>JAFIRS010001283.1:0-395168 GCA_018342105.1 Gonioctena quinquepunctata | reverse complement strand
AAACAAAACAATCTCTATTTCATGTGGCAATATTTGAAGTTGAACAAAATAATCTCAATTATTGTAATTCCCACTTTATTTCCTTTTCAGATTTCTGGGGATATTACCATGCTATTGAAGAGAAACGCAAAAGTTATCAAAATGTAATTGGCCTTTATTACCATACATTTTATACCGAAATTAACACAAAGTTTATTATAAATATAATATAACACATTATACACAAACCTTAATTTTTTATAAATAAAGTATATTATTATTATATAAAAATAATTTTTATGGCTAATTATGTTAATAAAGTTTAATAAATATTCTTCATTTATTTGGAATGGATGCCGAGATTTGTAATTCACAAACCTTTATTTTCAATAAATAAAACATATTTATGATAAAAAATGTGTTTATTAATTGGTGATAAAATGTATAATATCAATAAACATTCTAAATGTAAACACTTAAATCTACAGCGAAATCTATATTTATTGGAAATACATTTGAATTTGGTGTTAATAAGGTTCAATAACTCAAATGCATTATTTGTTTCTAATAAATAAAAGTTCAATCCGCAATATTCGAGTAAATAATTTATTAGGTGTTAATTAACTTAGTTAACTACGAATAAACTGCTTTTTCAGTGTAATATTGGTCTGTAGCACATACAGCAAACAGTCTGTACCTATATTTCAAAATTATATCAAAATTCAGCTCCTATAAAACCCATAAACTTTTTAAGAAACATTTTCATCGGTCTCCTTTAGAAAGCCAGATATTGCCAGAATTTGGGACACCCGGTATTTTTCCCAGTGTTTTCTTTACAAAACGGCTTGAAGTGAAATCATTACAATGGAATTCTCCATCTCTCACTCGAATATATAATTTCAGCAAATCTTCTGATGCAAAATAAACCTATAGTTCAAAGTGGAGATACGATGAATACATCTATTAATATCATATGTAAGCATCTTCAATTGCATACGTATAATTTTCTGCTATAAATAAGATAAAAGAGACATTACATGATATGAGGTGTGTACCGGAATATATATTTACTTATTTATTGGACTATTCAATGATGTGGGGGCTTTTGATTCTCATTTATTCAAAGTTATTGTATGCTGGGGCGATTCTATGAGCACTTGAGTGATTTATTCCTTATTTATTTTATGTGATACTATTATGCCAGGTGAAAAAACACTGAAGGGCTCAAAGCAACATGTTTCAAGATTGCTTTTTGAGTTATTGGACTTGTCACGTTATACGATTTCGTCCATATCAGACTACGATAATTGAAAGTCGATCTGTCTAGGTGTGCTTTTGTTTTATGTTCGGATAACAAAAGCGGTTTATGGATCACTAAACGTGGATTTAATGTTGCAATTTGGCTGGCTGTCGGCATTCAATTTTACTGAATATTCAAAGCAATTTGTTGTCATAACAAAATGAGTTCGTCGACTGCAGATCTATGAAAGAGTATTACTAGAAAGAGAAATTATACGAATAACTCTTATAAATGTACTTTTTCCTCTATGTTTCCAAAAAACCAGTTTCTTATTCTCAGATATTATTATTTCTGATTAATGAAATAAGTAGAAGTGTTTTTGAAATATACGTATTTTCATTCATATTCCGAAAGAAGTGTAGATATATTATGAGGTATAGGAAACCATTCAAAAAAAGCGTATCAAAAAATAAAACCGACCAAAAAAGAAACTGAAAATAAAAAAATAAAATGAACCTTTTCAATCTTAATAACGATCTTAAACTAATGTAAGTAAATGATTTTGAGTCGGCGCCAAACAAACAAACCAGCAAGTTAATTACCTAAAGCGTAAAATGATGGCTTCCGGGGTGCGTGGCGGCGGCGCCTCTTTCAATCAATATCGGTGACACAGCAACCCGAATGGCACACACGTGAGGGCACACGTCGTTGCGAGTGGTCGTGCGGAGAGCGCATTTTTGGAATGTTATTGTTTATCTCTGGAGATTGTACGTTGCATTTCTATGTAATTTTATTTTAATCATTTCTTTGGAGTAATTTAATAATCTCCGTTGATTGTTTGTTTGGCGCCGACTCAAAATCAGTTACCTACATTAGTTTGGGAGCTTAGTTATTAAGAATGAAAAGATTCATTTTATTTTTTGTTTTTCAGTTTATTTTTTCATCGGTTTAATTTTTTGTTAAAAAGTTTTTATTTTTTATTGTTTTGTGGCTGGCATCTACTGAATGCTACCTACTCAATTTGGATAACTTTGAAAATACTTTCTGCCATGTTACATGTAGGTTCGTCATCTGAATTTAAAAAACAAAAAACATACAATATACATAAAAAAACATAAAATTATAATTTGATAATACATAAATATATAAAGTTTTCTGAAGTTTTTTTTTTTTAGAAACTTATCAGAGTTTTTTAAATTTATGGCTGGTTAGAGACAGATGCAATATGATGTACAGTTAGTTACAAATACTATAGCCATGATACAGTTGAAATTGAAAGTGAACAGTTGAATGGTAATCATTTTATGGATATTAAGTATATTTGAAATTCGGAAACGTCGTAGAAACTATTTGAGGATAGAATTTTTTTAAGATCAGTCTTGAATCTTTTCAGAGATTGATTTGTTAGTGATTCGGGCAGTAAGTTGTAGAGATGACTCCCGCTAAATTTCGGAGATTTTTTGTACTCCATATGATGAAACTTCTCCATGTAAATATTATTTTGATTTCTAGTATTGTATTTGTGAATTTCAGAGCACTTTTTTAGATGGTGTTTGCTTTTGTGGATGTGACACAATATTTTCAATATGTAGAGACTGACCACTGTCAATATTCGATGTTTCTTGAAGTGGTTTCTACAGGAGTCTTGACATTTTAAGTTGAAAATTAGACGAATAATGCGCTTTTGTGGGGTGAAGACTCTAGTTATCTCTGTGGCTTGGCCCCAGGAAATTATATTATAACTTATTGTTGAGAATGCTAGTGTATAGTAGATGTTAATCAGACCTTGGACATTGAAATATTTTTTGAGAGAGAATATAGCAAAATACGTTTTATGGAGCTTGTTACAAAGGTGATTTATTTGGTCATTCCAAGATAATTTCGAATCAACTAGAGTTCCCAGAAAGTTGAAAGGGTTGACAGCCTGTATATTTGTGTTGCCAAATGGTATACTTGGATCAATGGTAGGTGATTTGTATTTGCCTGTGAATTCCATACAGCTGGTTTTTTTCAGGTTAACAACAAGGTGGTTAATTTTGCACCATAACGAAAACTGGCTGATTGCTATTTCAATTCTGTGGGTAACCTCCTCATATGAGTTTCCTGAGACTATCACCGCCGTGTCATCAGCATATATAAATGGCCTGCTCTCCTCAAAAAATTCCGGCAAGTCGTTTATATACACCAAGAACAGCAGCGGTCCCAGAACACTGCCCTGAGGCGTTCCTAGTTGTTAATATCAGCAACGATACGACGATTTAGTGTGAAAGATATTAACCAGTCATTGATGGACCCTCTCACTCCCATGGCATGGAGTTTCGTCTTCAAGAAAAATGAATCTATGGTGTCGAAAGCCCTTGACAAATCGAAAAATATTGCAACTGCAAGGGAGTCTCTATCTAGAATTTCGTGAATATTTTGTATTAAATCAGTTGATGCAGTTTCGGTTGACAGGCCCGCTCGAAACCTATGTTGATGCGGTGATAATAATTTATATTTATCAAAAAAATTGATCAGCCTTATGTACATTGCTCTTTCCATAATTTTGGAAATTGGATCCGAGACACAGATAGATCTATAATTTTCTACCAGTGCTGGATCGCCTTTTTTGAAGATCGGTGTACATTAAGATATTTTCATTGAGTCTGGAAATTTTCCCACTTCAACTGAATGGTTTATTATATGAGTTAGGTACGGCGCTAGTTCGTGCACACTGTCCTTCAGGAGTGATATGGGAACTTCGTCCAAGCCTACAGATTTTTTGTTTTTCAGGTCTATTATGATATTTTCAATTTCATATATTTTAAAATGTATGTAATACTGCAAAGGGAAACATTCTCAATACTTTTTAAGTCGCAGATGATTCCACATCTGATTTTATGAACATCCTGTTTATATTTTCAACAAATCAAAGTATGTAATACATTGTATTAACAGAGGGTTTCATAGTCGTACAACAGGGAGGAGTTGAATCGGATATATTACTTTTCACCAGGTCAACGGCAGATGTTGAGAAGAATTTAACGAAGATGTCAGCTATTTTTTTTTATCATCTATAGTTTCATTATCCAGTTTGATATGCATATTATGTCTGTACACTTTTTTTGTTTTGTTTAATTTGGTATTCACTATCTCCCATAACATTTTAGGTTTATTATTAGAGTTTTCAATCAGGGCAGAGTAGTGATTAGTTCTCTCCGTTTGAATTTGGTTGTTCAGAGTATTTTTCATGGTGTTGTATTTCGAGTATATCCTATCATCATTTGAGAGTTTACGAAGCCAGTTTAATTCTATTTTAACTATTAACTGTTATATAGTAAGAGAGACAAATCTATTAGCAGATTTAGTAAACTAGAGTGACTTTGACGTAATAACAATTCCATTTGTACAATAATAATTTACACTTATATTTGTTCCTTTTTTCTTACCTTTGAAATTTATCAAATCAATGATTTTGATATGAAATAAATATTATTATATACTATAACTAGCTGGTACCGCCTTGAATTTTGTATTTTTTGTGACGACTATTACAAATTCACTCGCCGCATTAGGGACGGAATTTCTAAAAATACTGAAACGTATTTCTTTATTTGTAACAACCAATGTTTATGTCTCTAATATGGAAACTAACGGAACCTCCATACAAAGTTTTACCCTCCATTTCATCCCTTCAGGGGTTCAATTTCTAAAAACACTGAAATACTATTTCTTCTATTTGCAACAAAAACTTCAAATACCAATTTTTATGACTCCAACTTGAAAACTAACGGAATTCCTATACAAACTTCCAATCCCAATTTTAAATTGTTCGTTTTCATTGCGGTATTTTCCAATCGATTCATTCAATATAACTTGGCCACGTGAAAACAATAATAATAATTATTATTATTATTATGTTCCTCTTCAAGAAAAGTTATATACATTGAACATGTAAGCAACAGTTAAACGAAGAAACATAAGAGAGTGAGAGTGTTTGAGGGTGTTAGATGTGGGAACTTGATAACTCTCGTTTCGGACGCCCATCGTCTTAGTGGAGTTGAAGGTTTTCCACCGTCGTTTCGATCCCCTGTATCTGCAATCTACTTCTGGTAAGAACTGAATATCATGAGGGAACATAAAACTTCCATTCCAGACAAGGAATGGTCACACCTGACGCCACATTGCAGCAAATCACCTCATAGACCGATCATCAGCTCCCGGAACTCACCAACATATTAAAGTACACTCTACCAATGTTACAACCTTCATAATGAAACAGCAGCTCATACGTCAAGAATTCTGAGCTCCCTGTGGACCCCATCAGAGGTGTTAAACTTATACAAGAAGATTGTTTCACCAGCTTCGACGTGGAAATATGTCCATAGAGAAATCCTTTCCTGACATTCCTGTTCAAGCGATATTAGAATTACTACACTGCTGCCTCATTTTTCCAAGGAAAGAACCATTTCTTCTCCCAAGTCGACGGACTTCCGATGCTTCGAAGAATTGGCTCTATGGAAGGCAGAATGAACATAGCAAAAATCAGGAGTCACTAGACGCTGAAATAAACATCAGGGTTGTCTCCGAGAAGATCAAAAGGATTGGGAACAAGTTCAACATCAAGAACTGCTTTTCAATCCGGTAGTTCTTTAGGAAGTCCCTCACCAAGACCAAACCTGGTGATAGAAAGAACAGTGCCTATGAAGTCTTATGAGAATGTGTAGAGTCATATATTGCAAAGACGAGAATACCATCATCTGTATGATTAATAGAACACAAGAAATGAACTCAACGTGTGAGTCGTCGAAATTGGGAATTGCTGATCACGCTTGGAATCAGCACCATCGAATTCTGTGCAAGCATTCTACATAGAGAGGAGCAGTGGTTTATTGAGAAATTCAAAGAGGTCGCCTACATCGTATCCGATGATGTCCTAAGTCAGTGAGATTAGAATTCTAAGGAAACCGCTCATTGTTCGTTCTATCAGGCTGCAGAGGAGTGGAACTACATGCACCACTGCACCGACAGACCTATACCTATATCACCTTAGCTCATTAGTTTTCACCTGAAGATGATTGCAGATTAAAGCGATCGAAACGTCAAGAAAAACCACCAAACTCATTAGGACGATGGACGACTGAAACGGGAATAATCAAGATTATTTTTAGTGAACTTACTTAGTCAAAGTCAAATAGACATTTGTTTCTGAAACATAAATCAAACATTTTATTAAAATTTTCCTCGGTGGGTCGTAAATTTTAATTTTAGCATTATTCCGAGAGCAAGATTCTTTCACTACACAGATTGAATTAATTGGATTATTTTTTTACATTTCTAGAAACCAATGGAAACTTCCGATTCGAATCATTCATGTACGTCTTGGCCAATCAACACATTATTATATTGGAAATTTTCTACCTAGAATATTGCCGCGGAAATAATTTGAGGTATTTTGTTTTTATTGTCTGACGTTTATTTTTAATTTGACGTCTGTCATCAATTCGCAAGAATAGTGAGAAATGAATCAAAACCGGTTTATTACATTGTATCATTGCGCAAGGAAATGTGTTTATGATCGTAACAACAAAAAATAATCTATAGAATACCACACGAGAGTTCGATAAAGTAGACTATTTCCCTCATAATATTTGAACCAATGATCTGTCAGTTTTTTTAAATTTTGACCAATGCTATCAAAATGACAGCGGTAAAATTTGCAAATCATCCCTTGGGTTTTTCCTCGACAACATCTCTTCATAATTTATATTATTGTATGCCGACGATCTTAAAGTTTATCGTACTATAAAATATTCTGGCGATTGGGACAAACTACAAGATGATCTTGATTCATTCGTCGAAATATGCCAGAATTCTAGTTTAGTTTTGAGCTATGATAAATGCCTCACAATAACCTTCACACGAAACAGGAATATAATCAACCATCAGTACAGAATAGATGATCATTTAATGAAAACAGTGAAGGAGATTCGTGATCTTGGAGTCATTATGGATTCTAAAATGATTTTTAAGACTCATATCGAAAAAATGGTCAACAACTGTAATCGTCTATTGGGATTCATAATAAGGAACACTAGACACTTCACGAACGCCAAAACTCTCTTGGACCTATATCACGTATTCATATATAGTAGATTAAATTTTGCATCAATTGTTTGGAATCCCCAATATGCCACATATCAGCAGAGAATCGAAAGCATACAGAACAAATTTGTGAAAGAACTAGCTCGTCAATCAGATATCCCAATATTAAACAGCAACTATAGTCCAATTCTGAGAAAGTACTCCATGTTGTCTCTCACCGATAGAAGAAGTATGTCCGACCTTCTAATGATCTACAAAATATTCAATAACCGTATTGATTGTTCTGAACTATCGTCCAAAATATCCTTAAGTACACCCAACAGAGATTTTAAGAAAGCACGAAACTTTTAATACACCATTTAGAAAAACAAATTCAGGATTAAACTCTCCCATTTGTAGAATGGTGAGAACTTTTAATAGCCACTGTAATGACATCGCAATATTTAGGCTCTCATTTCTAATGTTTAAAAACTACGTGAAATCCATGTTCTGCCTTCGTTTAACCTAATAATGATTATTTTCACTTCAATATACAGATAATATATCATTTGAATTGTTTATATATTGTTTTTATGTTGTTCACATTGTACATAGGTATATTGTCACTTTATTCATATTTATTCATATTTGTTCATCTTTGTTCAATTCATTCATATTTGTTTACAGTTATTCATATTTGTTCATATTTATTCTATAATGCATCATTCATAATGTTTATCTTGTGAGTTATTTTAGCTCACTATTCGATTACCTAAAAAGAGGATACTCGTTGGATTTATCTGTTTGTATCCCTACTTTGTAATAAATAAATAAATAAATAATAGTTATCTGTGCAACCAGTTGGGAAAAGCACTATTTTTCGTAATGAGTTCCGCAAAAGAAAGCGAGTTACGAAAAATAGGGTTTCCCAACGTGTTTCACACAATATTTCTTCTAATTTTGATATGTGATCCTTTTTAATTCAAGTTAAAAATATTAAAAACATATATTTAAAAAAACTGATGAACACGCTTTTAACGCACTAAAAATTGAAAAATTATTTAAATATTCAACGACTATGCCGTAAAGCATGGGGTGCTTTTTGGTTACGTATCTTTGAGAAACATAATACTTTTAGAGTAAGATCCCAGAGCCGGCAAACCTTCCTCATTTTAGCAAATCTGAAATTTAAAGTATGAATAGTGTGATATATAGTTGAGAACGTATGCGCACTTGCTAGCTTGAAAGCGGGACCCTTTTATCAGGTACAGAAGTACATACAAAACTTTCTTACTTACGTAAAATTATGGTAATGCGTTAGGCAATTAATATCGTCCAGTTTGTCGAGCGGTCTAAGGCGCGAGATCTAAGCTCTGGTTCTCAAAAGTTTGCGAGGGTTCAAATCCCCACGCCCAACGGTTTTATTTTTATTTTCCACTTTGAAATTGAGAAGTGATTTAGTTTTGGGATGAATATTCAAATAAAAAAAAACAAATCATTTCTCAATTTCGATGGGAAATATAATAAGAAAATCGTCAGGCGCGGGGATTCGAACACTCGCCAGTTTTTTATATCAGAGCTTAGATCTTGCGCCTTGGCCAACTGGGCGATATTAATTGTCAAACGCATTACCATACTTCAACGTAAGTAAGAAATTTTTGTATGTACTTTTATACCTGCTGCCCTCAAAAGGGCCCCTCTTTCAAGCTAGTAAGTATGCATACGTTCTTAACTACATATCACACTACTCATACTCAAAATTTCAGCTTTGCTAAAGTGACGTAGGTTTGCCGGCTCTGGGATCTTGGACTATTTTAATTGATTTCGACAAAGCATCCCACGCTTTTTGGCATAGTCACATTGAATATTTAAATTATTTTTTACTTTTTTTTTAGTGCGTTAAAGGCGTGTTCTCATCCTTGGACATGGAGACATGGAAAAAACGGAAATTAATGCTACAGAGCAAACCACTTTGCCAGCTGGGGTCAATATCACCAATTGTTCAAATTATGTTATCAATATTTATAATTAGTTTTTGCCATACATATTATGTATTGAATTCTAATAAAATTTTATCTTCATAATATGTACAGAGAATATAATTACAATGAAGAAGTACTTCAAGTAGTTTAGCCTCAAAATTATAACAAATTTTATTCCTGTATTTTTTGGCATTGGTGGTGAAATTTACTTCTCATCACCAATCACCAGTTGCGAAAAATTTTACTTTTCGCAAGTGGTGATGAAAAGTAAAACATTTGAAAAGTGTCACTTTAAATGTCAAAATTAGAAAAACATACTTCCGTAATTGATTTTATTTGTTGAGACAAAAGAACTATGGACATATGTTGGCATTCTGACGTGAAATTTTTAAAAGTGTCAAAATGAGTAGTTTGGTACAAATTCATTTGAACAAATTCAGACTAATATTCATAATATAACACCCAAAAATACAGTTACTTCCAAAAACTCAATTTGGAGACAATTTGAGAAGTTCTGCAGTGAAAGGAATTATGAATTACGCGCTGATACACAAGTGAGCACTCTATCCAAAATTTTAACGCACTACGCCTATAACATGCAGAAATCCAATGGTGAGGACTATAAAGAAAGTTACATAGAAAGTATATGGAATACAACAGCAAAGATGTTATAATTTTCGACTATTTCTGAGAGTCAATATGGCATGGGATAGTCCAAAATCAGTTGGGTGGTATCAGAATGTTCCCATTGGAAAAAAAATTAATCATTAATCATTCTCATCGATCTGCAGCGATATCTAATCTAGCGAAATGTGGCACTGAAGAGCACTCAATAATAAAAAAATTCGGACACTCAAACCTGAATTCCATTTCGCCCTATCTACAAATAGTGAGCATCACAAGAGCCTCATAAATAATATTAGAAAAAGTCCATCTGGATCTGGAGCATCTAATAATTTTGCCTCTGGAAGCTCCCGGTCCATACCAGTCTCGTTTTTCAACCACCGGCAACTAATCCTAGTCATTTTGTTATTTACCAGAATTGTACTTTTCATGGTACAAATTTCTCTTCGAATCCTAATATGTAATTGAAAGTAATAAAAATCATTATTTTTGGTGTCAGTTTAGCTTATTTGGGAAATAGTCTAATCAAATATATCCCGGTCTATTATTTTTCAGAAAAAATCTGATCTGAAGATTGTTGCTTATAAGTAACTTCCCTCGACAAATTGAATGACAAAATCTCTTGCCTTCGGCAATTTGCCTCGGGATATTACTCAAGTAACAATCTTTCAATCAAAAATTTTTCCGGCAAAATAATATTCCCTTGATATATTGTAACTGAAAATAATTCTCCAGATTTCTTTCTCAAACTTGTTGCCATTTGGCAATAGCCACTCGAGTCCGTTGGGCTCTCGTGTCTATTGCGTGGCAACAAGTTTTCGAAAATTTCCACTTTATTCTCACTCTCTTCTCACTCTCTTGTGATATTACAACTGATAATACTGTTGTTATGTATTATCTTGCGAACAATGTACACAACTTAGATATCAAGTCAAATGGACAATATGCTACAAAAAATTTCAGTTTCCACTGTACTGATTTCTGACAACAAAACTACGAAGTAAAAAAACTCAAAGTCATCTCCACAATTTAATATCGCAATCGATCAGTTATGTGAGGGTGGATGAGTAAAAAACCATCGATTAGTACATGTTTCGAGCCTCTATAGGTTCATCATCAGCTGAATGTAAAATTCTACAATAAAAGAAGTAAAACCATAGGTAGTGGAGTACAATATGTATTACTTACATGGAGAAAAAGAAATGATGGGTAAAAAAACTATTAATTATAAGTCAGGAGTTCATATTTAGAACGAATGACGAAGTGAAGGTTTGCCATTAAAATTAATATATCCCTTTTTAATTCTAAGCAGGCTAAAGACATTAGTCAATATAAAATGTCTTGACATGTGGAACAATGGTAGCAATGAGTGGTGAATGACAGCACACAAGGAGCCATCCATCAAGCAAACTGAATTGTCAAAACACCACCATGGAGCCATGACAGAAGAACAACATGCACAGAACAATGACGAAATGGAAGCAAATCCAAACCGAAGCAAATAGTATTCTGTGCAAAGAGCTCAGATGTCACCTATCCATATTTGTAACAAATATATAATAGCTACGAGTAGAACATTTATGTATTAAATTAAATTAAAGATCAGTTCGTTTATGACAGACTAGTTATTCCAACGAACGCCATGAAGTGCGACCTCTACAGAAGAAAGGAATACCATAACACGGAGCCAACCGGACTAACACCTGTCCAAACGAACAGATATACAATGACATAGAACAATCGGTTTATCGGAGATCAAGGCAAGAAATAAATCTAATGAAATGTTAGGGAATCAAAAAACTTTCGGCAATCAAATTGTACTTGTTCGTTTAGAGAAACAACATTCGGGTTGTTTATAACAGAATTGATCTCAAAAATTTCAAGAAAATTGAGTAGAGAACCTTTTTGGCAAACGTGCAAAATATCTAAATCAGTATCAATATCAAAGCTGTGATGGTGGTTAAGAATATGGTTAGCAAATGAACTTTTAGTATTATAATCATCTATGTTGGAACTCTCAATTAGTTTAACATGTTCCAAAACTCTTGTTTTTATTTTTCTACCACTCTGTCCGACATATTGAGCAACACAATCAGGCTGTGAACAAGAAATTCTGTAGACGCCTGATTTGTGGGCGAGAGGTACTTTATCTTTAGTATTAACTCTCGTTTTGAAAATCGGATCCATAGTGTGAAAGGAGAAATTGATATCATTACCGAAACGTCTAAAAATATTCAAGATATCAAGAGAAACTTTACCTAAATAAGGAATAGAACAATATTTATTGGCATTATTAATAGGATGGTTTTTTACCTATCCACCATCACATAACTAATCGATTGCGATATTAAATTGTGGAGATCACTTTGAGTTTTTCTACTTCGTAAAATCATACCACTCCACTTTGAGATAGAATGGACTTCTACCACAGGTTACATTGCAATGTTTTCAATTAAACCAAATTTCATTTGCCATCCTCGAATGATGTCTAGTTAATTCGGTTCGACTCAGTCATATAAACCGACAGACCACATTAGTGAATCGTTTTTACATTGTCGGAAAACCAAGTGAAAATATTGAATATCTTACTCAATAATCAGATCTCTGAAGGCCCACGTCTGTCATAATATCCGAACAATAGTGCGTGTATAACCGCATAATAATACAATCCGTGTAATAATATGAAACGCAAACATACAACTTCATTAGGAAATAACAATGGTCAACTCGGTAGGTATAGTATTATGATGTAACAGAACACACATGAACCGAAGCAAGAGAAGTAGAAAAAGGCTGTCCGCTTCGAAATTCATCGACAACTTGCAACGTGAACTGCACGTGTGATTGGATATCCAGCAACTACGGTGTAACCGAAGATGAGTGAAAATCAATTCGCATTGAGATTCATCTAAGAAGCCCTCGCTCTAAATTAAAAAAAAACATATTTATGTATCTTTGTTGACCTCTCTAAAGCCTTCGATACCGTGTGCCACAAAAAACTGCTCGATAAAATAGACAACTATGGTATAAGAGGAACTATTTACGGAATATTAAGAAGTTTTTTTGATTGATGAAGAGTCGGGTGATTGTAGGTATGTAACATACGGAGTTCCACAAGGAACTGTAGTCGGTCCACTCTGTATATAAACAGTTTACTTACTTTAGGAATGAGATGTAGAATTCTGAGCTTTGCAAACGATACTGCTATATTCTATGAAAATCAGCAGTAGAGGACGACTTTAGAGTTATTGAAAAGTGGTTCAGTGGAAAAACAAAATACCTTCCTTTTTCTTTACATTGCAGCGGATTAACCAAATATGGGTTCTTTGTTAATTAAACCAAACTTACTAATCCCTGAAGCTGACTTGATCAAATATCTAGATATTGTAATTGTCCTACATTTCTGGTATGTTATATATAGTCAAATGTTTGAAAGATAACCTTGATGTTAAACACCTCACAATATTATATTATATACTTGTTCAACCACATTTGATGTGGTATTGTGGGCTGGGGTGGTGTGGAAGACTCAAACGGATGGATGGATTTTAAGGACTATATACAGTAAATCATTCAGATTCCCTAATGATAATTTACATGAAGAATCGGGAATATAAAAAAAAGAAGAAATTGAAGCTTGAAATTCCCAAAGTATATCTCACAGCCCTCAGTGGTCAAGCGTGAGCCCCGCCTCGCAGATTCAGATTCATGCAGCCTTTTAGATCGCGCGTTGCGAAAGAGGGCTAGACGGAATAAATTAAAACCAAAATGTGTAACGAGACTTTCGCTATGGTTTTAAGCCGTGCGGCGTGCGCGTGTTTCTCTGTCTGTCTCTCTCTCTCTCTCTCTCATAGAAAGCAAGCCAGTTATTTTCATTTCGTCTTTCTATTAAACAGTGTGGTGTCGCGACGATTATTTTTGTTGAGTGTACGAACTCGAAAGAGTATATATATATATATATATATATATATATATATATATATATATATACAGACTCTGTTGTGTTTACAAAGTACCGCGCATCTATGACGTGTACGAAAGAATAGACAGACAGAGTGCATATATATATATATATATATATATATATATATATATATATATATATATATATATGTGTGTGTGTCTGTATGTATATGTACAATTGTTTTGCTTTTTATTTCAATAGCGAATCAACTAAAGCATCGACAACTGAGGTACAAACTATAACATCAAGGAAAAGCACACATGCACAAAGATGTAGAGAATATCAGTGAGAGAGAAATTACAAATACATTTATTCACTGGAAAACACAAAACAGTTTTTTATTTTTCTGTAAACCTCAAACTCTTCAATAAAAAATTGGAGAAGAGTTCAAATTTCTCTGAACGCTTTTGATTATAACTTAAAAAAAATAAAAAATACAATTCCTTCACTAATTAATCGAAAGGAACTTCGTTCCATCCGGGTGTCCCTTGACACCTCTCAAGTTTTTTCTTTTCACTTCAAAAACTTACGTCATTTCATCCTCCAATACAACGGACGTGAATGAATCTTAGTTAGGTTTACCAATATGAAGAAAAAATGAATGTCGAAAATTGGGATATCAATACTTTTTTACCAATCGAATGTACAAATGAGTAAAATGGTCTCAACAGTGGTCCTTTCTTCCTATTCACCACTCAAAGTTAACTATGAGGGGTCAAAAAGTTGGGGCTTAGAAGAAAAATCAATTGTAATTCTCCAAGTTACTACTAGTCGTATTTCTACTTGGGATACCGTCGTTCAGTGTAGATTATAAATATAATTGTTCAATGTTGAAAACAGTACAATTAAACAAATAAGGAGGCTGTTTTATGATGGACATTTGAGTCGATAAATGTCTAAAATTACTTCCGACTTACTGGTATGGAAATGGGTAAAAATACACATACAACCTATTTATCGATTGTATCGATTTATTTCTTCCCTGACTATATGAACGTGTATGAAGTTGTTCTTGGGTAAATATTTACTTAAATATTTTCTTCGAAACTTCACATACATTGGAGTCATTTTGCTGGTAACCTTTATGTGAAACTTCACCTAATAAATATCTAACAAGTGAAGTTGAGTTTCTCAATCTACAAAACTGTCAATTCTCAACTTTTTGAAGTCTATAAGAAACACTTGAAGATGAGTTTTTATTTTGTCATTAATTTGTATTTGCTCGATCTAGTTCACGCATTATTATCGTAGAAGGCATTTTTATTCAGATGCCAATCACATATTAAAGATAAAGCAGTGAATAAACCGCGTATAAGATATAGTTATATCGATAAATGAATATTTTTATCAACTCCTTTTATTTTCAAATATAATTGAACTACGAAAAAAGAAAAATATATAAACGACAACGTGTAAGTCTCTATCACCTTATTGTTCCCCTCTGAAAATAGGGATATTCATCAATGCAAAACTGCTTCTTTTTGAGAGAAACTGAAACATTTTTTGTTAACAAAATTGAATTTTTGTATATAGTCATACGGAGGAAAATAAAATTAATTTACAAATCACTAATGTTTAATATGTAAATACATACTTGACTTTCAAAATATACATAGGAGAGGGTTAATAATTTGTTCTTATTTTCTGTAGTAGAATTCATCTAATAAATGATAAATAAAAAAAATAAGAGGCTATTTTTTTTTACATGGCGTGGTATAGTCCATCCAATATCAATTGCAGAAGCTGTTTCTATAGGGAGCAAATGAAAACTCACTTCGCTAACACGAGCGTATATGCAAAGAAACGGAACGAAAAATAATGTGTACTACTCGTAAACATTCTCCGTCGGCGAACGGAAGATCAAAAGAGCCGATAGTCAACGTGGACTTGAGTGACGGCTGTCTTTTCTACAACCAATTCGTCCGGGCCAATCAAGTCGGACATCAATGCTTGCAGGTGTGTCTATACGATGGGAGGTCATAAATCACGCGTTATATTTGTGTTTGAATAGCTCTGAAAGATTAAAAACCAGTAGAGTCTGTGGTCTTGGTGTGTGCCGATCGAAATACGTTCTAGGATATAATAATAACCTACATCAAACAATGAAAGAAATTATTTTTCTTTCTTAATGTATTCGTTTAAAAGCTTGTCATTGATTTTTTCATTTTTCATTATTTATGAAGTGTTTTTAAAATCTTAAAATATCCAAATAAAATTAGTTATCTCCGCCACTGCTGCTCACATGATTTCGCCGCAAGACTTTTTTATGCTTCTGCAATTGATATTGGGAAAACTATACATAAATATATTCTTTTTATTTTCAGAAGGCTATTATATAATAAACACCCTATATATATACATATCAGGCTGAATATTTTCAAAATTAGCATAAAGTGGCATAACGAGTTTTGTAAAAATATACAATAAATGCTGGGTTAATGGACTCCCTTATGGAAACAATTTAAATGGTGATGTAAGATCCACCAAATTCTATTCTCCATTTTTCGTAGTTAAATAAAAAATCTATTGAAACCTACTAATATTATCGAAAATATTTTTCAAATACTCGCTCACGTTTTATAAATGGGTTTCATACAGATTTTTGGTAATGTATTTATCATACGTAGCCACAAAAATTATGTTCTGCAGTAAAAATCATACCTTATTATTTTAATTTTAATTGTTTAATAACGAGCCAAAGAACTTATATGTCCCTATGCTGACTTTCATTTTTATATCCAGTAGTGCAAAGGTAAATATGATACAGGGTTATCAGAAAGCACTCTGTATGACATTTTCAATGTATACAACTTTTTTGATAACTCATATAATAATGGATAATGTATTACCCTGTGTATCTCAAAAACTGGTCATAGCAAAGTCACAAGTGTTTGTCTTTGTCAATAGTGCACTTAAACTAAAAGTAATGACAAAAATTGCAAAATTCAACCGACTAGATTTTTAAATACAGGGTGAATTATAAAAAACCCTTTTTCACAATTTTTATTATCACCTAGTTGGTCTCATACTGTATATCAATTTCGGACAAGAAGTATTTTGAATGGTTCGTAGTCAAGTATCCATAAAGCTCAAAATATAAAATAAAAATATTCGAAATGTCTTAAAAAAATATGACTTTTTGACTAACCCTGTACAAAATTTCGAGTTTGTCAAACGATGGATTTTTCAGTATGTTGGTTTGGTAACATCTTCATTTTATGGGGTCCATTAAAAATTTAAATAATTCTTGACTTACCCGGTACCTAAAAACATTTATATAAAAAACCAGTCTAAAGTTAATGCATTATGGGTACGCAACATTATTCGTGCAAAAAAATTACATTCAAAATGTTTTCCTAAAAGCCACTATCTAACTTAAACACTCTGTATCTCGAAAACTAGTTATACGATTGGGTATTCAAAATAAGGGATACTCCCTCTGGTGTGGATTTTTGAAACTATACATACGTACATGTTCACTTTTCCAAACATTAATGTTTATATGATTTTAGCCATTATATACCAGAAACTTGTCGAATCTCTTGTGATTGTTGACATTTAATGAAATTCTTGTTTACCTGTTGTCTATTGTTTGTCCTCGGGCGAGTTCAAATCATTATTGTTGTGTGTTATGTTGTTGTGTACCTTAATGTGACTCTTGGCAAAACGATACCGTTGTACTTGAATAAGTTTTCATCATTTTCCATGAGAAAATGAACGTAACGTTCTGGTGCAGACTAATCTAGGATTGAGCGAGTTTATCAGACGATCAGCTCTTGAAGAATTCAGTCCCTTCCCAAAATCTTCCTGTGTCGTCTGTGGCCAAGAAATAAAGTGAAAAAGAGAACCTTCAAAGAGAGTTGTGAGGAAAGACGAGAGAGTTGAGAAGAGAAATAAGAGATATTATTCAACATACCGAAAATTATTCATACAGTACGGAAAAAGAGTGACTATAGATTTAATCTAGGTGAAAAGGACACATTGTTTACCTTTCGAAACATCAATGTTTTTATGATTTCAGTCATTGTACACTTAAAACTTGACGAAACTCTTGAGATTTTTGACATTCAATGAAATTTTGGTTTACCTGGTGAATATTCTGATGACTATTGTACGTCCTCGAGTGAAAAAATTAGTGATTCCAGTTCAAATCATTATTGTTGTGTAACTCAATGTAACTCTTGGACAAAACTTTCCCGTTGTACTGGAATAAGTTTTTATCATTTTCCGTGAGAAAATGAATGTAACGTACTGGTGCAGACTAATATAGGATTGAGTGAGTGTATAGACAGACAACGGGCTCTTGAGATCTTGGAGAAGAATACAGTTCCTTCCCAAAATGTTCCTGTATCTTGTGTGGCCAAGAAAAAACGTGGAAAAGAGAACCTTCAAAGAGGGTTGAGAAGAAAAAAAAAGACAGTTAAGAAGAGAAAAAAGAGATATTATTCGACATACCGAAGATTATTCATACAGTATGGGAAAAGAGTGGTACTATATATGTATATCTAGGTGATCTAGGACACATTCTCACACCATCTTGTTTGTTTTATATGAATTGAAAAAAACTGTTTTTGTTAGTTTTATTCTCAATTCGAACATTCACAAATAATATGAAACATTTCTTCAAAATAATTCATAACAATAATTCCAGATGACTTCAGTAAGCTGTCCAAAAACTTTGCAAAATATTTTTTTTGCAAGCAAATTAGAACATACTTTGTCTCCTTCAAAGTGAGTTTTTGCAAATGATATTGTCTTAAGATTTAAATACACCACTTCACTAGAGTCTTAAAATGAATCACACTACACAAAAAAACTGGAAAATAATACCAAATAGAAATATGTTAAGAAAATCTCCAAACACAAGTGTATAACCTATGAGAAAACAGACAAACAATTCACGTATGTCTGGTTTGAATTTTTGCCACTCTGGCGCTGGCATCTAATTTTGAATTCCCAATTGAGTTGTGCCCATGGACACTTCTGGTCAGAGATCAAACTCTACAACAAACCAAACAATTAGGAAAAATAAATCAGTGACATTCTTTCCATGAGGCGGTTTCCTGGTCCTTTATGTACATTAAATAAAAATTATAAAAAAAATTAAAGACAAACTTTTATACAAATGCACAGAATAACTTAGATCAAACAATAAAAGAAATAATTGTTTCCTTTTTAGTGCATTTGAATAAAAGCTTCTTTATATTTTTTTTATAATTTTCATTTTCAACTTATTAGTTGTTTTTATTAACAAATAGTAAATGTTTTAAAAAAAAAATTTCGTTTATTTATTTTTTAGGATTTATGATGTAAAGTAACTAATTTAGATATTTCTATCTAATTTATTTTTGAATTTTGAAAAAAAAACAAATCTCCGACCCCGAAAACCCTTAGATACCAATTTTGAATAGAATCGGAGCAATATCACAAAACTCGTCCGCCGTTTTGGAGCTACCTGTTTCAATTTTTGAATTTTGACAAAAAAATCACAATCTCCGACCCCGAAAACTCCTAGATACCAATTTTGAATAGAATCGGATCATAATCACAAAAATTATCCGCCATATTGGTGCCGCCATTTTTTTTCCTAACAAAACTTTCATAATGCATTGTCAGCGGAATTATGTACACCTGCTAAATTTCAAATCAATTGGACGATTTGAAGTGGATCAAATTTAACTTGCAAGATTTGATTACAGACAGACACACAGACAGACACCGGGACACGTGAAACTAAATAAAAGCTTGTAAAATGGCCAACAAAATATAAAAATATCAACTTTCTGTAAAATAAATGGATGCGCGAGGTGGAAAGTACATATTTTCACATCTTTCGTTGCTTCCAAAGAAAATCATTCAAGAAGAGGTAATAATTTCGTTATTATCTTCTTGTATAGTGGATTGTCAGAATCCCCAAAATTCTTGATTTAGTTATGTTTATAGCATGGATATCCGGTTTATGCAAACCATCAATTTAGTCATGCGTACACTTAACAATATGCCACAAAAAAAACAGCCCGGAAAACACCATTGAAGGTAGAATTCAAATATTTTTTCCTTGATTGTTCGAATGAAACTTCTGATACCGTGTCAGACCAACAGATGAGGTGTCTTTTTTTATCTATCTTAGCAAAGTTAACATTCATCTTGCCTAACATTCGGCATTCAATCATTTTTTGTCACTCAACATAAGTATCTTTTCGATGACTTTCAGATTTGTTCTGTCTACTGATCATTGTCTCGTCGATCTTTTGTCTCAGGCAATTAAAAAACAATAGCCGAAGGTATTTCTGTGGTATTAAAAGTCAAGATTGGAGAGCAACAGATTAGAGTCCAAAAGTGATGATATCACGCTTCTAGGAGCATACCAATTTCTTTATTAGATAACGAAGTGATGTTCGAAACCCTTTTAATCGTCACCCGAACACTGGGTGTTATACAAAAACACAACCTCGATAGAGACTTTGCGTTGTTTGTTTCTAATTTGTTTTTATCGGGAATAGTAACCTAGATAAATAATAATTTCTCAAGGGTTTCAAAAAGTGACTAATAAACGAAACACGCTAATGGAGAATACCCGGTATATACAAATTTAAGGAATGATAATTAATACGGTTAAAATTAAGGATCATTATTTTTCCAAACCTGACCTGAGCAGGGTGTGAAAGATAATGTGATATAGAACTTACTAATTCATGTGAAAAGTGTTAACAAATGTATTTGAACTCAACTCAAAAACTCCAGAGATTTATCAACTCTGTATTAGAAATGTGGAAAAATGGCGACTAATTGGAAAACCAACAAATATTACAGGCAGCTCCCAATTGATGGCAGATTTACCAATATCTCTTTTTGTGAAGCCAACACTTCAAACTAAAAGACCACAATATTTTAAGCAATGTAAATACAAGTTAATATTATTCAAGTTGTTTCAGGACACTTTTATTTGGACAACTTGAATGCATATTAATTGACCATTGAGGAGGCTCTACGTTTTGAAAATGTAATGATTACAATTGATGGTATACAAGATAAAAAATTAAAATCTAAAAAATGTATATTTCTAAGGTGAGAGGGCAGATTATTTATATTGCGTTCTTATTGATAATTCAAAATTGTTACTTATCCATTTTTATTGGTCTTTCCATTTTTATTGGATACGTATTAACAATTGGTTTATATATAAAAAGAGTTCCTTGAGGTGACAACAAATGCCTACGGGAATTTTTGTCCTGTCACAGGCATTGTGATTAGATACTCTCATTGACTTCTCAATTTCTGGGAGCCCAGAACACAGACAAATTACAACTCGTTTTTTAATGATGCATGGAGGTAATTTTAGAGTCAAATAGTAACACCAGATTTTTTCATTTCATTGGTCACTGATAAGTTTACTTCATTGACTTTGTGAATGTAATCAGTAGCATCATAACTACGTGAGATGTATATTTTTCCGCACTGCGCGACGCAAAGGAGGGTAATGAGTTTATCAGCCTATGTATGGATGTATGTTTGTTGCTTTGTGGTGCTCTAGTGTTAAACGCGTGGGCCGATTTTGATGATTCTTACGTCAATCTTGCGAGTGTCACTGAAGACATGACAGTAATCAAAATTCTATATGGCGACAATCAGACGCCATATTGTGAATAAAGACATGATAGTAATAATCAAAATTCAATATGGCGACAACCAGACGCAATATTGTAAATAATCCTAACTAAAAAGTGTAAAATAAAAAACGTAAATTAAAAAAATTAAAAAAAAACCCGACTGAGTAAAAAGTGAACTTTAAAAAAGATGGAAACAGGATGACTCGAAAATAATGTCAGAAAATAAAATTTTAAGAGGTTAACTATTAAACTTAATACTGTAAACAATCTCACGCAGTCGGAAACAATAATATATCTTCATTAAATTAAAAAAGATGCCTCCGACTGCGTGAGTGTGTTTACAGTATTAAGTTTAATAGGTGGCCTCTTGAAACATAATTTTATGGTCATCTTGTTTTCATCTTTTCACGCAGTCGGGGTTTTTGGCTTTTTAAATTTACTTTTTTTTGAATTTTTTTAGATTTAATTCAATTAAATTAATATTGCTGCATATGGAAAAGAGAGAAGCGAACGTACTGATGAATAAAGAGGTTATTGGCAAAAAGATTGAATAACAGGGGTCCCGTTTGAGAATCTCTGGGGCACACCTGAGGGCACTTCAACTGGTTGTGATATTCTACTCTTCTAGTAAGGTAGCTTTTGATCCAGTCTAAAATATCTCCTTCTATTCTCAAAGTTCCGAGCTTTGCGACCAGTGGATTGTGGATAACTTTATCAAAGTGTGGAATTTCATTAATTATTATATACTAGCCCGACAGACGTTGTCTATATTCCCTAAAATTCTATATTCCCTAAAATTAATTTCCTGAAAATTTCACTCATGTGTTAACATGTCCATAAGAGGTATGGAATTATCGCTGAATTACAGCGGTAATCCACCTACTATGTGGATTATCGCTGTAATTCAGCGCGCTAGGTGACAATTCAACTGAAGTGACAATATTACTTACCTACAATAATTGTAGTATCAACTATAACAATAAATAATATGAATCTTTTTGTATTCTTGGAATTTTTTATCGAATACCATTCGTGCTTTAAAAATTAACCAAATAAATTTTTTTGAAAAACTTCACTTGGTTATTTTTTTTGTTGTTTAAAAAAATTGCCCTTCTCCTTCAGAGTCGAGCAATTTATGCTTTAAAACAATTAAAAAACTAAACTCGTGCAATTTTAAAAAAACACGTTTTTTTCAGAATTATCGCTAATTTTTAAAGCACTTATGGTATTATCCCCGAAAACTCTCGTCAGCGTAGATTTTTTTCCTGTCTTTTTTTGTATTGTTCAATCTAAGTTATGCCTTTGACTCTGCCCGCTTTCCGTTATCCCGTTTTTCCGTTATCCTGTTTTCCCATTTTCTAGTTATCACGTTATCCCGATTTCCCGTTATCCCATTTCCCCCTTATCCCATTATCCCGTTATCCCCTTTTCCCGTTATCCTGTTTTCCCATTATCCCGTTATTCCGTTTTCTCATTTTCCCGTTTCCCTGTTATCCCGTTTTCCTGTTATCCCGTTTTCCTATTGGCCCGTTACTCCGTTATCCCGTTTTTCCGTTCGTTATCCCGTTTTACCCAGAAAAATTAGCCAAATCGGTCCAGCCGTTCTTAAGTTATGAGCTCATCAACAGAAACAGACAATCATTTTACACGCTTCATATTAGCTTCACTTGTATGTCGGTTTGTTTGTTTGTTTGTAACCGACTCCTTTGGGTGCGATTTTGACTAACTTCCAGACGTCCGAATGATTTGAAATTTGGCAGGTGTACATAATTCCGGTTACAATGCCTTAAGATATTTTTGTGTGAAGAAAAAACAAAATGGCGGCTCCCATATTGCGTACGAGTTTTGTGATTATGGTCCGATTCGCTTCAAAATTGGTATCCGAGGGTTTTTGTGGTCGGAGATTATAATTCTTTGTCAAAATTGAAAAATTCAAGATGGCGGCTCAAAATGGTGGCGAGTTTTGTGATTATGGTCTGTTTTTATTCAAAATTGGTATGTGGTGGTTTTTGGTGTCAAATATTAGGATTCTTTTGTGAAAATTGGAAAATTCAAGATGGCGGCCGAGTTTTGTTATTATGGTCCGATTCGCTTCAAATTTGGTATCTGAGGGTTTCCGTGGTCGGAGATTTTGATTCTTTTGTAAAAATTGGAAAATTCAAGATGGCAGCCGCGTTTTGTGATTATGGTCTGACTCTATTCAAAATTGGTATGTGGGGTTTTTGGGTCAATATTATATTTTTTGTAAAATTGGAAATTCAAGATGGCAGCCGGTTTTGTGATTATGGTCTGATTCTATTCAAAATAAGTATGTGGGGGTTTTTGGGTCGAATATCATGATTCTATTGTGAAAATTGAAAAATTCAAGATGGCGGCCGAGTTTTGTGATTATGGTCTGATTCTATTCAAAATTGGTATGTGGGGGTTTTTGGGGTCGAATATTATGATTACCTAATTTGATAAGATTATTCCATTTTTCAAATTGCAAAAAAATAATAAAAATAATATTTAAAAAAAACAAAAAAAACACGCTTCTATAAATAAACCACACTAAAAAGTAGGAAATAAATAATAGTTTAAAAAAACTAAAAAACACGCTTTTATAGAAAACCAGACTAAAAAAATAGAAAATATGAAAAAAATTCATTTTATTTAAAAAAAAAGCGTGGGGTGATTACCGTGAAATTTGGCACGTGTTCATGATTCCCGTGACAATGCATTATGCATTTGTTAGAGAAAAACAAAACGGAATGGCGGCTCCAATATGGCGGACGAGATTTGTGTTTATGGTCCGATTCTTTTCTGACAAAATTTGTAAAATAAAATTGGCGGCTTCGAGATGTCCGACGATTTCTGTGATTATGGTCCGATTCTATTCAAAATTGGTATCTGAGGGTTTTCGGGGTCGGAGATTAGGAATTTTTTGTCAAAATTCACAAATTCAAGATGGCGGCTCCAAGATGGTGAACGAGTTTAGTAATTATGGTCCGATTCGATTGAAAATTGGTATGTGGGTGTTAGGGGTACTTACTAAAAAACACAAAATGAAATAATTAATGAAAAAAACCTTTTTAAAACAAGCATTTATTCAAATACCCTAAAAAGTACAAAATAATTGCTTTGGATGTGTGACGTAGGTTATTCCGTGAGTTATAGATTCAAAAGCTTGTCGCATCTGTATTCGAAATGAAAACTTTGCGCTACAAACTCTTGAATCTATAACTCGCGGAATAACCTACGTCACACATCAAAGCAATTATTTTGTACTTTTAAGGGTATTCGAATAAAAGCTTGTTTTTAAAAAGGTTTTTTTAATAATTATTATTATACATTATATATTCCCGAAAACTTTTCCAGGACAAAGAAATTTCCAATAACTTTTCTAAAAATCCTTTCTTCCCTAAAAACCTCATTCGGAGTATTACGAACATTCAAAAAAACAATTAGCCAAATCGGTCCAAGCGTTGTTTTTATCTAATAATAAAAAAAATTACCCTGACCATGATTCGTTCCTGTGACCTGCTTGGTAGGCGACAGTGTAACCGCTGAGCAAATTCCTTGTTTCGTAATAATTGTCTAGATAGTCTCTTTCTTCGCCAAATTTCTCATATACCCGAATTTTCCAATTTACGAGCAACTTTCATAATAAAAAAAAATAGCCACGTTTTGCGCTTACAAAGAATCAAGATTCATTTTTATTATATAGATTCGTAAACTGAGAAAAACATGACAATTTCATCATAATTTTCACTAGGGATATCTTTGTAAACCATACGAGATTGAAAATTTTGATACTTTTTTTATCGCTGATAATATTCCCGAAGAAATGAGGATTTGATAAAATGTTATGTTCAATTTTAACCTCGTAAGGTTTTACAACGTTCTCCGAGAGGTTGATATACTTTTTCTATACCACTCATTTTATATTACTTATGAACAATTTTCTTTCCAAAAATAGTTTGTTTCAATTAGAAAGATATTTGTACATTTTGTGAAGAAACGCTCCATTATCTTAACAGTTAATCATTTTCGGAGGTAAAGCTCAGACAGAGCGATTTTGTATTTTACTTTTCCACCTTAAAAAAAAGTTTTTCCCCCACCACCTTACAAGATATGACGTCATCGATATATTTTTCTGAGTTCAACCATACCACGTACGACATATGTAACACTCAAAGTTACAGTATACTGAGTAAAAACAATTTTGTGGAATCAAATCCAATGCGTTTTTTCCGGTGGGTACCAATCCCCCACACCATCCTAGAAATTTACTAGGTGAAGACATTTTTTAAGATTTTTGCGATTATAACAAAAGACTTTGAAGGGGGGGGGCAGTGCTCCTATTTCTCAACATTTTTTTTCATTATTTATTTTGCAATGAAAACCTGAAAAATACTCAGTAGTTAGTACGAGTATATTGCAAAAATTGAGTAGGCTATGAAAACATCTGAAAGCCCTTAGCAACCGGACAATAAGTTCTTAGTTACCATTGCATATGTCAGTAAATTGATTTGTTGTGTAGAAACATTACAGGATATCCCTTTTCGTGGGAACCAGAACATAAAAAAAAAAAAAATATCGATTTATAAGTCTTCAATGATACCTTTCTGAAAAATATTACTCTGAAAGGAATTATTTGAAATTACGATGGTGCTCTCAGAAAAACAGCGAATAGATGTTTTGATTGTCTTAGGTTACGGCGATCGTAAAAGAAGTATGGCGGAAATATGCGATCTTTAATGAAAAATATCCTGATCGAGAACCAATAAGCAAATCGACTATAAGCAAAATATTACATGAATTTAATGAGATTGGCAATGTTAGGGATAAGCCTTAGAGTGGCAGGCCTACCGTTGCCAAAGACACTCAATAGGCCTTTTCATTTAGATGATTTTTTAAGGCGCATGCGCTCGTTTTGAGACCCAAAGTCTGATTGGCTATTGGGAAAGTGAATGGCCATTGGTTAGTTTTGAAATAACAATGTGGGATTGGCTTAGTTCAAAATTAGCGGTATTTTCACATTATGTCAACAGTCAACTTCATGACAAATGCACCTGCATACATTGGCGTTCGTATTTTTCTTTGTAGGTTAAGTACTTATTACCTATTTTATACCGCCAAAAACCTTTTATTCGTAGATAAAACAATGTACACGAATATTTTCTAATGATGAGTTTTCTTCTCCATGTAAATTCAAGTCAACTATCCATAGAAAAACTCGGAATTATTTTATTTCCTTTAAAAAAAAAATCGCCGTCAATGCCGTTGGGTCTGACAGGTAAACAAAGTTAGTCATTTGTCATCTAAATGAGAAAGCCTATTGCACTGTGGCATATGCGATTTTTTATAAATTAGTTGAATTGTCACTTATAATTGTATTTTATCGGGTAAATTTGGGTTGTTTAATGACAAACTGTCGCCTAGCAATTAGACAAGAAAAACTGTCAACTATTGAAAACTCGACACCGATAATGGAGCGTTTTTAGGTTGACAGTTTTTCGAGTCAAACTGCTAAAGGAAACAGTTTAGAATTTGAACAACACAAATTTACCCGATATCAATACAAACATCGAGTGTAATTCGACAGGACAATTTAATGAATAAGAAATTTAGAAACATATCAATGCAAACTTTATTTATTTTGGCAACCAACACCGCGATGATTAATAAACAAATGAATACGTGAAAAAACCACTATTGCATTTGTCGCTGTAAAAGTTGCAGCTAACTTTTGCCGCTGTCAAACTGATAATCGCACTGTGGCATATGCGATTTTTTATACATGAGTTGAATTGTCATTGCAAAATAAATAATTGAATGAATGTTAAGAAATATGAACACTGGTTTCCTTTATACTCAGTGTACTGTAACTTGAAGTGTTACATATGACATATGTGGTATGGTTGAACTCAGAAAAATATGAGCTTTCAATTTTTGATATAAAAATTTACCCTTTCACTTTAAAAAAAATATCGATGACGTCATATTTTGTGAGGTAGAGGGAGAAAAAAATCAATTTTTTTGAAAAAAAGTGTAAAACTAAAATACAAAATCGACCTGTCCGAGCTTTACCTCCGAAAATTATTAACTCGTAAGATAATGGAGCGTTTCCACACTTTATGAACACACTGTTTATAATGACAATTCTTGAAATAATAGAAATAATCTTAAATTTTCATTTCAGTGGTTTTAACAGTTCTCAAATCGAAACCGATAACAGACTGATGAATGATATTCTGAAAAATTTAAAAACAATGGTTGTCTGCAATCCCTGATACAAATTGGACTGCGTCCCAATGTTCTGAAGTGTATACTTTTATTTCAACGAAATGGATATCATAAAATGTAAATATTTGAAAAAACCATACCTACACTAACTCCTCAAAATAAGTATTTTTTTTCCTGCGATGTTGCCTTTTTCAATAGCAAGGTTTTTGAAAACGGTGATGGCTGTGTCACTGGTCTGACAAACTCTGATTGAAATGAATCTATTTATGTCGATAAATCACTTGCTAGCTTTCATTCGTTGAGTTCAATATTTCTCAATCACGAGCTACAACGAATTTCTATCGGGAAATGGTGAAATATTCTCCAGTGAATCCAAGAAGGTGAAATCAATCTTCGTGACAAACTACTTGATAGATCTATAATGCACAAGACACGCGATTTTGGCGTCTTGCTTATCTTGAATGGAAATCTAGACATGCTAAGATAGATTCAAGCTTGTGTAGGCACATCTTTTAACACTTCACTGTGAAATATCATATTTCATCACACACAAGTTGGTTTATGAAAAACGATGCAGTAGTGCATGCGTCTTGGTTTGGACATGGGCGTAGGATTCAGCTACATCTTGGAAACGATTTTTTCGCAACGAATGAAACGGGAACGAATGAAACAAGGAACGGACATCAAAAGAGAAAATTTTCAATAAGCTAGGTGATAAAAACAAAGGAGAAAAAAATTAAAAACGAGCTTTTATTACTGTTAATAAAAACAGAACTAAAAAGTTAAAAATATAAAATTATAAAAAAAAATATTTTTAAAGACAATCTTTTATACAACTGCACTGAAAAAGAAAAAATAATGTATTTTATTGTTTGATCTAGGTTATTCTGACAGTAACAGATTCAAAATCTTGCCGCGCAAGATTACCTATTTTGTATCCGCGGTAAGCTTTTGAATCTGTTACTCCCAGAATACAATGAAAGAAATATTTTTTTCCTTTTCAGTACATTTGTATGAAAGCTTTTTTTTTAAATGTTTTTTTTTATAATTTTTATTTTGCTTGTTTAAAAAAAAAAAATTTTATTTTTTAAAATGTATTCTTTATTTTCTTAGAATTCATAATGTTAAATAACTAGTTTGGTAATTTCTATCTGATTTATTTTTGAATTTTTTACGAAAAAAACATAATCTTGGACCCCGAAAACCCCTAGATACCAATTTTGAATGGAATCGGACCATAATAACAAAAATTGTCTGCCATATGTTTTTTCCTAACAAAAAATTTCGTAATGCATTGTCACCAGAATTATGTACACCTGCCAATTTTCAAATCAATCGGACGATTAGAAGTGGGTGAAGATTCGATTACAGACAGACAGACAATGGGACAGGTGAAACTAAATAAAAGCTTGTAATAATGAAATATTTTCTTTCTACCAGAAATTGATGAATTATCGATGCGTTAAGATACGTCAAACAAATAGAGTCAGAAAAAGCAGGAGATGGATGAGAGAATAATTCTTTTTAACCGACGAAACCAAAAAGGAGGAGGTTCTCTAGTCGACGCGTGAATTTTTTTTTTTTTTTACATATGATCACGCATAACTTTTTACTGATACGTCTGATTCCGATAATCCTTTTTACAGTGGATAGGGTGAACTTGGAAGGTGGTCCCATTTGAATTAAAAAGATGAATTGCACCCCTAAGGGTAGCAAAATGAAGGATATTGATCACTCACCCTCTGAATTCTGGTCCGTTAACCGATTCTATCAGGCATAACTTTGTACTGGGTTCTTCGATTTGGATGATTCTTCTTTTTATAGATAGGGTATACCTTATATTTGGATTTCGAATGAAATTTCCACCCTTACGGGTGAAAAAATAGGAGATAATTGATTTTTCACTTGTGAACATTGGCACACACATACGTAGTTGACAATGACAGATCGCTACTGACATTATTTTTGTTCCACATCCGTCAAAATCATTATATTCTATGAGAGGATGGAATTATATACAAAGTAATGAAATAAACTAACCAGAACAACAAAAATAATTTATATTACAACAAATAGTAAAAGTAGATAATCATATTATTCAACTGTTGAAGTAAGGTGGGTAAATAAGTATTTTGGAAGTAATCAAAAAACAAGTAGGTAGTAATCAGTACATTTTAGCCAAAAAAAATTGAAAAATAAAAAATTTTTAACAAAAAATTAAACCGACGAAATACGGACATGAAAAGTAGAAAATAAAATAAACATTCTTAGTCTCAGTAACTAAGCTCCTGAACTAATGTAAGTAACTAATTTTGAGTCGGCGCCAAACGAACAATCAACGAAGATGATTGAATTACTTCAAAAAAATTATCAGAATGTCACCGCGCAACTCGATGCAATCATTTTACGCCTAATTCATTTGCTTGTTTGTTTGGCGCCGACTCAAAATTAGTTACTTACCTTAGTTTAGGAGCTTAGTTACTAAGACTAGGAATGCTTATTTTAGTTTTTACTTTTCAGTTCCGTATTTCGTTGGTTCAATTTTTTGTCAAAAAGTTTTTATTTAACCGACGAAACCAAAAAGGAGGAGGTTCTCTAGTCGACGCGTATATTTTTTTGTTATGTATGATCACGCATAACTGTTTACTGAGAAGTCCGATTTCGATAACTCTCTTTTCAGTGGATAGGGTGTACTCCAAAGTTGGTCCCATTTGGATTTAAAAGATGAAATCTAAGGGTAGCAAAATGAAGGATATTGATCACTCACCCTCTGAATTCTGGTCCGTTAACCGATTCTATCAGGCATAACTTTGTACTGGGTTCTTCGATTTGGATGTTTTTTTTTTTATTAGATAGGGTATACCTCATGGTTGATCATATTTGGATTTCGAATGGGATTATCCACCCTTAGGGGTAGAAAAATAGGGAATAATTGATTTTTCACTTGTGAACATTGGCACACATATGTAGTTGACAATGACAGATCGCTAATGTCATTACTTTTGGAATGATGGAATGATATACAAAGTAATGAAATAAACTAACTAGAACAACAAAAATAATTTATATTACAACAAATAGTAAAAGTAGATAATCATATTATTTAATTGCTAATAGTTGGAGTAAGGTGTGTGAGTAAATATTTTGGAAGTAATCAAAAAACAAGTAAGTAGTAATTAGTAGATTTCAGCCACAAAAAATTGAAAAATAAAACATTTTTAACAAAAAATTAAACCGACGAAATACGGAACTGAAAAGTAAAAAATAAAATAAACCTTCTTGGTCTCAATAACTAAGCTCCTAATCTAATGTAAGTAACTAATTTTGAGTCGGCGCCAAACGAACAATCAACGAAGATCATTAAATAACTTCAAAAAAATTATCAGAATGTCACCGCGCAACTCAATGCCACAATTTTACGCTCCATTTGCTTGTTTGTTTGGCGCCGACTCAAAATTAGTTACTTACATTAGTTTAGGAGCTTAGTTATTGAGACTAAGGTTTATAATATTCTTTACTCCAGTTCCGTATTTCGTCGGTTTAATTTTGTGTTAAAAAGTTTTGTGGCACTGAATTTCAAAGAATATTATTCGAAAAGAACGCCGCTTGAACACCAAGGAATATTGTTGGGCAAAGGATAGATGGATGGAAAGCCTAACAGCTATACAGGGTGTAAACAACTTCGTGCACTACCGGTGAAATATTTACGATAAGTCCGTAATAAATGAGGGAAAAAAATTGTTGTTTGGTTACCGCTGGATTATTATTTTCCATATCAAATACAAAATATGAGCCTGAATTATTTATTCTATCAACATTTCTTGTGATATTTCGGAGAGATTCTGATTTTATGCTTCTGTTTCATGGTTTTCTGTATAATAAAGTAGTATAAGGCTGCCAGTGGGCCATTTTCCATCCGAATAAAAACATTATCAAGTAAGTTTGCACCAAAAAATATTTTATCTCTCTTTAAGTAGAGGAAAACTGGACGTCTCATTGTTCATATATCAGAGGAGGCCAACTTATATAACTGAAATTGCATGGAATATTATTGAGATTGGTTGAAAAATATATAAAACTTTTTTCATTGCCGACGCCACCTATGATGTGTGTTGCAACAATTCCACAAACGATCATAAAGAAGTTCCTTTTTGTAATGGACACGACTCATTAGGAGAACGTGTCAAAAGTAATTAAAAAGTTCCCAATTTAGTTTTCACAACTCGTTGACTTTAAAAATGTAGGCGGTAGTATGGGTATATCATTCTCTTATTGAGCAATAGGGATATAAAGTTTCAAGACCATGTGATAACCGTGACGCCGGTGTCTGCATTCATTCATGAAAAGAAGAAACTAAAATAGCAACTTTGTCAGCAGTTTTTTGTCATATTACATCGTAAAGTAGGAGATGAGGATTTTTTTAATGGAGATTTGAAAAAGTGAGATGTAGTATCTCCTTTTACTGCATTGCTATATAACTCGCCTCCTATGCAGGAATTGATTTCTCATTGAAATTATAAAACACTAGTTTCTAGCAGTATCTCCGCACGCTCGAATTTCAAAGAGAGTAATTTTTCAGTATTTTTTCATTCTATGAAAAAACTAAGGGGCCCAAATGAAAGAGAGTAGGAAACACTTCATTAGGATGAATTCGACAAAACGTAGAGAAAGTAACACCAGTTTTTTAAGTACATGTTTGAGCGAGCTCGGAATTTAATCTTATCATATACCACTTGTGATAGATATTTTGGGTACTTTTGGGTACTTTGATATTTTTCCGCCAATATTGTTGCAGAAATACCACTCGACCAAATGTCTTTCAGAACATATTATTAAAAAAATTCGGTCTCGTGAATTTCTACAACAATATTGACACAAAAATGTCTCAGTTATGATATAACTACTGAGGCGCGTTCGATTATGGACTCCTAGAGTAGAGTAAAGTATTTGAAGGTTTCTTAAATTTACTCTGGAGTTGAGTACTATTCATGTAATATTCGAAAGGTACGGAATTTATTTGGAGTTGTTTACAAAGTCCGAGTAACAGAAGGTTCTGACATCAGAAATATCGTTAAAAGTTGATGAAAACCAGAGGAAAATATTTTTGACAATAGCAGATAAATTCATTTTAATCGTGGATTTTTCAATTCACAGAAAAATCTTTCTATCAATATTCAATTGAGAATGTTTCCCTTTTCAACTTGTTCACCAATTGTAAATTAAATGTTAGTATTTATAGTAGGGAATGACAATAGTAGATTCGAATGTCATGTGATGGTTTCGAAGCAGCTTTATTAAAAATAGGTCCTAGATTAAGAATTCGAGTGGGACAGTATGAACTTGGTAGACCATATGTATCTCCAAGATTACAACTATTATCAGTGGACAGTATTAAACACATACACATAAATAATCTCAATCTTGGGTTGCCTGTGAGAGTGTGAGATACAGCATAAAGAGGTTTACCGTCCCCCAGAGTTGTGTCAATTTTGTGGTGTTAAATAAACCCACCTATTTTGTAGAGTTATGAGAGTTAACTCGGTAGGGATTACTCGGGTCTTTTCGAACGACAGTCTTATAGTAAAATATACAAAACTTTACGATTTTCGAACGCTATTTAGTAAATTATACTCGATGGAGTTAATAATCGAACGCAACTCTGAATAACATGACCTACTACTATTTTTAATCAACAATAAAATATAATTAATATATATGATTAATTAATTCTGTGATTTTCCTTTGGTTGTGCTAAAACCGCAGTTTCAACTTGATAAACGTTTAATTTTGACATGCATTCAAAGGTTTTCTTTGCATTCATTTCAATTAAATTCTTCAAATCAATGACTTCCAGCGAGTCAAAATTCTTCACCAGTCGATTCCGCGTTTTCCCTTGAATCTCAATAATTGTTTTGTTTCATGATGAAATTTTATTTGAATATATAAGCAGATTCCGCTTTCCTTGGAAATGAATGAAGAAATTCTGATATAATAATAATGTTGGATTTTTGCATAAACATGCATATTTTTGAAAAAAAATAACACCAAGAATTTGACCTACATTATTTTCATTTGTAACTAACAACAGCTACTATATACCAAGTGTACTACTTTCAAATTTTAAAAAAATGGAATTGAAACAAAACTAGACTGTTTAACAAAATGTGCAAATTTTGCATTATAGTAGAACTCACTGACCCGTATATTTCCTGATTATTAGAATTGGAAAAATATTTATCCAGATCTTACATTTTGGAGTGAGTGGGCAAAGTTTTTTGTAATTAATCCTGTGTGACGCTTCGAAAAGAGAAGTTATAAGGATTGGAAACAACTTTTGTTTTTCAGAATTTTGTGATTTCTTACTTACAGAGAAACTGTAGCGTAGGTCTCAACACCAAACAACAAATTATACTGATTTCAGACACTATTCGCTAGATGGCGATGAGTGCTCAAAATAATAGGATTATTTACGTTCGCAGTGACCTAATACATACGCAATGACGCAAGAAGCAGATAGCGTTTTTCTCTAGAATGATTCGATAGTATTTACTCACCAGGAAAGTACAATTTTTTGAAATAAATGATTGGATTGAAAACAAAAACACTTTGTGAGGAGATGGTTAGCGAAAGTTGAATTAGATTTGCCCTTAAAACTATTTCTATGCTCGGATACGCGTTGCTTGAAAGTTCTACCTGTTTGTCCTATGTAAAAACTTGGACAAGTACCACACGTTAGTTTATATACTCCAGATTTGTCAATTAGATCTTTGTTGTTTTTAATAAAATTTTCCAAAGTATTGTTTGTTCTATAAACAATATTAATATCTTTATGTTTCAAATAATTAGAAATTTTCTCTGGAGGTTTGTCGAAATAAGTAATAACCCTGAAATTTTACTTTGTATTTGAATCGTTTGGATAAATTTCCTGAATTGTCTTTTTATAGAGTTTTTTCGATAGATTGCTGTCAACTAAACTTGAGTTATATCCGTTATTTACTACAATTTGTTTAATTATATTAAATTTTTTATTGAAATTCTCTTCTGACAGAGGAACATTCACTAGACTGTTGATCATACTATTATATGCGGCTACTTTGTGTTGGTAGGGATGAGTGGAAGTACTACACTGTTAAATATGTCTACAGTTATTTTAGAAAATGTGTTGGAAGTTTTAACGCATAACAATATATGTAATAATAAAATTCAGTTTTGTAAATGCACTACACAACTTATTCCAAGTCCATTTAGTTAAATTACAAAACATTTGTTGAAATTTACGCGTGAGAAAACTTAAATTTTTCAGTGAAATTACAATACATCTTGTAATTTTCAAGTCAGAGTAATTTCAGTTTCAATATATTTTTGGTAGGTTTCCTCACATGTCTTGGTATATTACTCGAATTGTATTATATTTTATATTGGTAATACACTGATTTGTAATTTTACTCATATGTTGTATTGTAAAACAATTGTAATTTCACAAAAAAAAATCACAGGGTAAGTATTGTAAAATCTGTATACGAAGATTCGTGGAAAATTGAAAAATCGTGTTTATTGTTTATTTTCGTTATGGTCAAATCTGAAAAGTTCATCAAATCATTAATTTCAATTTCTTTTGTAATTTTGATTGAGCGATGAATGTCATTAATGAACTCAAAAAATGTATTTAATTGTCTAAAAGTTCCTACAAAGCAACATAAGATGTCGTCTACATATCTATATAATAAATTCACCGAAAAGTGTTTGAACAATCATCTAATTCTAAATCATGGGTAAACGGTTCTAATGAAATTTAACACAACAAATGATCCCAACACTTCTTTTGGTACACATACTGAAAATATTAATTTGACGTCCTCTGAGACAACAAAATTCCTTGGAACCTTTTTTTACTCATCGCTCTCTTTTCAGGCATGTACTGATCATATATCAAAGAAGATATGTAGCAGCTAGTATGCAATCTCACATCTTAAACATATACTCTCCCAACAGCATCTAATAAATATCTACTATGCGATGTCATACTCTGAATTATGCTATAATGTCATAATATGGGGAAACTCTAGAATTTCTACAAAATTCTTTATTTTACAAAAAAAAATACGTCTTATCTTTGGGATACATAAGAGAACTTCCTGTAGAGGCCTCTTCCAATTAAACAAAATTATAACTCTCCTCTGTATCTATATCTATAAAAATATTATATTCGTAAAATCTGAAAGACTTCATTAAAAGTGCTGACAATCATAACTATAAGACAAGGCATGGTAATCTTCGTATACCGCCTCATCGGACAACTTTTTTTGAAAACAGTCCATCTTATACTGGCATACAGTTGTATAATAAACTATCAAGCTCTATAAGACAAATCCGAAATTTTAATGTATTCAAAAAACCTCTCAAAGATCTCCTGTGGCAATACTTATTCTATAATCTGAATGAATTTATAGAATGTAGCTTTTAACACAATTATATTTCTTTATTTATTTATCTATGATATAACATATTTTATGTATTATCTTTTCTCTACTGACTTTTTCTAATATCATGTAAATGGTCTCAATGGAATAAAAGATTATTTATTTTTTAATTATTTATTTTATACTAGTATAAGAAGTTTTTTATTAACGGGTTGTTATGAATTTTACTTTCCAGAAATAATTTTGTGTTAAAGAAACTGTAAGTAAATCCAATATCTCATCTTTGATGATCGGATTAACAAAATTAATCGGATTAATCCGATCATCAAAGTGATAGACAATTAAATATTTTTTTTTACTTCATTGATGGCATTCATCGCTCAATCAAATTTACAAAAGAAATTGAAATTAAAGATGCGATACACTTTTTAGATTTGACCATAACGAAAATAAACAAATAATAAATAATAATATTTATTAAAAACAACAGAGATCGAATTGAAAAGTCTGACAAGTCTGGAGTAGTAGTAGTAGTAGTAGTAGTAGATCTTTATTCAGTAGAGGAACCTAATTTACAAATAACAATAACTTATACAATAATAAAATAAAATAACATATTCAATAAACAGACAAGTAATAAAATACAAGATAAAATGAGAAAAATATAACGGTGATGTACTAAGTACACAATTCCTATCACTAACAAACAAGTAGGTATACTTATTTATTGAAGAAATCATTGATTAAAATTAAAACATCAACAATAACAATAATAATCAACTTCTTATATGTCTCAAAAGATTCTGTTTGGAATTCTGAATGCTGTTATTATTTTTATGCAATTTGGTAATTTGTTGAATTTATTTAATCGTTTGAAGAATAAACTATTCCTGCCCAGTGCTAGATTAGTTCTTAGTATATAGAAGTTGTTTCTGTTTCGACTATCATGGTCATGAATCTCATGATTCATTGTAACAGTATCACTAAAATATGGGTGAAGTAATTCTTTGATCAGCTTAAAAATGAAAATAATCGCAAATAAGAATAGACGTTTGGAAACTGAAAGCCAGTTCAGTGTATTCAGCATATTTAATATAGGGACATATCTGTTACATTTCAAAATAATTCGCATACCACGATTTTATAGTTTTTCCAATTGAGATATTTTGTTTAGATTAAATAAATACAGCAAGGTAGCACAATAATCAAAATGTGGCCGAATGATACAGTTATATGTAGTAATATTGGCGTAAATCCTTAAACATTTGGAAATTCTAGAGAAGGTAAAAAGTTTCTTAGATATTGTTTTTATTAAATATTTTTTTTAATTCAACAATAAATCCCAAATATTTGTTTTTTTTATAAACTAACTTGTGGTACTTGTCCAAGTTTATATATAGGACAAACAGGTAGAACTTTCAAACAACGCATATCTGAGCATAGAAACAGTTTTATTAAGGGCAAATCTAATCCAACTTTCGCTAACCATCTCCTGACTGAAAAACATTGCTTTGAAGTTTTTTATTAATTTAAGATGGTTCAAGTAGATCGCATATGATTTATGTCATTCTTGTTCACAAAATGGGGCAGGTGAGCTGGTTTTTGGAACAAATGAGATAATTTTGATGAAATGTATTCAGTATGATGGAGGACAATGGGCAGTTGTGATCGTTTCAGTCCCCAGGAATTGGTGCAATATTTGTTGATGGGACTATCTGTTTCTGGCATTGAATACTATATAGAAGCAGCTAATTTGTGATGAACGAAAAAGCCATATCAAAACGGCATCCATTTGACTGATGACCACATTCAAACTTCAACAAGAAAATACTCGAAATTCTTGGTTGGTTAAGAGCTAATCATTCCATAAATTTGAAATGCATCTTATCAGTTTTTCAAATATTTATTTTTTTTCTAATTTTTCATCATTGAATTATTTATCGTGATGTGTTCTTCTCGACAAATTTCATTGGGGATACTATTGAGCATAATTTTATGAACATCAAAATTAAAGTATGCTAAAAAATAAAGCATCAGTATTCCAATAATCGAATTAAATTTATACAAAATGATATAACTGGTAAAAACAATATAGTTTAGGTGGGCAGCATAACGAAAAATCCATCACATTCCTCGAAATCAAGAAAATAATGCCACCCACACTCACGTTCTTTATTGTATCGAATTCCAGAGTTTAATGTCGATGATATTGACGAATTAATGGTCACGTACATTTTCCATTTCTTTTATCGACTTTTATGGGCTATAATTGATTTAAGTATCTATACTGATCAATATAGATTTTGGGTTATGTGAAAGCGAACATAACAGTACAATTCAGATCATATTTCTTTCAGTATAATGGAGGAGAACAAAGATAAAATTAACATTTGAAATAACTATCCCGCCCAAAATTGGTGAAATGATTCACCTTTCTGCAATAAATTAATTTAAATTACTATTTCCCCGATATAGCTGAAGTGGATGGCGAAAAACAGACCCCGGCGCGATTACACTGAAATTTTTTTGACAGTTCTAACAACCATTCAAATTTTGTCATTTTGTGTCATATGAAACAATTTCACCCAATCATGTCCACATTACACTGAAAATTTTATACCAGCCATTTTCAACCAATCAGATGCTTTATTTCGACATTGTTACTATGGTAACCAGCTAATTTTCTGAAACTTTTTCAACCACATTAGCATGTAGAAGTAAAATTAATAGGTGGAAATTTCCCGGCACATCACAGCTATCATATAATTAGACAAAAATAATATTGAAATAATATTGACAATATTTTTTATTTACTTACTTTATAAGTTGGAAATATTACAACAATTTATTAAGGTGTACATTCTATAATATCATTAATTAATTTTAAATTCTTCAAAAATTCTACTTCTACCTCGTCTTTCCTAAGTGGTGAATGAAACACAGAACCGGTGTTTTTTTCAACAATATGCCGTATTTCATAAAATAAAAATAATACTGAGACACCAGTTTATTTCTCCGAGTATTAGATTTGTGTCCAAAAGAAGGCACAATATCACGCAGAATGTTGCCAATCTCTTTAAATAAGTTTTCTTGCTCAGGATTCAATCCAGATTCTTCCACTAAGTATGTTAGATATTTTACATTTTTATGGTACATTTCAATGTGCTGTGATTCTTTGCAAAAGGAACACAATTCATACGATTGGAAGTTCATCTTATCATCACTGTTTTACAAACTTATGATTGTATACAATGTTATGAGGAACTTATAATGGCACAAATAAAATATTGATTGACAGGAGTAGTGAATGTCAAATCCATGGCTAAATTTACAAAATATTTTTTCAACCGGCAATATACGCCGCCAACAACATTCTATTCAGAATAAAGAATGAAATATCCCGATTTCCTGAATTATTTGAAAAACAAATTATTACCGCTAATATTAATTTTTCTTAGAATTAAACCTAAAAGAATATGAAAAATATTTAAGTATATTTGTATAGGTATAGTTATATATTTTTTGCTGTATATCACCTTTGTTTGAAGTCAATATTGACATTTCCCTGAAACTCAGTTAGGAAATTATATGAAAACAATCAATTTTATATAAAAATTTATCTGATATTATATATTTTATTTTACTAGGGCACGAAGAAAATAAAAAAATATCTCCCGCAATACGAACGTATCCACTTTCATTTTTAGTCAATATTAACATTTCCCTGAAACCTAGTAAGAAAATTGTATGAAACAATTAATTTTACATAATAATTTATCTGATATCATATATTTATTTTACTAGGAAACGGGGATAATCAGAAAAAAACTCCCTCAAAACTCCCATTACACACAGCCTTCTATTTATTTGTGAATAACGTCAAAATATATATTTACCTAATGTTTTCTATTTAAATATAATTCCGGTATAAAATTTTCTTACCGAATCCCCCACGTGCTTGAATTAATTGCGGGAAATTTGTCTCGTACATGAATGAAGAAAATTATCCCTCGTCGCTTCATGATAATTTTCAAAAAATTCATGTACTCAAAAAATTTCCGGAAATAATTCATGCTCTAGGGAGATTATAAGTGATAATTGCATTCAGTGCAATTATCAATCACTATGACAACACGATTGAGTTTGGCAACTTCCGTCCTTTAAATTTCAAAATGTCACGTTTTGGCAATGCGAATGTTCAAAGTATAAATGCGCTAATCAAAAAAAAAATTCCCAGAAATACAACCTACAGTCACAAATATCTTTGGGGAATATTTATGGAATTTTGCTGCGAACAGAATATGAATTAAATGAACATAGAAGCTTAGAAGAATTGGCGTTGATACTAAAAGATTGGGCGGTCAATATGAGGAAGACAGACGGGACCGAATTTAAAGAAGACAATGTGGAACGTTTCGTGCAAACTTTTGCAAGAAAAGTACTATAATGACTATAATATTATGATTGGCCCGTTCAACAATAAAGTATTTAAACCAGCCCGAGATGCCCGCGATGCAATCAGGAAGAAACTACAAGCAGATCCATGTAAACGTAAGTCCAGTTCAGTTTCGTTAAATTTGTCTGAAGCTAACAAAATAATATTGGTATGAGATGAAAATACTCCTGAAGGTCTTATGGGTAAATTTTACCATATCGCTGCTGTAGAATTAGCGTGGCGAGGAGGAGAGGCAGTTGCTTGTCTGGTGGATTTTTTTCAAATCGAGAAAAATAAAGATGACTCTCCAACAAATCGCATTGAATACAATCCGGTGTGCAGTAAAACGTGCCAAGGTGGTTCTTAAAGCTGTACAAGTAGTAAATGGTTGGTTTCCAATAGTGAAAGACAAAGCTGCCCTGTACGTCTTTTTCATAAACTGATATCAAAACGAGGCGACAATATTACCTCACAACGACTGTTCTTAAAACCAAATCGACACTGGAAAAATTAAACTGACAACTGGTACGATAATGTAGCTGTTGGAAGAAATGCAATAAATGGATGGACTAAATCTGCTGCTGAGGCAATTGGCTTGAATGTAAAGGACAAAAAGATAACAAATCACTCGAATAGATCAACTGCTGTTAGCGAATTGGCAAAAAGTGGCGTAGAAGAACAACAATTGCTGAAAATTACTGGTCATAGCAATCCAAATTCTATAAAACCGTACTTAAATCTCGATCAAGAACACCACAACAAGATCATAAATATTATGCGTGGTAATATATACAGCAACGAATCTAATGTTGAGTTAAATTTTAATAATTGTACTTTCACTAACTGTACTTTTAATAAATAAATGAATGTTTCATTGTGTTGAGTTATAAATTTTTTTGTCAAAAATTTTTCTGCCGAATATCCCTCGGACATTGACAAATGCTTCATACTTTTATGACAAATTTCACAAGTTCGTTGCTTGGTAACAGCCCTCAGCCTTCGGCTTCGGGCTGTTACCAAGAAACGAGCTTTAGATTGACATAAAATTATCTCGTCTATTATCAATGTCCTAGGGATATTACTAGTGAAAAGTGCCTTGTTCTGGTGGCTTTCATTGTTTCTTACCCGGTTACCGAGAATTGTTTGTGTGTATTTGAAATATGCGTCAGTTTGACAGTCATTGTTAATTATAATTTTGGTTAACCATGAGCCGTTTTGGTGAATTCTATTCAGAAAACACAAAAAAAAACATTTCGGTCAATACTTTTTATTATATTCGCGGCATGCTTTTGAATCTGCTACTCACAGAATAACCTAGGTCAAATAATTAAAGTTTTTTTCCTTTTTAGTGCATTTGATTAAAGGTTTATCTTAAATTTATTTTCAATCATTTTTATTCAATTTTTTTTAGTCATTCATGAAATCCGTCATATTGAGTTCTGACAAAAATTGATAATCTCCTACCCTAAAAAACCCACATACCAATTTTGAATGGAATCGGGCCATAATAACAAAACACGTCGCCATCTTGAAATCATGAATTTTGACAAAAATATCATGATGGCCGACCCCAAAAACCCCCACATACCAATTTTGAATGGATTCGGGCTATAATCACAAAACTCGTCGCCATCTTGAATTTGTGGATTTTGATAAAAAAAATCATGATCTTCGACCACTAAAACCAAAAACCATACCAACTTTTATTGGAATCGGGCTATAACCAAAAAACTCTTCGCCATATTGGAGCCGCTCTCTTGAATTCATGAATTTTTACCCCCTTTCCATTCTCCAAATTTTTATGGGTTACACCCACCTCTTTCTTTTCGTTTTCCATTTCACTTAGTGTTTTTGAACTTTTTTCATTCTCTGGGCTAACCTCGGCTGGGGCGGTTGTTTTAGCCTCGGACCCGGTGCCTGGTTCTTCACTGTCTTTATTAGGTTTAATATTACTCTTCTTCACACTGTCACTATGATTAAAAATGTAATCTTTGAGTTTTTTTAGTTTTTCGGCTTTACTTGGGGGGAAATGATACACTATAACGCATCTGATTCGGAGTTCCTCGGCGTCTAGTACTGAACAGCAGGTGATTTCGCTGTTTTCCGATGTGAGTTTTGCCAAAACACTGTTTTTATCAGTTTCGGTGGTTTGGTGAAATAATGTCTTTTTCACGGTTTTTGTCACTGGGTGATCCGATGTGGCTTTTTGTTTTGAATTTATTTACACTTTTGTTGCGATCTGCACCCCCATCGCTGGATTCTTCCATTTATTGAACTTTTCCAGCAATTCAGCTGGTGTTGTTTGTGTCCTTTCCCTTTTTATAAGCGAAATGGTTATCACTTTCGTGGGTTTTGAAATTCTAACCACACTTCTTCACTCTGAGAAACCAATACGGTCGAAATTCCCATACTCGGTGGTTATGAAGGGTCACAATGGCTTGCAGTTTTCTAATGGACAGATATCGTGTTAGAAACAATATTTTCTCTCTTTTTAGGCAGCACACTGTTTTATTGTTTTCAAGTTAACGAAGTAATTCACTTTTTCAACAGTTTATACGGTTTATACGGCACTTTAAACTACTGAATTTCACGAAATTCACCGAGCACATTGAAGCTTTACCAACTACAAAATAACACAATTGAATTATTCATTGCCTTACTTGGAAAACTGAGACTTTCTAACATGCTAGAAAAGGTATATTTGAATTCAAATATCAAATCACTGTATGTAGTGAGTTCAAAATCTCTTAATCCATCAATCTGGCATTTCCTATTTCCCTATATAGGAAATGAATGCGTTGACATTTAATTCTGACAGGACCAATTGTAGTTGTCCCACATACTGGTATATAATAGAGAGAGATAGAGTAGAAGAGATAGAGAGAGATAGAGAGAGATAGAGAGAGATAGAGAGAGATAGAGAGAGAAAGAGAGAGATAGAGAGAGATAGAGAGAGATAGAGAGAGATAGAGAGAGATAGAGAGAGATAGAGAGAGATAGAGAGAGAGAGAGAGAGAAAGTCGCATGGAGGGAGCATAACGCTTTTTTCTTACGTTACATTTTCTACCAGTCAACACCTACCGCAAGCCGCGTGAAGGAACTTCGTTCCAAAAATATTATTTCAGTTATCATCATCTATCGAATCATAATGGATGAATGAAATTGAAAAAATTCCATATAATCCCCTATTTAATGGGTAATATTATGTTATGATGGATAATAAACTGTGAAATTGTCTATTGGATACCGACAAAAAAGGGCAATCAAAATCAATAAAAATAATTATGAAATGCCACCCACTTGGAAGTTTAATTATTTATTGATAGTTACGCTATAAAATCATTATTCTTCGTTTCGCCTTCCAATTTAGAAAAATTGTCAGACATTAATTGTTACCGTTTTTTTTTCGATTCTCTCAATCTTGTCAGAATCTCTCCGACCTCCTGTGTTGTCGTCCACTACAGAAACAAATCTTGGAGTTTTTGTTTTTGTCTGGGGTAGAATTAATGAAATACATGATTTAAAATTTGGTAATATCAGTGATTTTTAAGTTCGTCTCTCCAGCAAACCCCTCCAAATTTCAAGCTAAATGCCACTTTATGGAATGAATAAGTCATCTGGAGAGCTAAAAAATGCTTAGTTCCTTTTTTTGTAAAGCCTTGATATTTCTTTGGGATGTATCCATCTGACGAACGTACTTCTGCAAACCTGCTCATTTCTTTAAGGACAATTAATGTCGATTCGAGCATATAATAGGATGAACACAGCGTTGATAGCTTTTCGTTCAAGTAAACCATTAAGAAACTTCCAGTAATGCAATTTACCTATCTTAAATTGCATTATTTGACGGAATCTACTACTATTCGTGATTTTTCAGTTGGTGGAGTTTTATTCTTGCTATATCTTCCAAACTCTATTCGTTTATAAATTCACAGCACTTTTATTATATAAAGGAACATTTGTTCATTTCCTTAGCAAAGCAAGAAATCAGTTACTGCTCTTTCTCCCTCAATCATTTTGATCCATGAAAATACCAAAGATATCCGTCTGATTGACAAAAATATTTTGGATAACAAATAAACAAAATTCAAGAAACTGAACCTGAGGAAACATAACCTATAAAAACGATGACGTCATTCAGTCTCACTCGAACATCAGCGTTCTTTAGGTGTGTGACATAACCTCACTTAGAGGAAACATAACCTCAAAATTTAAAGAGTGGGGATTCTAACCTTACTTTCAAACATAACCTCAAAGGTGTGGGGGCAATGAATAAAACACACAAGTGAATTTTCATATTCTATATTCATCTCTAAGATACAAAAACTTTCGAATAGTATTGAATTGGGGATCTGCATACAGCACAATTGTCCAATTTCATCAAGCATTCAGCACAACAGGTTAAGTGTCTGCACGGCTTGAAAACCACGTTCATATCCATTTCCAAACATACTTTGCACGACGTTGACGATGGCGATGAGGATGGCGATGTCTTTTCTTGAATGCTGCTGCTGCTGTTGGTAGGTTTGTTCAAGCTTCGAATGAAGGAGATCTGCTCAAACCTCCACCCAACTGTCATACTGTTGACAGCTGATAGCTGGCCGCCATCTTGTGAGGTCAAAATCTATGACATGTAACGTTTTGTGACAGTGCTGCCATCTATGTGACATTTGAGAGTTCTGAATTCTATGTGCTGGCATCTATGTGATAGTTTCGCCGTAACGTCAGCCTCTGTCATGTATGAGGTGTGTGTGGCGTGACAGCTACTTTGATTTTTGAATGAAACACGACTGTCACTTTGATTTTTTCTCTCAACTTTACTTCGTCACTATCAAGCATATCTAGGGTATTTGGGAAATCACTACCTGAAAGATTGAAACCATTTATCAAGAAAAACGAACCCATCTCAGATTATCCCAGTTTGGTTTCAGAGGAAATCATTTCACTATTATTCAAGTAAATCATACCTCTGACATCATAGAACTTGCTTTGGTGAGAGAAGCAATACGATTGCCTATTCCAGGATGTTGCTCAAGCCTTCAAGAAAATTTGACTGCAAGGTTGATCTATAAGCTAAACAAGTTTACCCCCAACAAATATGTGGAGATTTTGACCTAATATAATCAGAAAGAATATTCAGAATCGAGCAAGTTCCTAAAGGGGATTAATTTTTCAATCTCTAGTATTTGTTAGTAAGATCCTCACTGTATAGTATAGAGGAATTGTGAAGGTCCTCGGAGTTCCGATTATATACAGGGTGTAATGTAACCTCTTGCACACTCGTAAATGACGAGTGTATCATGTTATGTCATAAAGAATTACAGCGGTTAAAAATCGAAAAAAAAATACGTGTTTTGTTCTTTGTGAAATTAGTACCGCTCTTCTAATTTCTGGTGAGCTGCTCAGAAAAAAACATTTAACTCGACATTTGAATAATGTAGAATTTTGAACTGATTATGTGGTAAATGTACACATTGCAGGCTGCCTGAGATATATATTGAATTCCAAAGTGAAGAAAACAACTAACCTTGCTATATGCAAACTGGTGATAAAGTCAGAACTAGTCGACTTCATACTCTGCTTGAACACCCGTCCATATGGAGCGTGAATAGCAACATCTGAGCCACATCGTGTTTTGACAACAATTTAAAGAAAATTAAGGCCTTTGTTGAATCTGTTTAGCATGTATTCAATGTGTGATTTCCATGTTAATGTTAAGATCCAGGATAATCCCCCAAAACTTATATTATTTTGTCCGGAAAATCAACGTTGTTTGTGGGAAGATGATTGATTTGAGGTGAATTGTGTCTCGTAAATATAGTTGTTAAGGATTTTGCTACTCAGATTTATAAATCATTTTTGATCAACCAAGAACTGATCTTTATAATGACGTTGTGTAACTAGTGAATGGTTCAATCATATTTTTTGGGTTTAGTGTATATACAAATATCATCAGCATACTGAACTATTTTAAATAGTAGATTCAAAATTTTTGTTTGTGCAAGTCAGCTGTAACATATTGAATAACACAGGAATCGAGACTGAGGCTAACCTATGTAATTATGGACCAATGATATCATTATCGATTTTTGTAAGGTATATTTAAAGTTAACAATAAGTGATTCTCCCCTAAGCATTTTGTCTATGGAATCGACAGATTTTGGAGGAGATTTTTTATTTTTAATTATGGTTTTTACAACCTGAATTATTACTTTCAAGCTGTGGCAACTCCAAAAAGAAATGATTTGACAGAAATTAAATAATATTAATTAATTCGGACTTCTAGGAGACATTTTGTCTATCCGCTTGGTATTAATTTCCTGTTATATTAGTTGGCTTATATGGGTACAGTAACAAACATATTTTGTGAATAATTGATCCATTGTTTCATGAATATTACTATAGCTAGAACTAACGAGTGTAGGGACCAGGAAGTATAACATTTTTAAAGTTATTTTTTTCAGAGTCAAGTGGACTGACCCACACAAGAGTTACAACTCAAAATAATATCATATATAAATTTTGGAGGCACACGATTTTTTCTCTTAGTCATTTGTGGTATCATTTGGAAGGGGTATTTATAAAAAGTATATATTGTTGGTCTATCTTGTATTGTGTAAAACATTCATTTTGGATTTCAATAACAACACATGATTTACTGAGAGATTTCACTCATTTCCGGAACTCCATATTTTCAATATACATTCTGACCCACTGTACTACTAGTCTTTCATATATTTGAGTCTATATAATTATGAAAATTGGCAGTTAGTGAATTAGGTGCTACTTGTTTGTACTGTCATTAAAATGGTTTTATCACTGTGTGGTCATTTAAATTATGTAAATCAATATTAATATTCTAATTTGACTTACACTATATCCCGATGGTTATTTGAATGCATGGCATTAAATTTCTAAATCTATGATTACCCGCTTCAGTGGTGGGCTATTATTTAGAGTGAATTTTCAGTTCCCCTTTCACTAAAATTTCTGAATTATGCCGAATAAGGCTTTTGATTTCAAATATATCAAAACTCCATTTTGGAAAATCACTTGCAAATAGGCTAGAAGTTCAGTATGTAGGTTTTGACCGATATGCAGTTCGCTTAAAAACTCCCAGAAGTAGAAACAATGAATGTGTTCTGATAAACAGTAAAGATCGGGCTATGCGAAGACAGACACATCTGGAATGAATTAACTCATACCTAGACCAGTGCTGAAGCCTTTGAAAATGGTAAAAAGTGAAAAAAATAATAGTAGGATGAAACCCATTAGGAAAGAAAGAAAATATAACAAAAATGAAAGGAAAAATAATTTACGGGCGATCTGAGGTCGGGAAGTGGAAGGGGGTGAGTTTTTAAGGGTAAAAAACGGTTCATCTCGATTTCCGGCAAAACTACGATTCCTATGGAAAAAAGTTGTAGGTAATGAAAAGATCTACAACTTTTGTATTCACACTTTTTTCACATAACCTCAAAATGTATGTGAAAAATTCAAATAACCAAGTTTTTGGTTTTTAATTTTTATCTTCTACAACAATTTCTCTTTATTCACGAAATTTGGTGAAAACCTCTTTTTTTATGTTCCAAACACACTGTAATTTTTTTCATTTAGTATATTCATTTTTTCACCTTTGGCTTAATATCGAAAAAGCATCCTAATTTTCAATCGAAAATTCTCCCGTCAAAATATCAGCTTTTTTAAAAAAGTCGGTGAGCTTTTTGTTCGTTGAAATCTCTACTTTCTGATGGTATTTAAAAAAAGTACAATACTTCAACAGAAAATGCAAAGAAACGAAAAAAACTCGAATCCGAATTTAATAAGACATCTACAATATTTTGAGAAAGTTGTAGAATCTTCTTCAAATTATATGCGTAGATGCCTATGTATTGCTATTGTAAGGTAACTTATATACCTGAGTGACCTACGGAAAATTTTAGCCCATCAAAAGGTATTTCATAGAGAAGTGGGGAAGGGGCTAGGAGGGTCTGGGCCTTACTACCTTTGCATTTTCTGAGAACATTTACCATAGTAATGTATATTTTTTCTTACACTATCAGAAAGTAGAGATTTCAACGAACAAAAAGCCCACCGACTTTTCTAAAAAACCTGATATTTTGACGGGAGAATTTCTGATTGAAAATTTGGGTGCTTTTTCGATATTAAGTCAAAATAAAGTAGAAAAATAAATATTTTAAATAAAAAAAATTACAGTGTGTTTGAAACATAAAAAAGTACGTTTTCACCAAATTTCGTGGAATTTTTGATTTTTTTTGTAAAAGGTAAAAATAAAAAACCAAAAATTTGGTTATTTGAATTTTTCACATACATTTTGAGATTATGTGAAAAAAGTGTGGATACCAAAGTTGTAGATCTTTCCATTACCTACATAGGACTTCGAGATAGACCGTTTTTTACCCTTAAAAACTCACCCCCTTCCACTTCCCGACCTCAGATCGCCCGTAAATTATTTTTCCTTCCATTTTTGTTATATTCTCTTCCTTTTCCGAAGAGTTTCATTCTACTATAATTTTTTTTGGTTTCAAAAATTATCGACCCTGGTCTAACCTATTTCCTCACTCACATGGCTAAAACAGTTGGGTGATTTCCCAAAATCGTAAAATACTCAAATTACGTTTTTGCTTCGAATTTTGAAGTTGTAAAAAAGTGATTTTTTTCTTTTTCTCAATAACAACTGGGTTTGTGCACCGCGATCAGCCGTCTGTCGAAACTAGACTAATGCGGACATTAGTTTATTTGTCCACGTTGGACATATGTTCGCACTCGCCTAGTTTTTCAACTCGTATGTTTTCGAGTATCTGTAATATCCATTGTTTAATGTTGTAGATATTATACTCGATTTGATATTTTCCACACCAGAGATGAGTGAAATGTACTTATGGTAGATTTCATAGAAATACTACGTATTGCGGACGTCACCATGAAGACTTTCAAAACATTTCTATATATCTTCGCCAATCATAGTCTCTAGAATTCAAAAATGCCATATATATATAAATATATATATATATATACACAGGGTGTAATCTAACCTCTTGCACACCCGTGAATGAGTGTGTATAATGCCATTTTATAACGAATTACAGTGGTTAAAAATCTGAAAAAACATGTTTTGTTCTTGGTAAAATTGTACAAAATTTTGGGTAGCGCCACCCGCCTAATTTCAGGTGACCTACTTAGTAGAAAACTTTTGCAATTGCCGAATGCAATTAACATTTAACTCGACATATGTATAATGTAGAATGTTGAACTGATTGTCTGTCCACACATTGCAGACTGCCTGAGATAGATATTCAATTTCAAAGTGAAGAAAACAACTAACCTTGTTATTTCCAAACTGGTGATAAACTCAGAACTAGTTGACTTCATACTCTGTTTTGAGGCACTCATCATATTTATCACAGTCACTTCTAAGAAACAAACGACACAAACGTTCACGTTCACGTGTTCTGAATCACTACAATGGTAGCGAAATCATTTTTAAAACAATATTCAGTTGCGAATGTTTTTCTCTCTTCAATACTGCTTGTGTCGTTTGTTTCTTACAAGTAACTGTGATAATTATGATAAGTACCTCATAGCAGAAGTCAACTACTTCTTACTTTATCACCAGTTTGGTATAACAAGGTTAGTTGATTTCTTCACTTTGAAATTGAATATCTATCTCAGGCATCCTGCAACGTGTACATTTACCACACAATCACATTCTATATTATTCAAATGTCGAGTTAAATGTTTATTGTCGAAGTTTTCTTCTGTAAAATTCTACAAAGAACAAAACATGTTTTATTTTTTTTCAGATTTTTTATTTTCCCTTTTCAATACTGTTTGTGTCGTTTGTTTCTTACAAGTTACTGTGATAATTATGATAAGTACCTCATAGCAGAGTATGAAGTCAACTAGTTCTTACTTTATCACCAGTTTGGTATAACAAGGTTAGTTGATTTCTTCACTTTGAAATTGAATATCTATCTCAGGCAGCCTGCAATGTGTACATTTACCACACAATCACATTCTATATTATTCAAATGTCGAGTTAAATGTTTATTGCCAAAGTTTTCTTCTGTAAAATTCTACAAAGAACAAAACATGTTTTAATTTGTTTTTTCAGATTTTTAACCACCGTAATACGTTATAAAATGACATTATATACTCGGGTATGCAGGAGAATAGATTAAACCCTGTATATATATATATATATATATATATAAATATATATATATATATATATATATATATATATATATATATATACATCAAAAGCATCAAATTATAGATAGTGACACCTATAATCTGTGTGTTGAAGCGTAGACCTGTTATTGTGGAATTTTAATGACACGAAATTTCGTGCACATTAATAGGTCACCAACAGATGTCAGCATAGGCCAATCCACGATACCAATAGTCGTACTCCTAGTGCGTTTTGAGTAACGCAAAACAAATAACGACAGAAAGAGAAATCTGTTACGAATCCAAGAGAGCCCACCATCCGCCAACATGAATGGAGTAAGTCTCGCAAACGAATGCGCATCGTTGCCGCACCTCCTGCGCACATACACCCATCTGAACATCCGAAGGGAAGGTACCTAGCTTTCGCCCTATCCTTCCCCAGGATTTAGGCATCAGGGGGATACAGTTATGCTGTATCACCACGCTGAGTAATCCTAGCTGCCGTTATAGCTCAGCCACGGTGGGGCCGCTTGATAAGACAAGCTACTTGCTATGGGATGTCAGTGCCCGAGCGGGTCAATGCGCCGCTCCCCGCCGAGTCAGCAGGGAATACAATCACCTCAACCCATAGGTGAAGGGCTGCCGAATTACAGTATTGTTTTCCACTGGTACACTATCTAGCACCACGCTCCCCAGAGTCCAACACCATGTGGAGAGGCACCGGCGGTGAAACCGGTGGGGCTATCCTCTTCCCCCTGGGTACCCATGTTAACAAGACTCCTCCTGTCAGCGTTTGATGGGTCACCGCCATATCAGACTTTCGACCTGATATTACTCGTGTAACGTGTGACGAGTAACCGTTCGAGTGAGAGTTTGCCGAAGCTACTAAGCACTCTACCATGTTACCGAGAGATGGACCTGGACTTTGCCCAGCGGTGTCTGGGATCATCGCAGATACTCCCCTCCCGTCGGCCTAGCCACATGGTGGGACTAGGCCCAACCATCCGCCAACAGCTGGTTCATGGTTTCCCAATCATCAGGACGGCTTGTGGTCTCTTTCAAATTCGTATCAAATATCTCATAGTGCTAATACCTACCGCCAAGTACGAAAATGTGAAAAGCATCAAATTATAGATAGTGACACCTATAATCTGTGTGTTGCAGCTTATCGTGGAATTTTAATGACACAAAATTTTGTGCACATCAATAGATTACCAACAGTTGTCAGCAGAGGCCAATCCACGACACCAATAGTCGTACTCCTGTGCGTTCTGAGTAACGCAAAACAAATAACGAGAGAAAGAGAAATCTGTGCACGAAATTTCGTGTCATTAAAATTCCACGATAACAGGTCTAAGCTTAACAACAGATTATAGGAATCTATAATTTGATGCTTTTCACATTTTCGTACTTGCCAGTAGGTATTAGCTCTATGAGATATTTGATACGAATTTGAAAGAGACCACAAGCCGTCCTGATGATTGGGAAACCATGAAACAGCTGTTGGCGGATGTGGGCTCTCTTGGATTCGTAACAAATTTACTTTTCTCTCTCTCTATATATATATATATATATATATATATATATATATATATATATATATATATATATATATATATATATATATATACAGGATTATCTGAGTTAGAATACAAAGAAATATTAGGTAGGTCTAAGGATTTTTGACATCTACAACTTTTGATCACGGAGTTCAAGATTTACATATAAAAAAAAAATTAAAGACGAGCTTTTATTTATACAAATGCACTTGAAAGGGAGAAATAATTTCTCTCATTGTTTGATCTAGGTTATTCTGTGAGTAACAGATTCAAAATCTTGCCGCGCAAGATTACCTATTTTGTATCCGCGGCAAGCTTTTGATTCTGTTACTCACAGAATAGCCTAGATCAAACAATGAAAGAAATAATTTTTTCCTTTATAGAGCATTTGTATAAATAAAAGCTTGTCTTTGAATTTTTATTTGTTTTTATTTTTAACTTCTTATTTCTGTTTTTATCAACAACTGATAAAAGCTTGTTTTTAATTTCTTTTTTTCGTTCATTTATTTTTTATTTTTAGTATTTATGATGTTAAATAACTAGCTTAGTAATTTATATTTAATTTATTTTTGAATTTTGACAAAAAAATCATGATTTCCGACCCCGAAAACCACTAGAAAAAAAATTTCATAATGTATTGTCACTGGAATTATGTACACCTGCCAAATTTTAAATCAATCGCACGATTAGAAGTGGGTCGAATTTAACTTGCAAGATTTGATTACCGACACACAGACAGACACCGGGACAGGTGGAACCGAATAAAAGCTTGAGTTTTCCAATATTGATTATTTTTCATGATATATCAACTTTATTGATGATAGTTCCAGAATCAATTATAAAATCTTCTTTTCCGACTGGCCGCACCATGTTTTTTTTAATTGTGTGTTAATTCTTTAAGAAAAAAACTGAATTTAAGATGATTTGAACTTTTGGCGCAGCATCCGATTTACACTGTAACACTTATTGTTTCTGCAAAATTCAATGGAGTATCTGTAGAATTCTCAATCTTATTATTCATAAAAAATAAATGATGTATGCAATGTTTGGAGTAGATTTCTATTAATTCCATTAAAAAAGTGGTTTTGTAGATGAGCAATGCAATCATACATGTTGCAACGTATTTCCTTTTATTTGTTAGCGTTACCCAATAAATGATCCAAATCGCTAGATTTTCATCGAATTGTTTGAAAAATTGACGACTCCTTAATAGTGTCCATCAGAAATTCCATCTGATTTAATGAGCGTTACCTACATATATGTTGTATGAACATTAGGTAATTCTGTCTAATTTACTTTCCCGGTAAAAACCAAGCCAATACGACATAGGACACAGAGAAAGACAATTTATTTGTGTCCATTTTTCGGAATACATTGCAAAAACTTTTCTCAATCACGCAATACCCACACAACTTCAAAAGATGTATACGATGTGAAAGATCCGACATTCACAGATAGATTAATGTTAACGTTGCATCTTCACAGATCAGTTTCACTAGTCATACATCATGGAGTAGACATTTATCTATATAATAAAAATGAATCTCGATATTCTTTCTAAGCGCAAAACGTGAGAACGGCTGGACCGATTTGGCTAATTTTTAAATGTTCGTATTAGCCCGAGGATGGTGTATATGAAAAACAAAATTAAGAAAGTTGTCCGGAAATTTGGTTATATAAGAAATTTGGCGAAGAAAAAGACTATCGAGTCATTTATTACCAAAGAGGAAATAGCTGAGTGGTTACACTGTCGCCTGGCAAACAAAAGGTCACAGAAACGAATCCCGGTTTATAAAAACAACGGCTGAACAACGATTTGGCCAATTGTTTTTTTGAATATTCGTTATACTCCGAATAAGGTTTTTAGGAAAAGAATGGATATTTAGAAAAGTTATTGGAAATTTCTTTGTCCTGGAAAAGTTTTTAGGAATATATAACACAAAACATTGTTTGTTGTTTGTAATAGTCCGAATAAGGTTTTTAGGGAAAAAAGGTTTTTACAAATATTATTGGATTCCGGAAATACTGAAAGTGCTTTTTTCTATGGTATTTTTGCAGACCATAACACGATTCGGGTGATTGATATGCGTTATTTTTGGTCGTGGAAACATTTTCAAGAATATATATATATATATATATATATATATATATATATATTTATATATATATATATATATATATATATATAATAATAATAATTTATTGAATCCTTCAAGATCAAATACATGATATAGGATACGTCAAGAACACAAAAAGGTAGACAAATAATCAAAATACTAAAATACAAAATATAAATGTCACATAGACACAGATAGAACTAACATTTTATCTGGAATTTAAAACAAATCAAATGTAAAATATAAATGTCATATATACACAGACAGAACTGACATTATATCTCGAGTTTAAAATTCAGAAATGCTATAGAAACAGTTTTCTTGCAGATATTTCTTCAATTTCGATTTGAACATATTTTTGTTTTGAATTTTCCTTAGATCAGTTGGAAGATTGTTGAAAAATATAATTCCTGCATATGACGGACTGTTTTTAAAGAATGATGTGTTATGAGTCGGGATCCTGATGAGATCTCCGTTTCTAGTGGAATAGTTATGATGTTGGGAAACAGTGTCGTACATATGTTTCTGTTTCAGAAATAACATTATACATTTAAAAATATATATACATGGATATGTTAAGATATTGAATCTTTTAAAATATTCTCTACACGAATCTCTAATCTTTAGATTGAAAATGAGTTTGATGACTCTTTTCTGTAGAATAAATATTCTGTTGGAGTTGCTGGAGCTGCCCCAGATGTTGATATTACAGGAGATGAGGGAGTAGATTATGGCATAATAAATATTGATCAATTGAGTTATATCAAAAATATTTTCCAGTTGTAGAATGGCATAATAACCACTATTTAACTTTTTACAAACAGCATTTATATTTGCTTCCCATCTCATATCACTATCTACGAAAGTTCCGAGAAATTTAGTATTTTCAGAGAGATTAATTACATCATCCATCACTCTTACTTGAAAATTTGTTACGATTTTTGATCTGCGATAGAACTGCATACACACTGTTTTGTCTGAGTTCACAATTAAAGAATTTTTTTTATACCAGGTTGTGAATTTCTTTGACAAAATATTAAATTTTCCTTGGAGTTCCTCGGGACTGTCAGCATCAGCAGTCAAAGTTGAATCATCAGCATCGAGAACTATACATTGTGTGCTTATATGAAGTGGTAGATCGTTTATGAATAATAAAAAAATCAGTGGACCTTAGATGGAACCCTGAGGAACTCCGAGGTCCATAGAATAGAAATCAGACCTATGCTCTTCAATTTTGACAGATATTTTTCTAAGGCGTATGTATGAGACTAACCACGACAGAAAGTTACCACGAAATCCTAAAGAGTAGAGTTTGCTTTCGATAATGTTTAGGTCAATGGTATCGAAAGCTTTCGATAGATCGAAAAAGAGTGCTCCAACATAGAATCTATATATCTATAGAATTGTAAATATATTCAAAAAAGTTGTAGGAAGCACTTTCAATCGACTTTTCTGGACAAAAACTATGTTGGTACTTTGATAGAATTTCAAATCTGGTTTGTTATAGACACTTCTTTCAATAACTTTACCTATCACAGTCGGTACTGTTATTGGTCGGAAATTACTCATGATAGATGTATCACCCTTTTTGAAAATAGGAGTCACTAAACCTGTTTTTATATATATATATATATATATATATACTTATATATATTATATATATATATATATATATAATAAAACGGGATAATAATAATGAGAAAACGGGATAAGGGGATAACAGGAAAACGGGATAACGGGAATAACGTAAAAACGGATAACGAGAAAATGAGATAACAGGAAAACGGGATAAGGGAAAACGGGATTACGAGATAACGGGATAAAAGGAAAGTGGGAAAACTGGATAACGGGATGACGAGAAAACGGGATAAGGGAATATCGGGAAAACGGGTTAACGGGAAGCAGTCAAAAGCATAACCTAGCTGGAACAACACAATGAAAAACAAAGAAAAAAACTAATTCCACCCGGATGAAAGTTTTCAGGAAAAAATGTTCAGGAAATATAGAACAATTTTAATGTGTTTTTATCAACTTTGATGGGCCCATCGTCAAAACTTTGATTTTTTCCTGGAAAAAAACATATACTAGGCCACTCCTAGAAGTCATCATTGAACCACATACCCAAGATCCCACAGAAAATTAATTACATCTATATATATATATATATATATATATATATATATATATATATATATATATATTGACATTGCTGCATTCCCTATATATATATATATATATATATGTATATAGGGGAATGCAGCAATGTCAAAAAAAAAACTCTTTTCAGTTTGTCCAAGTTTTCGGAATTAATTTTATTCCATCATCAGGGAAAACTTAGGTGAGATTGGATGACACGATGTTCAGTAACAAAAATTGTCTTTTGACATTATGGTACTACATAATGAGAAATGTAAATAATATATATATATATATATATAATATATATATATATATATAAAGTTTCAAGCTGAACCTCACTTAAAATGTTGAGAATTTTTTATTTCACATTAGGAGGGAGTTTTGTTCGCATGATCTAAAGATATCATTGCTTTCGAACGATCTCTGTCTCATTAGAGATATCTTCATAGTTTTTTCTTTTGAAAGATTTTCAACGAGTAGGTAATATATTGTCGTATACCTAATTGTTCAAATTACGGACAGTAATCGTTTGAAAGCGTCAATAGCTTTATATCATTTACACCGGCTGTGTCGTATTTGTAGATAACCACAGACAAGAACTCCCGCTCAAGAAACCCCCGACAAAAATAGTCTGAAAACCATCTCTTAGTCTGTTGGACTACAATACGAAAGTTTCATTTAAATTAATTGAATAGTTGACGAGAATATCTTAAAATTACTACAAGAACAATTGAATGACAATATACGCCTCATTTATCATTCAAAGGTTTATGCGATATGAGAAAATGGGAAATAGCTACTGAAATGTGAAAAATGTATTGCTGCTCTAGTGAGTAGTAGCACTAATTATTATTATAAATATTTATTTTGAAATTCCACAAAATCATTCACGAGAAAATGATAAAAATATTTATGGTATATCGACTAAATTTTTTTTTCCCATTGTGACAAAAGTGACATGAAATGAAAAATGAGAAAATACCTACCCAAAAGTGAGCAGTTGCTCTATGAATAATCAATCACTTAGGTTCCAACTTCTGCAATAGTTATCATTATAAAAGTGTTGGTCATTATTTTTGTTTCCTAAAATATACTGAATTAATTCAAGTGGAGCAAGTTCGCCAAAATTGGGTTAACGAATATACATTTTAATTACAAGCAACTATGTGACTGTTTTTTCTGCCATGAAATCTGATTGCCGTTAACCGGTATGCTTTTGTTTGCGTTTGATGACTTCCTGTCAAATATTCATATCAGCAATCACTGATTCGACTACGAGAAGAAAATTCCTACATCAAGTATTATACGAACAGATGTGAGTTTGTTCAAACGGTAAAACCTTTACTATTATAAAAAATTGTAAAACTGTAATTGTTTGTTAATCACGCAAAAACTACTGGACCGATTTTGATGAAACTTATGATAGACTGAAAAACTGTTATGTACTTCATCTCGCTTCGATGACGGGAACCAGAGATATAACAATAAAATCAATCATATTTTTGTATTTTATAATTAGGATTTTGCTTACCGGATGATTGTCAAAATTTTATCAAATTAAATCGATTTGTACCTACACTCCAGAAGGTGTCGCAACATACATACAGAGGTGAAATTTACGTCATTTCGAATAGATCGGCGCAAAATTTGACGAAGGTAAATTTCATGTCATGTTCTTTTTATTGCTTTATTTAACGTAGGCCTAATTCTGCGACCAGGGCTAAATACCGACGCCGGTGAAGCACACTCCTCCCAACCGGAAATTTTGCCGAATGTTCTGTTGTTTCGGAGGTAGGGTTCTTTAACGAACTCAATATCTATGAACTCGGGACCGCCATCTTAACGTCCCCTCCGATAGACGGCATATCTATCGTCTTATCTCGTGATCATTGATAAGACGCCTGCAGCTGCGAATATGCTACTACGATACAGTTGTTGGGGCATTTTAACGCACACCTTCCTTGTCAGGTGGTCACCCATCCAAGCACTGAACGCGCCCGATGTCAGATATCGATAAGTCCCTCGTCAACCTGACCAGCCACCGGTGCCAATCCAATCCAATCCAATCCAAAAATATTTATTAATAGACCAGGGCTGAAGCCTTTGAAAATGGTAAAAAGTGAAAAAAAATAATAGTAGGATGAAACCCATTGGAGAAGGAAGAGAATATAATAGAAATGAAAGGCACAATAATTTACGGGCGATCTGAGGTCGGGAAGTGGAAGGGGGTGAGTTTTTAAGGGTAAAAAACGGTTTATCTCGATTTCCGGCAAAAGCACGAGTCCTATGGAAAAAAGTTTCCACACTTTTTTCACATAACCTCAAAATTTATGTAAAAAATTCAAATAACCAAGTTTTTGGTTTTTTATTTTTATCTTTTACAAAAAAACTTTTTTATTCACGAAATTTGGTGGGAACTTGCCTTTTAATGTCTCAAAAACACTCTAATTTTTTTGATTCAAAATATTCATTTTTTCACCTTATTTTGACTTAATATCGAAAAAGCACCCTAATTTTCAATCAAAAATTCTCCCGTCAAAGTATCAGTTTTTTTGAAAATCTCGGTGGAATTTTTGTTCGGTGAAATCTCTACTTTCTGATGGTATGAAAAAAAATATACATTACTATGGTAAATGTTCTCAGCAAATGCAAAGAAATATAAAGTTATCTAATATTTAATAAGACATCTACAATATTTTGAGAATGTTGTAGAATCTTTAAATTACATGCGTAGATGCCTATTTATTGCTATTTGAAGATAACTCATATACCTCAGTGACCTACGGAAAATATTAGCCCATCAAAAGGTATTTCATAGAGAAGTGGGGAAGGGGGTAGGAGGGTCTGTGCCTTACTACCTGTTATTTCTTTGCATTTTCTGAGAACATTTACCATAGTAATGTATATTTTTTTTCATACCATCAGAAAGTAGACTTTTTTGAAAAAGCTGATATTTTGACGGGAGAATTTTCGATTATAAATTAGGGTGCTTTTTCGATATTAAGTCAAAATAAGGTGAAAAAATAAATATTTTAAATCAAGAAAATCAGAGTGTGTTTGGGATATAACAAGGTGAGTTTTCACCAAATTTCGTGAATGAAAAAGTTTTTTTGTAAAAGATAAAAATAAAAAACCAAAAACTTGGTTATTTGAATTTTTTACATAAATTTTGAGGTTATGTGAAAAAATTGTGAATACAAAAGTTGTAGATCCTTTCATTACCTACAACTATGCCATTCAACTTTTTTCCATAAGACTTGTAATTTTGCCGGAAATCGAAATAAAACATTTTTTACCCTTGAAAACTCACCCCCTTCCACTTCCCGACCTCAGATCGCCCGTAAATTATTTTTCCTTTCATTTTTGTAATATTTTCTTACTAATCCAATGAGTTTCATCCTACTATTATTTTTTTTTGGTTTAAAAAATTATCGACCCTGGTCTATAACTATTAAAACATACATAATAACTTAACTAATATATACAGGGTGTTTCATAATTGAATGCTGATCCTAACGGGCGATAATCCTTGGATGATTTTAGGAAAAATTCTTCATATGAACATAGGTCCGCAACCGCTTTATTTCTGAGATACAGGATGTTGAAATTAAAAAAAAAAACAGTTCTTCCTCAATATCTCTGAAACCTCATTGGCTTTCTTTTCAATTTTGATACATGCAAAGTACGCATAAAAATACATTTTTTCCATGATAAAGGATTTCTTAATTTTCATCAGTGGCGTCCCTGTTAACATGCCCTGCCATATTTTGGATCAAAATAATGATACGCCAATGTCTTTTTTCCAAATAAATATAATTTTTGTAAATGCCCTCCATCTTCTCATAAAAATGGTCGCCTGTTTTTTTTTTCGTCCGGCGAACGGTTTTTGAGTTAGAAAATAAAATGCATTCATTTGCTTGTCCCTATACGAAATCAGCCGAAGAGTAGTAGGATCTTGTGGGCTAGAAACATCTAGTATGCTAAGAACACATATCGTTGTTTTCAACATAAACAATTTTGACACTTTTTTAGCTAGATACGTGATATTATTTACGCTATAAAAACTTATTCATGGAAAAAAAACATTGTAAATTTTACAAATACCGAATTAGCAGACATGCATTACTTGTATGGGCTTGCTGAGGGGAACGCATATGAAGCCAGGCGACTGTAACAAGAGCGCTTCCCAAATAGAATGGTTCCTGATGCTCGAACGATTTCAAGCACCCTCAGAAGGTTATGTGAAACAGGAAGTTTTGAGCCAAATCATCACTTGAAAGGAGCACATCGGACTGCAAGAACTCCAGCAATTGAGGTAGCTGTTTCAAATTCAGTAGACGAAAATCCTGAAATAAGTACGAGGCAAGTTGCCAATAATTTGAATATCGCCCATATTCTAGTATGGAGGATCATTCATGATTATTTATTATATCCCTATCACATTCAACAGGTTCAGGCTCTACTTCCTCGAGACTTTCCATTACGAGTGAATTTCTGCTAATGGTTTCTCCAAAAAGTTACCAAAAATCCTTTATTTGACAGGGAAATTTTATTCACGGACGAAGCTAGTTTTTTATGTATTTATTTATTTGTAATACAATACTCTACAGGACAAAGCCCAATTACAGAGCAGGAATTAACAGAATATAATGATCACAGATTTTTATATGAATATTAAGCACATACACATTTTATATTTCATAAGAGGTAACAAAATGGTTATTGTAGAAAGTGGAATTATATATCTGACAACTTGCAACCAAATACATCGCTAATAGAATTTGTCATTTTACACATGGTATGGAGCGGATAATTTTCCAGAACATTTGGGCGAGATGTATTTATATAAAAAGTACTCGGGTGTCTGGAAGAGATTCTGGGAATGCAAATATTAAACTTTTCCAATAATGTTGGGCAGTCAATAATACTTTTAATAATTAATTAATAGTTTTACTAAAAACAGGATCAGAAATTTTCATAATAATCATTTTTGGACCGAGGAAAATCCGCATGCAATCGTGGAATCTCATCACAAGGAGCAGTTCTCATTAAATGTCTGGGCTGGAATTATTGGAAATTGCCTAATTGGACCTTTTTTTACCGCGCAGATTAAATGGACATAATTATCGCCGATTTCTTGAAGATAATTTGCCAATTCTGATGGAAGATGTTCCTATTTGAATGCGAAATCGCATGTAGTTTATGCACGATGGTGCACCTGCTTATTTTAGTGCTCTGGCACGCGAATATTAAAACTTCCATAATCGCTGGATAGGTCGTGGGGAAACAGAGTCATGGCCAGCTAGACCCCCAGACTTAAACAGTCTTGATTATTTTCTTTGGGGACATCTTTAGACTTTGGTGTACAGTACAGCAATAAGGAATACTCCAGGAATTTTCCAAAGAGTTCGCGAGTCAATGACAAGAAGGGCTGAAGCCTGCATACTTGCAGGAGGCGGACATTTTGAATAGTTAATTTGATTTTGGTATTTTTTGTTCATAATAGTTATGTTTTTAAAAACAAAAGATGTATTTTTATGCGTACTCATTACAAAAACTAAATAATAGTCACCATAAATTTATAAAAATCTTGCCTAGATCCTTTGGTTACCACAATTGTGAAATTAAAACTAAGAGAAAAAATCGAATAGGGACAAGCAAATGAATCTATTTTATTTTCTACATCGAAAACCGTCCGCCGGACGAAAAAAAAGCATGAGACTATGTATATGGGAAGATAGAGGACAATTACAAAAATAATATTTATTTGGAAAAAAGACAGTAGCGTATCATTATTTTGATCAAAAATATGACAGGGCATGTTAACAGGGACGCCACAGATAAAAATTAAGAAATCCTTTATCATGGAAAAAATGTATTTTTATGCGTACTTTGCATGTACCAAAATTTAAAATGAAAGCCAAAGCGGAAGTACTGATTTTTTTGTTAAATTTCAACATACTGTATCTCAGAAATAAAGCGGTTGCGGACCTATGTTCATATGAAGAATTTTTCTTAAAATCGTCCAATGATTATCGCCCTTTAGAATCAGCATTCAATTATGGAAACCCTGTCTACACATTATACAATATACAATGGTTCCAATTCATGTCATATTCCTGAGTTCAGCAGATTCACTTGAAAATTATCCTTGCAAGTTTGAAGTGAATAGTAAATGCCTACCATTTTATCTTGCCCATGTAGTTGATGATTCTTTATACACTGTGTCCGTAAAGTATGGAACAAATTCATTTTTAGCTAAACAGGTCATTTTAAGAAATAATCCTGAAACACGTCGATTTTTGATGTTAATTTATCTTATTTTAAAATAATAATCTAATATACAGGGTGAATTACGTTCGAGTAATGACGTCACCGTCATTTTTTTTAAATGGAACATCCCCATTTTGTCTCAATTTTCGGATTACTCTAGCTGAGCTGATTCCAAAAATGTATCACATGTTGATTCCAATTGGTACAGGGTGGACAAAAATACAATAGTTTTGTGTGTGCTCATAAAGTAACGCGTAACATTCTTTATTAGGTAAATTAACAATATTATCAAAAATACTTATTGTCTAGCGGCAATTGGTTTAAATGTAACACCCCGTAGTTTGCTACATGTTTAGAGTAATAAAAATGAGCAGTTTCCAAACATGTTTGGTACTTGTGGTCTAGCAGACAGAATATGACAAAAAATATTTCTTATCTATTTATAAAAAAAAAATAGTCGTTTACTTTTTTGGGAAATGTCATTATTTGTTTAGTAATTTATTGATGTTCAGTGACAGTTTAGTACTACAAAATTTTTGGTATTCGTGAATATTCGAATGAGTGCTTAGATTTAATTGGAAGTAGAAATGGAGTTAAGTGTAAAACAAAGAATTGAAATACTTATGATGATTGGGTATGGAGACAGATCGCGAACTCAGATGGAAGTGTGCAATTTGTTTAATGATAAATATCCAGAAAGACCTATAACGCGTTCAACAGTCAGTAAGATTGAAACGAAATTTCGAGAAATTGGTAATGTTGAAAATGTACGCAAATCAGGTCGTCCCCCTGCAAATGCTGATACAGCATTAGATGTTTTACTGAGTTTTGAAGAAGATGCGCACACTTCTGTTCGTAAAGTTAGTCGCTATATCGGTGTTAGCAAAACAACGGTACACAAACTATTGAAGCTTGAAAAATGGCATCCTTATAAAATCAAACTTGTGCAAGAATTAAACGAAGATGATCCCGATAGAAGACTCCAATTTTGCGAAGAAATGATGGATAAATGTCACCGAGACCCTCTCTTGATACAAAACATTATTTTTTCTGATGAGTCCACTTTCATGTTAAATGGTGAGGTTAACCGTCAGAATTGTAGATACTGGGCAAAAGAAAACCCCCACTGGATGCGTTAGCATCATACACAATACCCTCAAAAGGTAAATGTATGGGCTGGAATTGTACGAAATCGAATCATCGGACCCTACTTTTTCGAAGGTAATTTAAACGGGGCAACGTACCTTGAGTTTTTAAGGGGGTATCTCGTACCTACTTTACGTAATTTGTTTCCCAGCAGACGTAATCCTGGAAATTTTGATGAAAGTTTATGGTTTCAACAGGATGGTGCACCTCCACATTATGCTGTAGATGTTAGAAGGTACCTAGATGAAATTTTTCCGAACAGGTGGATTGGTAGAAGTGGACCCACTGAATGGCCAGCGAGGTCACCAGATTTAAATCCTTTGGATTATTTTCTGTGGGGCCATCTGAAGAATGTTATTTATAAAACGAAACCAGCAAATATTGCAGATGTACAAGAGAAAATTCGAACAGAAATAAACAATATTACGCAAGAAACCATACACAAGGTTCAACAAGAATTTGTACACCGTTTGGGTTACTGTCAAATACAGCAAGGGCTGCAGTTCGAACATTTATGAAGTCATGTATTCCAGCATATTCTGTCCGCTAGACAATAAGTATTTTTGATAATATTGTTAATTTACCTAATAAAGAATGTTACGCGTTACTTTATGAGCACACACAAAACTATTGTATTTTTGTCCACCCTGTACCAATTGGAATCAACATGTGATACATTTTTGGAATCAGCTCAGCTAGAGTAATCCGAAAATTGAGACAAAATGGGGGTGTTCCATTTAAAAATGACGGTGACGTCATTACTCGAACGTAATTCACCCTGTATATTAGATTATTATTTTAAAATACGGTAAATTAACATCAAAAATCGACGTGTTTCAGGATTATTTCTTAAAATGACCTGTTTAGCTAAAAATGAATTTGTTCCATACTTTACGGACACAGTGTATGAATCTTCTATGTTTCTCAACAACTAGCCAAGAAATCGAAGGAATCATCCGTAACTTAGATTCTAGCAAATCACCTGGTTTTGATAATTTAAATGAACATATTGTAAAAAAGGTTAAATCAGAATTATCACCCATTTTCAATATACTAATAAATTAATCTTTTGAGAGTGTAAAACTACCGGAAAACATAAACATTGCTATTTTCAAAAATGGTAAAGAATATGATCACAATAACTATAGACCAATATCAATTTTCAATTTTTTAAAAAGCTATTCACAACATATCAAAAAGATATTTTGATTCAAAAAAAAATATTTATGAGAGACAGAATGGCTTTCGTAAACACAGTGATATAGAGTCTGCAGTATTAGATGTCATATAAAAATGTGTATTTCTTTCATTGAATCTACGTAAAGCTTTCGACACTGTTAATCATCAAATTTTATTGAGAAAATCATATGAAATAGGAATTTGTGGAGTGGTTCACAGCCATTTATATTATAATTATTTATATATATATATATATATATATATATATTGTTAAGGTTTGGTAATATGGAAAATGAGGTTATTATTATTATTATTAATTTGCACCGCGTTGGGCGCCAAATGTTATGGTTTGTTATGATAAATTTGATAAATATATTTTTTATAATTTTTTTTTTTCCAAATATTATTTTTGCCCCGCGTTTTGGGGTGACAATTGTTATGTTTTGATAATTGTAAATATATAAGTTGTTTTGCTATATTGAGATTGCTAAAGATTTTTGGTATTCTTTGAGAGCCAATTTTGATATGATGTAAATAGATATTTTGCCACTGTAATAATAATTGTCAGCGAACGTCACTGTTCTCTTGTCACGCTACCCACAATTATTACTTTTCTCGCCACAGCTAAACTCAGTTGGCACGCCCCTGTCTCAGATTGTCGGTTCAAGCAATAGAGATACTGTCATATGTGACTAACTTCAGTTCATTGAATGATCTTTGTTATGTTAGTTGATCATTGTGAGAAAATAAACAAACCAAATATCAAAAACAATTATCTCCTTTATTCAGGAAGAACTTAAAATTACCTGGCCTACGAAAATCAACTTATGCTAGAGTGAATCAAACAATTATTCACAAATAATCATAAAATTGCATATCATGGATAGGTAAACAGAACCTCACTTTTTCTGTGAGCGTAATTTTCTGTTATTGTTCATAAAAGTGACATCGAATGTGATAAATGTTCTTTGTGAAATAGTTCAGGACTGGGAAAGCACTATTAAAAGTTTTATACCTGGTTGGAACTGTTGGTGTTCACTACTATACCATAAATACCGGAAATCTCCTCTCTCCAGCCTCCGTTAGCACTGCAAAACCAAGTGTCAGGAACGTATCGATGTGGGACTCAGCTTTTGGACTCGTGGATATACGATATCATCAAGGTAATCTTGTTCTGTTAAGCTATTGATGGAATTATTCCCTTTTTCTTTCAGAGAAATTTTGTGCGTGCTTCCGCTTCGGAAAATATTTTCGATCTCTCAAGCTTTGTTTTCTGTCGCTTAGATACCTCCTTTTCTCCTTGTTTTTAAATTTGAATTTTCAAATTTCGCGCACTAATTTGTCACTTTTTACTGTTTATGTTTGTGTTGCATAATTTATATTTACAATTACTTTTCCATTCTTATCATTAATTACATATGTGAAAAATAATTGCCTCTGATACCATCTCATTGCTATTTCCTCACAATTTCCAACTTTACATCTGATCATCTCTTCTCTGATTGGCTATCTTTCATAAAGACGTTTGCTGTTCTCTCATTGGCTAACTTTTAGTTTGCTACAATTTCATGTACAGAGTGTTTCAAGTTTATAAATGTGTTGCTTACTTTTTATTCATGATAATTTTGCAAATCTTGACTTTTAGTTGTCTTTTGAGCAATTATTAGTTATGATAATTTTGATAGTGTATATAATTGACTGTTTTATAGTACTTTGACATGTTATCTATCCATATCATAGCTAGGCTCATAAAATACATTAAATTTTAAAAGTTATTTACAAGCAAACTCTTGAAATTGATAATTATTTATTTTTATTCTTTTTGTGGCTTTTTAGTCTTTTAAAATTTTCAACTGGCATAACATAACATAACAACATTCCTAAATTTATATTCAATAATTTTCTACTTGTTAGAAAATTATGAATATCAATTTCTTTATTTATATTTTTAATTTTCCTTTAACTAACACTAATTTTTCTATTTTCAGAAAACTTCTTGAGCTGGACTTCAAGAATAACAAGTTCTACAACTATAACTATTATTTACAACTACTAAAATTAAGTTTTATATTATTTTGTTTCAGAAAAACTTGACTTGGACTTCTTTTCGGATCAAGAGAGAAATTTTTTCAAGATATTATCATATCTGACATTTTATATTTTATTATTATCTTACTTTCATTTTATATTTATACTGATATTGTTTTCAATTATCGATTAGTTTTTTATCATATTGGTACTTCTTTCAATTATAGTTTGTTTTATTATTTTTCCTATCTCTTCCTTCAGTTGTTCTTTATATTCATATTGAATTGGATATTTTATTAATTTGAATCTCTCATATTATTTACTTCTATTTTGTGTACATACTCTTTCGCCTTTTCATTATTCATACATAATTAACATATTATATTCATTTATAATTCATTAATATACCTTCATATTATTTATTAATATACCTTCATTATACCTTATCATCATCATCATCATATTTATTATAATATACTTCTTTAGTATTATTATTATTATCATATCCACTTTCATTTCTCACATACATTCATTTTATACACAAAATATTTTTAATCTTCATTTCTTTTATTTTTCTTCAAAATTCACATTATTTATTATCCATTCCTATATTTTTCCTTCTTTATAATCTATTTTATTTTATTCAAATGTTTCTGAAATCCTTACTATCTATCAAACTATTTTTTTAATTTTTTTCCATTTTCTTATTCCTTAACTTGCCTGTCAAATTTGTTAGCCTACAATTTATTAATTCCTAAATTTTCATTTTAATGATTTGTCTCTCCTTCTATGGAATCTTGCTTGTCTTGTAACTGCAAGCTATATTTATTTCACAAATTTTCAATAAAATTTCATGTTAATTTTTTCAACTATTTTCTTTTTTATAGATCCAAACTTTTTTCGTTTTTGATCATCATATTCATTCAACTTCTTTTCTATTTTTATATTTGACATTTTACTATCCATTATTATTATTATTATTATTTCATTATTTATATAACTTCTTTTTATTTCAAACATTTTATTCGCCCTGTAGATGTCATTGACTTTAATTATTATTATTTTTTCATTTTTCCTTTTTTCAATCAAAATTTTTGTATGCCACGCTCATGTCATTTATTTTCTTTATTATTATTACTTTTTCATTTTCGTCAACTTTTTGCAACTCAAAATTCATTTTCGCCATGTTTCTGTCATATATTTTCATTATTTTTACTTTATTACTTATTTTACCCTTTTGCAGCAAAACTTTTTGATTTTTCACATTCATATTATGTATAAATTCATTATTTTGGAGATCGAAATTCATTTTTATATTTTGTGTTTGTGTATCATTTTTTCTAATAAATTATTACTATCATCTGTTTTTTGTTTAACTATTCCCTCAAATTCCTTATTATTTTGCTCACTACTTGTTTCTAATGGTTTACATATTCCTTCACTACTTTCTTTGAAACATTTTCCCCTACTTTCTATTATTCTATCCATTTTTTCTGAGTTTTCTTTCCTATCCTCGTCCATTTTTTTGAAATATTCTTTCCTATCCTCATCCATTTTTTTGAAATATTCTTTCCTATCCTCGTCCATTTTTTCCATCATTTTATCAAACCAAATGTAAAATTTTTCTTTCTCACTTTTTGTCAAAAAAAACATCTTTTATTCACCAATATCTAGCCTTACACGTTAAAATGCCAATTGCTGATATTCACCCAGTATTGCAATAAATATTAAGAAATAATATTTTTCCTTTTCTCGCCAGATAAATATTAAGAAATAATATATTTCACCTACTTGCCTTTTCCTCAATAAATATTATGAAATGATATATTGCCCTAACTTGGCCTTTTTCTCGCCTTTGCCTCAATAAATATTATGAAATAATATTGCCTTTATTCGCCTTTTCCGCCCCACGTTGGGCGCCATTTGTTAAGGTTTGGTAATATGGAAAATGAGGTTATTATTATTATTATTAATTTGCACCGCGTTGGGCGCCAAATGTTATGGTTTGTTATGATAAATTTATGAATATATTTTTTATAATTATTTTTTTTTCCAAATATTATTTTTGCCCCGCGTTTTGGGGTGACAATTGTTATGTTTTGATAATTGTAAATATATAAGTTGTTTTGCTATATTGAGATTGCTAAAGATTTTTGGTATTCTTTGAGAGCCAATTTTGATATGATGTAAATAGATATTTTGCCACTGTAATAATAATTGTCAGCGAACGTCACTGTTCTCTTGTCACGCTACCCACAATTATTACTTTTCTCGCCACAGCTAAACTCAGTTGGCACGCCCCTGTCTCAGATTGTCGGTTCAAGCAATAGAGATACTGTCATATGTGACTAACTTCAGTTCATTGAATGATCTTTGTTATGTTAGTTGATCATTGTGAGAAAATAAACAAACCAAATATCAAAAACAATTATCTCCTTTATTCAGGAAGAACTTAAAATTACCTGGCCTACGAAAATCAACTTATGCTAGAGTGAATCAAACAATTATTCACAAATAATCATAAAATTGCATATCATGGATAGGTAAACAGAACCTCACTTTTTCTGTGAGCGTAATTTTCTGTTATTGTTCATAAAAGTGACATCGAATGTGATAAATGTTCTTTGTGAAATAGTTCAGGACTGGGAAAGCACTATTAAAAGTTTTATACCTGGTTGGAACTGTTGGTGTTCACTACTATACCATAAATACCGGAAATCTCCTCTCTCCAGCCTCCGTTAGCACTGCAAAACCAAGTGTCAGGAACGTATCGATGTGGGACTCAGCTTTTGGACTCGTGGATATACGATATCATCAAGGTAATCTTGTTCTGTTAAGCTATTGATGGAATTATTCCCTTTTTCTTTCAGAGAAATTTTGTGCGTGCTTCCGCTTCGGAAAATATTTTCGATCTCTCAAGCTTTGTTTTCTGTCGCTTAGATACCTCCTTTTCTCCTTGTTTTTAAATTTGAATTTTCAAATTTCGCGCACTAATTTGTCACTTTTCACTGTTTATGTTTGTGTTGCATAATTTATATTTACAATTACTTTTCCATTCTTATCATTAATTACATATGTGAAAAATAATTGCCTCTGATACCATCTCATTGCGATTTCCTCACAATTTCCAACTTTACATCTGATCATCTCTTCTCTGATTGGCTATCTTTCATAAAGACGTTTGCTGTTCTCTCATTGGCTAACTTTTAGTTTGCTACAATTTCATGTACAGAGTGTTTCAAGTTTATAAATGTGTTGCTTACTTTTTATTCGTGATAATTTTGCAAATCTTGACTTTTAGTTGTCTTTTGAGCAATTATTAGTTATGATAATTTTGATAGTGTATATAATTGACTGTTTTATAGTACTTTGACATGTTATCTATCCATATCATAGCTAGGCTCATAAAATACATTAAATTTTAAAAGTTATTTACAAGCAAACTCTTGAAATTGATAATTATTTATTTTTTGTTCTTTTTGTGGCTTTTTAGTCTTTTAAAATTTTCAACTGGCATAACATAACATAACAATATATATATATATATATATATATATATATATATATATATATATATATATATATATATATATATATATTTAATTTAAGATTATAATAGTTCTTTTAGAGATATATCCTGTGGGTACCTCAAAAATCTATATTGTTGCCTTTACTCTTTCTTATTTATATAAATTACGCATCATGATTGAAATGAAGCGGATCATTAAAACTATTTGCTTATGATAATACATTAATTTACAATAGTTATCACACTGAGATTCCATCAAAATTCATAGGAAAAACGATTTGAAAATCATTTCATATTGGCTAGATGTACATAAGCTTACAATAAAAATTGAAAAAAATTCGTTTATGTTTATAACTAAAACCAAACTTACAAATGTTTCAAATCTTACAATTAAATTCGGTTCTAATAATCTCAAATAGTCACTACAATAAAATTCCTTGGACTATATTTAGATTAAACTATTTCGTTCAGTAGTAAACATATATAAAATTTAAGGCGTCATCTATCACCTATGGTTGGAATTCTATTCGAAATTCCGACTCTTTTCCTTTGAAATATTTGAAAAACATTTATTTTTGTAATTTTTATTCAAAATTACAATACCCATATCAGTCTTGAGAAGTGCAAATCAAAATATTAAAAACAATTGCAAGTAATACAAAACAAAATAATGAAATTTATATTCAGATACCAGTACCTTGAACCATCAATAAACTTATATGAACCCAATGAATTACTCTATATCAGAAATTTATATAATTTCAAAATCTGGTGTTCAATCAACTTTATAAAAAATTAATATTCACACAAATTGACTATATCCAAATCTATAATACTCGTCACAGTAAAAATGTACCTATGTGCTATTTCGAAATAATCAAACTTTGTTTGTAAGACAATATTTCATCAAGGTATAATGATATACAATTTACATAAGTAATTGAAAAAAGTACGATCCAATAGACTTCATCAATCCCATAATTTTTTTATAAAATACTTCATTCACTTCTTCAAAAATATATGTTATTTATTATTTATTCATTGTATCCCTAATATAAATAATTGTATTATTTCTTTAGATGAATAAAGTTATTATTATTATTATTGTTTATTGGTTCACTAAAGCATTCTAAATATTCTTAATATGTTGTATTTTCCCCATTGCACTCAAATCAGGGTGCATAAATTATAGAAAAAAATAGTTAGTTGTATTATAAGGAAAAAATTTATATATTCCATAATTGGACTGAACATAAAATCGAAAAAAAAAAATTTACAACAATTAATAAGATTGTTTAGTGTTATGCTATTTTTACAGAGATTATTTCAATACAATTTAATTTCCCAACGTCATTGAATGAATCATAATTTAAATTCATAATTTTTATTTATATTTTTGTTATCGGTATTCCTTTCATAGATTTCAAAAAAGTAGCTTATGTATGTATGTCGCATTTTTTTCCAGAAAGGTTTTATAAGGTTCCCAATGTTTAGTTAGAAGCAAATGTTCAAATTGATAGCTGTATTTTTCGCTAAATAATTCCACCAAAACCATTTGAATTGCAATCAAAAAGACTAAAGGATGAATTTTAACTCAACATAAGCCCTAAGTTTTCCAAATTCAATAAAGCATTCTAAATATGTTGTATTTTTCCCCATTGCACTCAAATCAGGGTGCATAAATTATAGAAAAAAATAATTAGTTGTATTGTACTGAAAAACTGAAACTTCGAAAACAAATTATTATGTGCAACAATGAAAATAGGTATTTGTTTACTGTCATGCAATCTTTACAGAGATTATTTTAATTATATTTAATTTCCGAACGTAATTGAATGAATAATAATTTAAATTAATAGTTTGCATTCATATTTTTGTTATCAGTATTCCTTTCATAGAATTGCAAAAAATAGCTTATGTATGTAGGTATGTCGCTTTTTTTTGGGAAAGTTTTATGGGGTTCTCAATGTTTAGTCAGAAACTTCTAATGTTCAAATTGAAAGCTGTATTTTTTAAATAATAATTCGTCCACAACCTATTGAATATCAATAAAAAAAAATAAAGGATGAATTATAATAACTCAGTAAGTTTTCCAAATTAAATTTTAAATATTCTAAATATGGTTGCATAAATTATAGGAAAAAAAATGCTATATTTTTTATTTTTTGACAAATTAGCACAATTGTCGTTAGTGTGCCATCACAGCAAATCAAGCACAATTTATAGTATGGTATAGTAAATAAATTAGTTGAAGTTATTGAACCAATTTTTTTTTGGGAGGTTACAAATTCCAAAACAACAGAAATTGATAGGATTCCGTTTCTTTTATATCGTATACCAACAAAACTTGGTTAGTTAAAACCATTTTTGGTATTCATGTACTTTTCTTCATTCCTTATGTCTGAATTGTTTCCCTTTCCGGTAGTATACAAAAATTATTATATTCAGTCATGTGCAGATTATGAATTTCCAATGTTTCCCACCCAATCTGTTACTGCGATTTTTCGCATGCTTGCACTTCCATTAAATATCTCAGTTTTGAAATATTATCATAATTATTCTCATTGAACTCTTCATTGCGAGTGGAAACATCATTTGGTACACCATATATAGAGGAAAATCAACAAACGAATAGTAAAGCTGCCAACCACGTGCGCCTCATGTAAACAAAAGTCCTACCTGATTTTCCCACTCTGGAACTGCCTAGCACCACCACCCTTATCTTGTTGACATTCGTCATTTTCTTCAAATCAACACAATCGTTAGTATATCATCACAACAAATCGAAAACACAATGTCAGTCAACCGAAGAAAAACTATCAACAAATCAACAATGCGAAAATTAAGGTCGTCACGCGGTAGTCGATAACAAAACGAAAAACCTTCTTCAGTTCAAGGTCATTGACGCGGCGGCAAACGGGGGTACGTTCGCAGTCACTGTTCTAATTACACCTCGGAGAATAAATGAAGATTGAATATGCGGTTTTCGCGTGCCAAGAGCCGACAGAATGGCGACTGAGGTGAATGCGGCTTCCTTCGCTCGCGAGTGCAGTCTACAGACTCACGTGAGCCGGCGATTTCCCATGTAATATTGCTGCACGCTCTTCCTACCTCTCTACCAACACTCTTCGGTGTCTTATAACGTTGATAAAAAGTTGCATCTGGAGTTACTTACCCACCACTTCTCTCGAGGGAAGTGGATAATGGAGATGATGCTGTGGGGAATCAATCTGGACAATTCTTGCAGAAAAACTCCTGTGAATAAGGCCTCCTGATATACAAGGTGTTGGGAATCGAAGTGAAAATACCTTTTTCTGCAGCCGTCTCGAAAATATAATTTATTAAATCGAAAGTACCACTTTACACAAATGCTACCGAAAGTAGCTATTTTCGGGAAGATTTTTTTCACTTTCGAAACGATTTCTTTATTTTCGGGACGATTCTTGTTACTTGCAGGACGATTTTGGGTATCTATGTAGGCGGCTTTGACAATAACATGAACTTTGTATTTTATTCTGACAGCGCTTGTCATATAACATTGGTGTGTGTTTTTACGCTTTTCATATCCAACAAATGGAAATCAGTAGTGAAAGTGAAGCTGAAATGATTCCACATGAGATTAGTGAATTTGCTAAAGCGGCTACTTATGAATTATTGCCGGTAAAGTCAAGAGAGGGGTATGAATTGGTCTACAATTTATTTAAAAAATGGAGCCACGATAAAAATGTGCATACTATAAATGAAAAAGTGATTCTTGCATATTAAATGGAAAAAATATAAAATCTTAATGCCATCAAGCCTCTGGAGCAATTACTCGATGCTTAAGTCCACAATTGATATTAAAAATAATATAGATATAAGCCGCTATCCCAAAGTTATTGCTTTCCTTAAAAGAAAATGCATTGGCTTTAAATCAAAAAAATCAAAAGTATTGAATAAAGAAGAAATAGATCACTTCTTATCAGAAGCTGGAGATAATATCTACCTAATGACAAAGATAATATAATTAAATCTAATTCCTCTTCTTCCTTATGATTTATTTATTTTTTTATTTTAGGTTGCATTAATAATTGGTTTTGCGCGCGCTTGTCGTCGTGAAAAGCTTTGTAAAATGAATTTGGATGATATCGAAAATAGGACAACCATGTTAGTGATTAAAATTCTTAATTCTAAAACGAATATGGATAGAACCTTTGTCCGCATTGGAGAAAATAATATTTCTTTATACAGAAAATATTTGTCATTACGTCAAGCAAACACACCACATCGTAGATTATTTGTTTATTATAAAAACGGAAAATGTACTATACAACCTATTGAATACTATCGTTTCGGACGTCCATCGTCTTAATGTATTTAAAAGGTTTTCACGACGTTTCGAATACTGTTACCACATCGTCTACAACCTTCAAACATACAACCTATTGGTATTCACACTTTTGGAAAAATCGCCTGCACAATTGCTGAATTTCTTAAATTACCGAATCCCAAAGAATACACCGAGCACTGTTTACACAGGAGCTCAGCCACTTTACTCACTGAAAGTATAACCGACTTGAAGAGACACGGAGGATGGAAATCAACCAATGTAGCAGAGAGATACATAGAAAATTCTTTAAGAAACAAAATTCACATGGCTTCACAGATTGAAAAAGGCCGTAACGAAATTAATATCTCGAAAACTAGTACAATTACTGATTCGTCTAATTCAAATTTCAACACTGCCACTTCTGTTAATATCCCTAATAATATTAATATAAGTAATTGTCATAATTGTATAATTAATATTCATAAGTAATGTAATCATAAGAGTGATTGTCATATGTAATTGTCTATATGAAGTTCATACGTTATTATCCATCGATATCCTTTTCAACATACAAAACGGCTACAGAAAAAATATTGTACGTAACACGATCAAAAAGTGATTTTACGGGACTCGCAGGAAAGTTCCTACTCATCCCGTAAAATATCACTTTCGGAACTTGTTACGTAAATTACTAATAAATCCAATCTCGTTTTTCTTAATGTATGGAGGCCTAGAAAAACTACATTATAGGTTTTATGAACAAGATCCCGCAGAGAACAGTTAGCGCGAAAATAAACAGAAATCTTTTCAATTTTTTGTAAATATTCAGATGACCTTATTTGGCGATAATTAAGTTATTTACATGTATAGTGGATATATCAATAGAATTTATTGGTTTTATTCTTAAGCTTTGCATACTTTCTATCGGTGGTATTGAAATATATTTATTAAGTGCTTCTCAAAAGTTCCCTCTTCCCCACCCCCCTCTTATTTTTGGAACGATTATACATAAACAAGTGAAATATGGAAACTGAATGTTAAAGGTTGTAAACTTCCCTACTAGTGATGATAGATGACGAAATCGTCAAAGATGACGTCACAAGGCTATTGTGACCAATAATTTTAAATGGAACCCTACGGCAAGCGACACCTCTTCTAAAAGGTATCGAAAAAACCTATTAAATGATAATAATTTTGTTTGTGTTCATGGCAGTTTCAATGGCTCATTAGTGAACATTAAAATTTAAATTCCATTCAGTATGATATTCATTACAGATTTAAGAATCAGTATCTACTTGAAGAAATTGCTCGAAGTGACCTCCATTTACTTCCTGACAGTGAAATATCCTATTTTTAAACTCTTCTCGTACTTTTGCAAATGTGTCTGCGGAAACAGCCTCACATTCTGCAACAATACGTTGTTTTAAAACGTCAATATTGTCAGGCTCAGTGGCTTAAACCTTCGATTTAAGGTATTCCCACAGAAAAAAATACAAATGAACCTCGTCGTCCAATCCATCTACCACGATACTCCTTATCCAAATACCGTCTTACTGCACCGTAATAGTGTGGAGGAGCACCATCCTGTTGGAATGTTATTTCCAAATTGCCGAATTCATCTGGATTATCTCCCAAAATTTTAAGGATTAACGGTTCTATTGCGTTTTGCAACAGCTCCAGATAAACCTCACCAGTTAAATTAGTATTTAAAAAAAGAGGCTCAACGACGTGGTTTCCCAGGATACCTGCCCAAACATTCACCTTCTGGGAAAATTAGGTATGTATTTCACGAAACAGGTGAGGATTTGCGTCACTCCAATACCTCACATTCTGTGTATTTACATTTCCATTTAGATAGAAAGTACTTTCGTCACTAAAACAAATTGTTTTGACATAGTCTGGCTGTTGGTTAATTTTAGTTTCCATATTTTCACAAAATTCTAGTCTTCGGTCTGGGTCGTCGTATGAGAGTTGATGAACCATTTTTAATTTGTAAGGATGAAATTTGTTTTTTTTTCAACAACCTGTGTACTGTACTTTGACTGACTTCACAGGTAAATGCAGCGTGAGTTGTTGAAGAAGTAGGATTAACTATTACTTCTGCCAGTATATAAATTTTTATATCATCAGAAATTTGTGGTCTGCCAGATCGTTTCGCATCATTAATACTACCCGTTGTTTCAAAACTTACGAAGAAGCTTCCTCAAATAAGTCCTCGAAACGGGGCGATCGGGAAACCTCTCAATAAAAATGCGTTCTGCTGCATGAATATTTTGTCCAGTTTCACCAAGAATTAGGATCGCTGCTACTTCATCACCTAAAGCACGTACCATTTCGCTTCTTGAAGCACTTAAACGTTCGGCTCACAACGGTTTAACAAATTATTAAAATGTACAAAAACATGGACAATTACAAAAACGTCGAATTAGGAAGACTAACAAAAACATCAGCTTATTTGACAACTATCCAGAGGCGGAGCTTGAATTTGGAATTTTAGTATTAACTGATTTAATTTATCACAGCTTAGCGTTTTTTTAAAGCAAGTTGCCAAAACTGCCATAAACACAAACAAAATTAGTATCATTGAATAGGTTTTTTCGATACCTTTTAAAAGAGGTGTCGCTTGCCGTAGGGTTCCATTCAAAATTATTGGTCACAATGGCCTTGTGACGTCATCTTTGACGATTTCGTCATCTATCATCACTAGTAGGGAAGTTTACAACCTTTTATATTCAGTTTCCAAATTGCACTTGTTTATGTATAATCGTTCCAAAAATAAGAGGGGGGGAGGGGACTTTTGAGAAGCACTGTATAGTTGAATCATAGCTTTGGTAGTAGTATAGAAAACAGGTAGAGACAAAAATCACTCCATAATCAAACTAAAATTTGGTAATAATATGAATGTATGAACAAATGATTGCAAATACATTTTCTGAAATTTTTTCAACAACTGCCAAGCTTGCAATTGAAAAACGTTTCAGCAATGACAATGATTATGAAGCAATAGGAAATTAAGTTATATATTTAATTCACTATATATTCACTAGAATCATGGTTATTATTGCCCACAGAAAAAAAAGTTAAATATGTGGTTATGATTTTGATAAAATGCTATCAGAAATACAGTAGCGTGTAGGATTTTTTTTTAATAGGATACCCTGTACATTATTGAATTTTTGAAATTATATTTTTTTCCTGATTTCAAAAATATACCATTTTATACCGTTTTTGAATTATTAAACGTCGAATAACTTAGTTGGCCTAGGTGTTACTGTAAATACCTATCCTATGAAAGTTAATCAAAGTAAGCTATGAAAATGACAACTACATTATGTTTGTTTAGTGTCATTCCTCCAATGGAATAATAATGGTTGATTTATGTAACACCAATTAATAATTATCAAGTAACAATTACCAATTAACAATTAGCAATTAACAAGTAACGAAAATGATGGCATTTATGCACAATCAATTGACAATTAACAAAATTGCCGAACGAGATCGATCAAAACAGCATCTATTTCCATTTTCACACTATATTTTCATAAACAAATACAATTCGAAAAGTCGCCACAACCAACAACAAAAACAAACCAGAATATTTAATTTAATAGAAGTTAGGTTAGCTTTCGTCATCGCACGCACCAATCTGCATACTAGTTGCGCACTAGAAGAAGAAAATTTATGCAACACCAATTAACAATCATCGAGTAACAATCATCAATTAACAATTAGCAATTATGATTTGAACCATCATCTTACAATGGCCGTGTTTATGCAGACAAGTAACAATTATCAATTAACAAGTAGAAAGTTGGCCAAATTTTAACTTCTTACTTTAATTAAATCAAATTTTCTTCTAGTGCGCAACTAGTACGCAGATGACCGTGGATTGGTCCGTGCGATGACGAAAGCTAACCTAACTTTCATTAAATAAAATATTCTGGTTTGTTTTTGTTGCGGGTTGTGGCGTTTTTTGAAATTCTATTTGTTTGTGAAAATATACTGTAAAAATGGAAATTAATGATGCCATTTTGATCGACCTTGTTCGGCAATTTCCCGCATTGTATGATTTGTACGCATGCTTAGTTTTCTTCCTTAATTGTTAATTGAATGTGCATAAATGCCATAATTTTCGTTACTTGTTAATTGCTAATTATTAATTGATAATTGTAACTTGATGATTGTTAATTGGTGTTGCATAAATCCACCATAAGAAGTTAAAATTTGGCCAACTTTCTTCTTGTTAATTGATCATTGTTACTCGTCTGCATAAACACGGCCATTGTAAGATGTTGGTTCAAATTATAATTGCTAATTGTTAATTGATAATTGTAACTTGATAATTGTTACTTGATCATTGTTAATTGGTGATGCATAAATCCACCATAAACATGGTTTACAGTGAGGAAGATAAAGTTCAAATATTTATACAAAAATAGAGAACATAGATTTATTTAGGAAATTTAAATAACATGATAACTCATAAAACAGATCGAATATCTTCAAGTGACATGTGTTGTGCAAAAAATGTAAAAACACGTCGATTTGTAAGCCAAGGGGGACATCTTTCTATCATAACCTCAACTGTCATACCTCCATCCCAACTCCTTGGTCACTATGACCCATACAAAAATAGGGAAAGTACTAAGTGGACACATCATTGAAAAGATAATTTGACAAGGAATTCAGCCATGTGAGTGTTCGCTACATAACTTTTCATTTTGGCGCCCTCTTGAGGGAAAAACAACTGTTCCGTATTCCAAATTATGATACTCCATTTGAAATCTACTTTGAACAATTCAGAAAAAAAAACAAAAAATGGACATTGTATGATATGAAAAATTGGAAAACTTTGAATTAATTCAACTCCAATCATTCCAAACTACATTAATTCACAGTAGCTGCTCAAAGTGTTCTCCATTAACTGCCATACATGAGTATAAGTTAGTCTCGAAACGTTGTCTGACATTTTGGAGCATTTCTGGAGTTTTTGACGACATTCGGTAATAATACGTTGACGTAACTCTTCTAAAGAACCTGGCTGAGTGGCGTATATTCTACTTTTAAATGGCCCCACAAAAAGTTATCTAAGGGGGATAAATCGGGAGATCGGGGGGGCATTCAAAGATTCCTATTCTTCCAATATTAGGTGATTTCAAGGTATCGGTTATCGTTTGTCTGTTATTCCAAATACATGTCCCCAGTCAAATTACCTGGTAAAAAATAAGGATCAATAACACGATCGCCAAATATTCCAGCGCAAACGTTTAACTTTTCTGGGTGTTGAGTATGTACTTGATGAAACACTCTTGGATTGGAATCTGACCAGTACCGACAATTATGACGATTGACAGTCCCGTTGCGATAAAAACTGCATTCATCCGAAAAACAAATGTTGAAAAGGAAATTTGAATCTCTTATAGCACGTTCACTCATGATTTCACAAAATTGTAAGCGACGATCAAAATCGTCTTCGTTAAGTTCCTGAACCAGTTTAATTTTATAGGGATAGAATCTGTGAGCTCACAAAATTCGCCCGACGGTACGTTGACTCATAATTCGGCAAGCTTTCGTGTACTAAGAGTTGGATCCGCAACAACCTGTCATAAAACGGCTACATCTACTGCTTCGTTTCTTACTGGGTTTCAAATTTGACGTTTTTTATTTGCCATAGATCCCGTTTATCCAAATTCTGAAATTAGTTCCAAAACGTATTTACGATTAACGTTTTTGTTTGGGTGTTGCTCATTGAACATTCTAGTGGCTGTGTTGGTACATTAATCATTTTTCACATAATGTTCAATTATTTCTACCCTATCCTGAATACAATAAACCATTTTTATGTTTTACTCGTTAATAGACCTGAAGTACTACTGACAATAAACTGGCACAAATAAGCACTGAAACAAAAGGTTTTTTATTTCACCAAAACATAGGCGAAGTGAGTAAATTTTCATCCAAAGATACGAATGTCGTCAAATAACTCCAGAAATGCTCCAAAACATCAGACAACGTTTCGAGACTAACTTATACTCATGTATGGTAGTTAATGGACAACACTTTGAGCAGCTACTGTGAATTAATGTAGTTTGTAATGATTATAGTTGAATTAATGCAAGGTTTTCCAATTTTTAATTTCATACAATGTCCATTTTTTCAATTTTTGTTTTTTTTTCTGAATTGTTCAAAGTAGATATCAAATGGAGTATCATAATTTGGAATACGGAACAGTTGTTTTTCCCGCAAGAGGGCGCCAAAATAAAAAGTTATGTAGCGAACACTTACATGGCTGAATTCCTTATCAAATTACCTTTTCAATGACACTGCTTTAATATAAACGAACCCAGTTTCGTAGCAGTTGGTGTCAGAAGTGGAATTTCAGTGACTTTTTGAGAATAATTAATGGTGAATACGAGAAATACACGCTACGAAGAATTGGATGTCATAATGGAAATGACCAGACAGCAGTTTGTAGAGCAAGAGAGACGACTGTTGGAAGAATTGGGAAAGAACGACGGTGGATACAAAAACAAGAGGAAGAGGAACGTCGACAGAAGTAGAAATAACGACGGCAGATAGAACAACAAGAAGAGGAGGAAAAAAAAAAAAACAAGTAGAAACAGAACAGCGACGAAGAAAAAAAGAAGAGAAAAAGACAAAGGAAAATTCCGGAAACAAAACAAGGAACGGAAATAACAGAAACCATTTTTCGAGCAAATTTTCCAGGAAACCGAGGGACAAATCGTAGAACTGAAAGAAGAAGTTGACGCAGTGCGAGAAGAAGCAAAGAAAGAAGTGTGCCAGAAGAACTAGAAAAAAAATTTGCTTCACTGAAGCTCCAGGACCGCCGTGACAAGGTTATCACATCGCACAATTCCGTAACACCACCGACTCTGATGGGCAGTCGCCATGGTCCCTGTATCGAAAGTATTTTGAAGCTACAGCAAGGCCAATGGATGGGAAAAGGCTACTGCACTTATAGTGGTTTTGAGAAGGCATGCTTTGGCAATGTGATAGACCATCCCAGAAGACCGACATCGCAAGTATTGAGATCTAATTGCTGCATTAGAATTGAGATACGGTGACCAACATCGAGAACAGCTTTATCGGGCACAGCTGAGGAATACAGGAATCTGGTGAAAGTCTGCAAGAGTTTGAGAAAGACGTTCCGAGACTCATTCAGCTTGCCTACCCAGAAACCCCAGAGAATTTCAAGGAACAATTGCTGGTGCAGGTATTCCTCAATTAAATTGAACAATTTTGTAGTAAGAACTTACCCGGAAATCTTTCTATTTCTGGGAAGAATTTCATAGTGACATTTTTCCGCCTAGAATAATAGATAACACTCTATTTTTCGACGCACGTAGTCCACATCTTGATTCTCCAATAAAAACCAAGGACCTCTATTCAGCTCTCAACAGGTGTAAAAACAATGAAACACCTGGCTCTGACAATATAACCTATGAATTTATAAAAAATTCACCTCATAACTGAGTACTCTACCTCACGTGCCTGTTCAATAATATCCTAGAGTCGCAAACGATTCTCAAAGGCTGGAGTGAAATTATTCTAACGATGTTACACAAAAAAGGCTCACTCGATATCCAGTTACAGAAATATTGCTCTTTTCAACTGTTTGGCGAAATTATTCACCCAGTTGCTACGTAGTTGCTACTCGAAGATTGGACAGAAGACTGCAAAATAATTCCAGAATGCCAATCTGGGTTCCTGAGTGGTAGGGAATGTGCAGATAATGTTTTCGTTCTCACTTCCACCATTCTGCTCCACCTTCGCTTGAAGCAGAGAAAAGTGTTTTTTTGTAGATTTCAAACGCGCTTTTGATTCCATTAAGCACCCGTCTCTGACATAAACATCCTGCGAAACTTATATGAATCGGCATCTATAAGAGTAAAAGCACAAGAGGGGTTAACAAAAGTCTTTAATATAACTACCGGAGTTCTCCAGGGCGAATCTCTCAGCCCTACCCTTTTCTCTCTTTTCATTGCTGATATTGAAGACTACTTCAAAAAAAGGGGCGCAATGTATAAGCATCGACATCAAGCAGAGCTTGCTCATGTTGCTTTACGCTGACGATCTAATAATCTTCTCAGACTCCGAAGTTGACCTTGCAAACAAACTTCGTATACTCGGAGAATACTGCGATGAAAATATACTTACAGTTGATTCGGAAGAGACCAGAATAATCCAATTACGTAGATCTCCCAGCCAAGAAACTGACTGCAAATTAACTTACAAAAATCTACCGATTTTTTTTTGGTGAATTAGCATATTTCACTGCGGTAAAATCAAAACAAGCAATATGGGCTGTATTCCCTCTGATGGCTAACTCTAGGCGAACAACTGGCATTCATGCGTAAAACTGTTGATTCTCTTGTGGTTAGAATCTTATCGAATTATATACCAGTGTGGGGGCTCCGCTACTCTGAAATATAAGAAAAAGTACAGCTGACATTCTTCAAAAGCCTTCTTCTGCCGAGCAATTCCCTGGATTACGCTGTTAGGCTTGACACTGGACGGGTCAAGATCTCGTACCCAATATTCAAAAGCACTCTCAATTTCCTAGATAAACTGTTGGTCATGGAAGACAATCACCTTCCCAAAATATATTTTTCTCTCAATTACATTGGCGTGGATAGCAGATACAATGGGGTTTCACAACTTTCACCGTACTCCATCAATGAACTCAACATCCACAATCCCAGACAAAATAGGAGAGCACTTATATCTAATTACAGAAAAAGCTTTATGACTCTGATTTTTCCCTCGCCACTCGCACTTTTCCCCTCACACTGTATCGTAACTCCAAATTGACTCTTCCCCAAGGATACTCACTTCTGAAAGTTCCCATCCCTTGCTGAAATTAGGATGGCCAGTGAATATATGATAGAATTAACATACATTGGTAGTACCTATCGAATAAACCCCAATGAAATGTGCACCATTTGCAATCGAAATGAGCTTGAAACTCCTCTTCAACTATCTAATATATTCTTCCATGAAACCTCCAGAAGCTCACTGTCTTTGCAGTTACAACAATTTCATCAGTCACTTCGAGAATGTTGCACCTACCGAAGCTAACAAACTGTACTTGAACTCCGCTCATTCGTCCTCAACGAATGAAATGTTCCATGTAGCCTAATGTATATCCTGATGTAACCAGATATGTGTTTGGTATACACAAATATATTGCTGTTTCCCTTTTCCTTCTCTTTATTTTTTTTAATTCTATTTGTATGACTTATCTCACTAATAGTTTTTCTTCTTTTACTGTGACACTCTAATGTATTACAAAATGAAGCTCTTGCTATATGATATGTATTCATCAGAAGCAATAAAAATATTGATTGATTGGATCATTCATTAATGGATCATTGAAATACAAAGGACGCTGAGATTGATAAACTTTAAGAAGTGTAGTGAAGCTTTGGTACATTCCTTGGAAGTAGAAGCGGCTTCAAATACTTCGGAAGTGAGGGTGGTATAGCTCGAAGAGCCACCTCAGGAAAATGCGCAAAGTGACAAATTAAAGCATATGCTTGGCAGAATATTAGAATAACTGGAACCCAAGAACAACAGCGCCTATAACCAATCAAGAGAAAACTGCTCCAGATGTGGTAGGAGTGGGCATCTCAGGAGCTATTGCAGGGTAAGGGTACCACCACGTCCATCATCACCAGCCAGGATACCCCTACGTTCGTACACACCTGTGAGGACAGAAACATCTAGTGAGTCCTTGGATAGGTACCAGGAAAACTAAAATTATCCAGCATATCGGGGCGCTTGCTGGCTAGCGATAAGGAAGCCCCCATGGCTATCCACGTCATCAGAATTAGAAGAACTACCGATAGTTTGACCATCATAGGAAAGGTGAACCAAAGAGACGTCATATGCACTATAGACACTGGTCCGTCAGTTTCCCTGGTCCGCAGCGGTATCCTGGAACCAGACAGTGTAAGACCACTTACATCCAATTTCGTCCTATTTCATTTGATTCAATGAACTGCATCATTTCAAGCATGAATCAGATGCAACAGCTGCTTTTGGATTTTGAGATCATACAGGCAAGGCACAATTCAACAAAACTCTTCGGGAGCCAAGTATCATCTTTCACTTACTCCACTTTTTGGTATATTAATCTATGAAACCTTAGTGTCATTGGACGAAGTTATTCTCATATGCTTTTGTCCCATTCCCAGATCGTTAAAAAACCGCTGTCATTTATTATGCTGGAATGAAATATTTTTCTGGGACACAGTATAAAATTCCATAATATGCAGAAAATTACTTTTAGATCGAGTTTACAATTATCCGCCAGTAACTGTAAAAAACAAACGGCAGAAATTGTGTAAAGCCATAAATAAGAATTTGCAATATTAATCTCATACCCAATGTTCCATATTTATATTTTACTATTCATTTTATGCATTTTCATTGCACACAAAGAAACTGCGCTGTAAGTTTTTATAATAAAAGACTTTTATAAAAGGAAAGGATAAAAGCGGTACTAATTTTCAATAACGAGTAATTTGCCAAGATGAGAATCAATGACGACTGCCGCAGCGTGTCTGTCTATATACGGGGTGTTCTCAAATCACATGAAAAGCTCGAGTTATGATTACAGGGAAGTCCGCAACTGCTGGAAGAAAATGATGGTGAAAGTTGAAGTGGGAATGTATACATTTTTTTCAATTTACTAATGAGTATATTTTTAAACAACCAAATTGCTACAACTGAGTCAGATGTACGATCGGAAGTGGATATATCAAAGGAGAAGTTTAAAATCACAGTCGTTTCATTATCATTATTCCAACTCAACACTAAGTACACTCAATATGAGAATGTCACAGTCGATAAAGAAAACACAATTAATGTATTCCAAATCGAACGACTTTCAGGTGTATCTGCCCAAATAATAATTTATTATTTACAATCATTCAGATGTGATATTAATTGAGCTACTGGTCATGATTTGAAGCACGCAGGCTAAATTAAATGCATATATACAGGGTGGGGCACCCCATACGACACGGTCCCTCTAAACCAAACCATTAATTTTTTCGGGAATTTCTCCATTTCATTATATGTATATTGATTAAAGACTGGAAAAGAAAATTATTTTGGAGTATACAGAGTGGCTCAAAAAAGTTTTTTTAATTTTTTTATTTTGTAACACTTTTGAATAGGTCAGGAAAAAATAATATGATTTCATAGAAGGAACTATGTACCTAACTATAACCGTTCTCGAGTTATTGATTTTTTTATGAAAATGCTAGGTGAAACTAAATAAATGTATAAAAATCATCCCTTCGAATTCTGACCAAGCATAAAAGAGGTTTCGGGCTATTGATTTCGATGAAACTCGTTTCTCAATATTATACAGAATATTCAAAAATCATTGTAACTTTTTTATAACTTCGGACAAAGATAACTTTGTTATTTCTAATAGAACAACCTGTATTTTTTTGGTCTGAACAATATAGAATTCAATTATCTTTCATTTCGTATTGGGGTTCCCTATACCTAACCTAAATAGTTTTTCAGTATTGGCTTTTTCAAATAGTAGTTCTTATTTCAATGCATTCTTTGAATCAAGATAGCTTTGAAACGATATTTATTTGATTTGCTCACAGCATTCTCATTGACAGTTATTATACTTCACTTCATCGAAAAATTTTACTGTTCACTAAAATGAAGTTATCATTTACATTCATATTCTGACAGTAGTTCATTAAACAGACTATACAAATTTTTTTTATTATTCAACTGAAACAACAACAAAATATGAAACACAAATGATTTTCAAGTGAATATCATTCAACGTTCTGCGTGGTATTTGCCAGGAAAGTAGTTGTTTTTCACCTGAGATCTACCATTTTCTGGTTCAATTTTATATTGAATCCTTTATGTGAAGAAAACCGTTTAATTTCGATTTTTTCTACAAATGTATTTAATTCAAAGTAGGTGCTCGAAATGACGACCATCCTGTTGAATACAAAGAGCCACTCTCTCTATGAAAGACTTCTTAACATTTAATAACATTTGAGGCGTCACTCTTCGAAAAAGCCCTTATTCTCTCCTTCAGATTTTCCAGTGTGGTTGGAGGAGTGTCGTGAACCTCATTCTTTAAGTATCCCCATGGGAAAAAATCGAGGCAAGTCAAATCTGGTGATCTCGCTGGCCTATTTTGTGCTCCTGCCCTACCAATCCATTTATTCGGAAAGCACATATTCAAAAACTGTCTGACACTGAATTTGAAATGTGCCGGAGCTCCATTAAATTGTAACCACATCCGTTGCCTGATATTTAGCGGCACATTCTTCAGAAGCTCAGGCAGATCATTTCGTAAAAATTGTAAAAAAATTTGACCATTCAAGTTTCCATAAAAAAGTATGGTCCTATAACTTGTGTACCTATAATTCCTCCCCACATGTTAACGGACCATTTATTCTGGTGATCCAGAATGCGCAAAAAATGAGGATTCACATCGCTATAATAATGGAAGTTGTGTCTGTTCACTAAGCCATTATTATGAAAAGTAGATTCATCAGAAAATAAAATGGAATTCAAAAAATGTTCATCCTCACTAAACTTGTCCAGAACCCATAGACAAAACTCGATTCGTCGATGAAAGTCTATTTCATATAATTCCTGGTGCATCTGAATACGGTATGGGTGAAATTTGTATTTTTTCATTAACCTAGAAATGCTCCGTCTGCTTATCCCTGTATCTTTCTCAATCTTACGTTGACTCGAATGAGGGTTTTCTATGATTGATCCCATTTCCAATGATAGGTTTTGGTCTATTTGCCTTTTCATAAGCTACACTTCCAGTCCTACGAAATTGATGTAGCAATCGTTTGAAAACCAACTTGTTTGGATGATTCTGGTCTGGATATTTTTGGGCATACACCCTCGACGCCAAAAGGCAATTCTTCAAACACTCACCAATCGCTAAAATCATATCTATCCTCCCTTGAATAGGATAATTTTTCATTTTCGATGCTAATAATTCAGTGAATATTTTGCATAACGTAAAACACAATAACTATCAATAAGAATTCTTTCTTTCAACAAGTTGAATAAATGTCGTTGCAGAGCTATCTTGATTCAAAGAATGCATTGAAATAAGAACTACTATTTGAAAAAGCCAATATCTGAAAAACTACTTAGGTTAGGTATAGGGAACCCCATTATGAAATGAATGATAATTGAATTTTATATTGCTTAGATCAAAAAATACAGGGGGTTCCATTTGAAATAACAAAGTTATCTTTGTCCGGAATTATAAAAAAGTGACAATGATTTTTGAACATTTTGTATAATATTGAGAAACGGGTTTTATCGAAATCAATAGCCCAAAACCTCTTTTATGCTTGGTCAGGAATGATTTCTATACATTTCGATGTTATTTAGTTTCCAATTCTACCTAGCATTTTCATAAAAAAATCAATAACTCGAAAACCGTTATAGTTAGGTACATAGTACTCAATATGAAATCATATTATTTTTTCCTGACCTATTCAAAAGTGTTATGAAATACAGGGTGTTCCATTCAAAAAAACACAACTTTTATATGTCACACTTTTTTGAGCCACCATGTAGACTCCAAAATAATTTTCTTTTGCAGCCTTAATCAATATACATATAAATGAAATGGAGAAATTCCCGAAAAAATTTATGGTTTGGTTTACAGGGACTGTGTCTTATGGGGTGCCCCACCCTGTATACTGTTGATCGTTGCAACCCGTTGTATCTGCTCTGTTTGTTTTTCCATCCTGGAAGAAGAGGCATTCTGTTTTCGACAAATAAAATTTTATAAAGATGCTTCCGCTGACTCTTCAGTATAAACCTTAGCTTTTCCCTCTTTAGTTCTGAATCGGTTGTTCCCCCAGTGTGAAACTTTTCTGTCTATATTTCTTATTGAATAATGTACGGTTGGAATAATCGCGGTGATCGGGAGAACAGCGATAAAAGTGATACCCTCCATTCTCCACGTCTATCCAAAGAAATTTCCCTTTGTAGTGAGAAAACGTTACGTTGTTGTTTCTTCAACTCGATATGCTTAGCTTGCTTTAGTTTGTAAAAAATCGAGATCTACTGCTTTCTTTTCAATATGTCTTGTAGCTTCCATAGGCATATGGTTTCGTAAGAAGGCATGTTAGATTTCTTCAAGTTTTTGTATTTATATTTCTCACTGACCATACACAAGTAACATATTTTTAATGACACCGGATTGATAGAATTTATTACAGTAAAAGCATCGGAGTATCTTTTGAAACAAATAATTTTGAGTGCTTTGGATAAGATGTTTGATAACAAGGATTATAATTGTGGCCATAATTCAGATGGTTGCTTTGATGTTTTGTAAATTTTGACCACGGATTGTTATTTCATATATGTAGGAAATCAGTAGCATTCGTATATATATTTTTTTGGTAATATAGTAGTTTAGAATGAACGAGTGGTTGTCAACTTTTGATTCATTCAAATACAAATTGGAATCGCCTGTTTCCAACTAAAATTCCAGTAAAACTGGTATTTTTAAAAGATGGTGTAATTTTCAAACGATGAAAAAAAAGTAGGAGGTTCTCTTGTCGACGCGTTTATTTTTTTATGTTTGACCACGCATAACTTCTCACAGAGTAGTCCGATTTTGAAGTTTTTTTATTGGATAGGGTATATCTCGAAGTTGGTCCCATTTGGATTTGAAAAAAACTTCACTCCTAAGGGTAAGAAAATGGGGGATGATTGTTGGTTCACCCAATGAATTTTTACTTGTTAACCGATTCTACCACGCATAACTTTGTACTGGGTTATCCGATTCAAAGTATGCTTCATTTAGAGAGAGAGAGAGAAAGAGAGGGATATAATATACTTTATTGTCATAAGAGTAATCTTGTGTACAAAGTTTCACTCAATCTATAACGCAGTTTATATGTAAAAACAAAATGCATTTAAAATAATCCATTTTTGCTTAATACATAAAGTCAGTGTGTATATATCAAAACATATGAGTCGTACAAAATACGGGTAAAAATAAACAAGTTTGTCTTAATCCATAAAGTAAATTCATATAAATATAAGATAAAAATAAATCAAATATATATGTAAGTCACATTGAAATATTCCCTAAATAAAATTTAAAATCACATTATTGATTGGTTTTAAAAAAATTATCATTATAAAATTTTTGTATATTATAGTCTGGTCTATCACTTCACAGCCTTCCTGAAGCATTGTGAAGATTTAATTTCCATTATATTCTTTGGCAAATGGTTGAACATTTCACAACCATTATAGGCAATGGAATCCTTCATGACTGATGTCATTGGTATTGGCAACTTAATGTTGTTGGATTGCCTTGTCACATAATGGGTTGGTGAGGATTAAAATTTTTTCAAATATTTTTCAATTAAACACACTGTTTCTATTATAAAGATAGAAATCACTGTTAGAATTCCATGAGTGGTAAAGAGTAATCTACAAGAGTCTCACGTTTTGATTTGCACGTATATCTTTCGGCTCGTTTTTGCAAAATTTTTTTTTTTTGCAGTAGATAACCACTACATACGCCCCAAAATGAAATTCCATATCTCAGGTGAGATTCTGCCAGAGAAAAATAAACAGTCTTCTGCTGTCAAACCAAGTTCATTTGCGACTACTCTGACTGCATAACAACCAGAAGACACTTTGCTACATAAGGCATAAACATGGTCTTAAAATTTTAGTTTTCTATCGATATGTACTCCTAAAAATTTCAAGCTACTTTTGTTCTTAATGATGTCATTCTCAATGGGTATATTGTCAAGTTCACATCTGAAAGTTACTATATTAGTTTTCGAAATATTTGGAGAAAGACGATTCGAATCACACCAACACTTTACTTTCTTCATATTATTGGATATGATTTTAGTTAAATCATTAGCATTGTCCGATTGCCAAAAAATGGTGGTATCGTCTGCAAATAGTGTAAATTTTCCTGCGATATTTATACTTGTCAAAGCGTTGACGTAGATGTTGGCCCTAGTATTGAACCTTGAGGCACACCATTATGTATTTTCCCAATTTCTGAGCGATGGTTTGTTTTTACCATCTGACTACGACCTGACAAAAATGTATAGGGTATGCTTGAAAGTTGGTCCCAATTGAATTTGAAAAAAATATACCTCTCTGGGGATGAAAAATAGGGGATGATTTATTCATTTCACACCTGTGAATCGATTCTGTTGAAACTTGGCACACATATGTAGTTCTGTTGGAACTACAACATAATGGAGGCCCGGAATTAATCTGATTATGGAGACGGAAGACAGTCGAGATACCTCCTCAACAGTTCGCAGCAGCTAGCTCGTGTTTGGGGTAATATGTACATATATAAGTTCATGTTCTGACCAACTGACTGATTGACTGATATACGATCAACGCCCAGACCAAAACGCTGGACCTAAGAGCCAGCATATTTTTTTGATATTCCATCCCTGGAGGAGTGAAAAAAGGGTGAGAAGGGGGGGGGGTGAAAGTGAAAGTACAGTTGGTTTTGAGTCTTGAAAATTAGTATTTGGGCTCTTTTTCAGAAATAAAGATAAATGTGTTTCAGAGTTCTTTAAAATTCAACCCTAAAGGGGTAAACTAGGGGTTGGAAATCTGTACAGTTAGTTTGGAAGTTAGGATCATGAAAATTGATATTTGGGGGTCACCTCTTTAGGGCTTGAATTTCCAAAAACAAAGAAACACATAATTTTTATTTGTAACAAAGACCCCCAATTAAATTGGGATTGGCAGTTTCTATAGGAATTCCGTTAGTTTTCAAGTTGGGGTCATAAAAATTGATATTTGAAGTCTATATAGAAGAAATATGTATTTCAGTGTTTTTAGAAATTCAACCCGTAAAGGGTGAAATGGAGGTTGAAAGTTTGTATGGGGTTCCTTTAGTTTTCAAGTGACGGTCATAAAAATTGGTATTTGAGGTGTTTGTAAGGAATAAAGGAATATGGGAATTAAAGGGAGGGTGAAAGTTTGTGTGAGGGCTCCGTTAGTTTTGAAGTAGGTGGCATATAAATCGGTATTTGAGGTCTTTGTTATAAATAAAGGAATACATGTTTCAGTATTTTTAGAAATTCCGTCCCTAAAGGGATGAGTGAATTCGTAATAGTAGTCACAAAAAATACAAATTCAAACGCGGACGAAGTCGCTGGTACCAGCTAGTTATGATATGCAACAGTTAATAGTTACAGTAAGGTGGGTAAGTGAATAGGTAGCAATTAGTAAATTTTAGTCACAAAAAATTAAAACAAAAACTTTTTATTAAAAAATCAAACCAACGAAAAAATAAACTAAAAAGCAAAAAATAAAATGAACCTATTTATTTTAGTCTTAATAACTAAGCTCTCAAATTAATGTTAGTAACTAATTTTGAGTCGGCGCCAAACAAACAATCAACGAAGACCATTACATTACTTTGAAGAAATGATCAAAACATTCAAAAAATGCGCTCTCCGCACGTCCACTCGCAACGACGTGTGCCCTCACGTGTGTGCCCGTTCGGGTAGCTGTTTCGCTGATATTGACTTCGAGAACGCTCGGCAATTTTCGGCGAAGGGACGCGCTGCCGCCGCGTACCCTGCTGACATCATTCTACGCTTTACGTAATTAATTTGCTTGTTTGTTTGGCGCCGACTCAAAATTGGTGACTTACATTAGTTTGGGAGCTTGGTTATCAAGACTAAAAAAGTTCATTTTATGAAAGAGGGAATTTTGTGGCATAGTGGACAAATTATTGAATAAAAGAAAAAAAGCATCCTCAAGTGGGATTCGAACCCACGACCTTATGATATCTAGCCAAACGCTCTACCAACTGAGCCATTCGAGGACATAGGACACACACTCGTGAATCCTTTACTTCCATAATTTAATATTAGAAATGAATCGAAAATCAAACGTACTTATCACTGGCCATCGAGATCCATTACCTGTCACTCAACTTCATCGTCATTCGATGATTTCAGTAGCAGATTCAAGCAGATGATCTCTAACCACTGATAATATTCAGCCAAATATATATGGTAAAAGTGGAAATATTGTGTCCGAAATACATATAATGAAAGAGGGAATTTTTTTTTCTTCAATTTAATAATTTGTCGACTATGCCACAAAATTACCTTTTCCATTATATGTATTTTGGACACAATATTTCCACTTTCACCTTATATGTTCATTTTATTTTTTGCTTTTCAGTTTCTTTTTTCGTCTGTTTGATTTTTTGTTAAAAAATGTTTATTGACAAAAGACTAGAGCATAGGGAATCAACTGATGAAAGGAAATTCGAATAGCAAAAGGATTTACGATGTCAATGAACAGACTGAACAACGAGCCTTAGATGTGATCCTTGGAGGACGCTAGAGGGGACGACTACCTACTTCAACTTCATATTCTTTGCGAGAGATAGCTTTTAATCCAATTCAAAGGTGGACTATTCAAACCAAATTGTTCAGATATGGACAGAAGTATTTTTTAATATCCCCTATGGAGTGCTTTGAACAAATTGGGTTCCAAAGAATCCACTGGCATTTCTCGATTCAGAACATATGAAATGAAATTATTATTGGATAACAGATTTAGCTGTGAAAATTTATGTGATTGGAATGGAAAGATACCCCAAGGGTCATCATATAAAGGATAAAAACACATAAGTTTAAGAACCTGCAATACCCAAACGGGGATGTGATGTCTTTCCAGCAGGTATTAGGTGACATAAAATGAGATAAGAGCAAAATCGTTAGATCCTTTCTCGTGCCGTTTCAATAAATAATTCCGAGATCCCATACGAAGCATATTCGCATCATTGGTTCCCAGATGCAATGGAATTTGTGTTTCTGGTGCTATTATTCACGAAAGCTCTGCATGAAAAACAAAAAGCGTCACGATTGATAGTTAGCGTTTGCTTTTCGTAGTACCTAACGTCAGTGGCGTGTTACTACACTGATATTTTGGAGCTGAGTGTTTTTGTTAGGCAAATATTTCATTCAGGAAAGTCTAGTTCATCTTACCCATATTTTTGATAAAGTTTCCCCAAATCTCCAAAATGGCACATATAATTTATAAATTATCGGCAAATCTCCAGATAATGTAGGAGGGCAAAGTTGTTCGTGTACATAATTTTCAATATATCAGTATTCTATTGGAATAACATCGAATTAATAAAAAATATCTCTGAATACTGACGGATTAATTTGCACTAATTATTTGTTTGAAATCAGACTTTTGATAAAATTTCTCACGCGATTCATTTAAAAAGTTTTTTGATCAACATAATGATGGCAAACTAATTATCGTTGGATTGAGTTTTCTGAACCCCACAACTTTTATGTGAAGAGTTTTAATCTAAGATGTATAAAAATTCAGATTTTGTTTATATATTAGTGTTGATGTTTTTCAATAAATTCAAAATTTTTAGTTTCCCTGTAAACTCCTCTCATTTGAGGTGTATTTGTTCGTATTGATAAGATGCTATTCGACAACAGTTCAGTTTCCTACGACACCTAAAAAAATTTATACATTTCTTCTTCAATAAGAATCACAATGATGGATGCAAAAAGAGTTGAAGATGAACAAATATTGAGAAAAAACCAACAGAAGAGCATATTATCGTCTAGCGTATATACTAATAATTATATAAATAACTTTCACAACAAAATAATCTCGAAAATACACGCATATATATATATATATATATATATATATATATATATATATATATCTTTATATATAATTCTACTGTACGTGTGTTGTCACTGCACTCCTCCTAAACGGCTACACCGATTTGAATGAATTTTTGTGTATGCGTTTGGGTGGCGCCCTGGATGGTTTAGGTTCACAAATCATCCCTTTAAATGTTAAGGGTGGTCCACCCCTTATTTTGTTTTTCATTTTGTAAACAAAATTTTTTGTTTTTATTTATTTATGAATTTTCACCTTTCTACAATCAACCCCTATTTTTTTGGCAAGATTTTTATTTTTATTTTATCATGACTCAGAATAAAAAAATTCATATCACTCTTAATTCACCCTTCTACGATCAACCCCTATTTTTTATTTTTCTTCAGGAAAAGGGATAACGGGAATAACGGGATAACGAAAAAACGGGAAAACGGGATGACAGGATAAGGGAATAACGGGAAAACGGAATAACGGGATAAATAAAAAACGGAATAACAGGATAACGGGAATAACGGGATAACAAAAAAACGGGAAAACGGATGACAGGATAAGGAGATAAGGGGAAAACGGGATAACGGGATGAAGAAAAAATGGGATAACAGGAAAACGGGATAACGGGAATAACGGGATAACGAAAAAACGGGATGACAGGATAAGGGGATAACGGGAAAACGGGAAAACGGGATAATGGGGTAAAGACAAAAAGGGGTAACAGGAAAATGGGATAACGGGAAAATTTTTGGGAAAAACATTTTAGGGAACATAGAAATTTGGACAGGACAACGTCTGTCGGGTCCGCTAGTATACCTATATATATATATATATATATATATATATATATATATATATATACAGTGGAATCGCAACTAAACCAACCTATGGGATCATCTCATGCAAATTACATGAAACACGGGTAGACCACAACGTTATCCGTCAGATTTGCTTTCTGTAGAATCTAAAATCCTGGATTTCGCCAAAACTATTTTCTTAGAGAATTAAGAGAACTAACAGAACAATACAAAAACCGATGTTCCTCAACCTTCATTGACCATAAATAGATACAAGAGATTAAAAATGGAAAAAAATTAAGATATGTTTTAAGACAAAAACAAAAGGCTTTTGTTATGCATCTTCAAAACTCTCCAACAAACTCCCAGATGATGTAAAAAATAAACCAAACTTAATCTCTTTCAAGAAAGCAACGAAACAAATCTTACAAAATACACCAAGGAATGATATTCATATCCTGATCGACCAATTGAAATTCCCGAACTAATTGATTGTCCCGGCTGTACTTCATTATTTAAATATTATGTTTTATTTTATCATTATAGTGTGTGCCTTCAACATTTTCTTTCAATGATATAATGTCTAATTTTCGAACTATCCTAATATTTATACTAATGCCTTCAACTAACCCAAATATTATGAATTTTTAATCTGTTTAAATCAATTGAACCATACCCCAGGATTGATTGTCCTTGATGTATTTTACTGTTGTAACTTATAATTGTATTATGTTGTATTTTATCAATAATTTAATAATTTAATGTTTACTTTAATACTCATATTCATTCATTCAAATAACTTGAAAATTAAAAACTTTCAATGTTTTAACTTACCGTTAACATTTTATTTTGTATAGATAATTGCACAGTACCTTCTGTTTTTAACCGACGAAACCAAAAAGGAGGAGGTTCTCTATTCGACCCGTATATTTTATGTTTTTCCATCATATTTTTTTATGTATGATCACGCATAACTTTTTACTGAGGCGTCCGATTCCGATAATTCTTTTTTCAGTGGATAGGGTGTACTTCGAATTTGGTCCCATTTGAATTTAAAAGATGAAATCTACCCCTAAGGGTAGCGAAATGAAGGATATTGATCACTCACCCTCTGAATTCTGGTCCGTTAACCGATTCTATCAGGCATAACTTTGTACTGGGTTCTTCGATTTGGATGAATCTTTTTTTAATAGATAGGGTATACCTCATATTTGGATTTCAAAAGGAATTAGCCACCCTTACGGGTGGAAAAATAGGGGATAATTGATTTTTCACTAGTGAACATTGGCACACACATACGTAGTTGACAATGACAGATCGCTACTGACATTATTCTTGTTCCACATCCGTCAAAATCAGTATATTTAATGAGAGGAAGGAATGATATACAAAGTAATGAAATAAACTAACCAGAACAACGAAAATAATTTATATTACAACAAATAGTGAAAGTAGATAATCATATTATTTAACTGGTAATAGTAAGTAAGTATTTTGGAAGTAATCAAAAAACAAGTAGGTAGTTATTGGTAGATTTTAGCCAAAAAAAAATGAAAAATAAAAACTTTTTAACAAAAAATCAAACCGACGAAAAAATCAGCTGAAAAGCAAAAAATAAAATGAACCTTCTTAGTCTAAATGATAATTGAGCTCCTAAACTAATGTAAGTAACTGATTTTGAGTCGGCGCCAAACAAACTAGCAAAATGATGGCAGCGAGATGCACGGCTGCGTTTTGATTATTTCTTCAAAGTAATACACTGATCTTAGTTGATTTTTCTTCATAGATAATGATCTTCGATAATTGTTTGTTTGGCACCGACTCAAAACAGTTACTTACATTAGTTTAGGAGCTCAATTATCATTTAGACTAAGAAGGTTTATTTTATTTTTTGTTTTTCAGTTGATTTTTTCGTCGGTTTAATTTTTTGTTAAAAAGTTTTTTTTGTATCACAGGTTCGTGGAATATTGCATAACAACTGAAATTCTAACATATTGAAACAGTACTCATAATCAAGAACCTGCGCTCAGGCACTGCCTTTGCAGGAACTATTGTTTATTTGCACTGGAATGTAATATGTTACCACACCACAATTTTATTACTGCCATATCTGCTGAGTGAATTTAAATAGCTATGTATATATCTCTCAACTGCCAATAAACACTATTATTATTATTTATATATATATATATATATATATATATATATATATATATATATATATACATATATACATGAAGAAAATGCTGAACTATTAAATCTGGAAATATTACACTTGAAAATAATTTTTTTTGATACAATGTATGGTTACAAAGTAGTGAACAACATGACTGGCTCTAAATATATTCTTGATTCAATAATATTGTCTTGTGATTATCCTATTATGAGAAATAGGAATTATCTGGCCATACCAAGATGTTTCAAGAACTTTTTAGTGAACTCTTCTATGATAAGATCTTATAAGTCATTGAACTCGTTCTGCAAGTGTTTTCCCTATAGAGACTGGTTCCTCTTGTTACTTCATTTTCAGCTACTGTTTTCTAGATATTGTTTTTTCAATCTGAGTTTCTATCCAGTAATTATACTATTATATACATATTATATCCTGAAAAATCAAAAACACTATTGAGCTTTTTGTCCATTTGCATGTTTCAGTTGGCATTGTGTTTATTATGTGCTTTTAAACGACAATTCAAATCCTATCTGTTGGAAAGTAAATACATAATGGTTTCAGGATATTATGGGCTCATCACGCGGATTCGATGGTGTCATTAATACCCTATAATGACACCATCTTTGCCAGCCATAATAAATCCCCTACTTTTCGTTTCCAGCCAACCTGACCTGAGGAAAGCAAAGTTCACCTTTGAGAAACCCCATGGTCTCCAAGGTTTTTGTAGAAAACACTAGGTTTGTCTTTATCCAAATGAAATTTTAGGAATATTGTGATTTTTGTAGTTCTCAGTAAAGAGTTTTGGTTTTTCCTCGAAAAATGAGATTGAGTTCATCGGCTGTGTAGACTGTTGTTTTAAAAAGAAACCCCCCTACCCCTGGTATTTCATGGTCCAATGCAGATGGGTATTATTGTAATCATTAATAATAATAATAAATTGATTCTGGCGGCGGGGTCTTGAAAAATGTGTTTCTAATACGCCACTGAGTAACATGCATGTGTGCCATTTTCCCGTCCATGACAAGTCATAATAGCATAAATGTCACGAAATGAAGAGGTTCTGTCTGCAAATCACGTTTGTGTCGATGATATTTTAATGTGGATTATGTAAGCAGGTCACGCGTACTCGCCGTTTCCGATTATTGACGGATCAAGAGTCGTGCTGGTCAACTGGAACCAAATCCGCTACCTAACTAACGTTTGTTTTGCTATTAACGAGGTAAATATGCAATTGGCTGCTTTCTTATGCTCCGAAAACATATAGGAAACTCATTCTGAATGTTAAGCTAGAAAAAAAAACTAGGAGTAATAGCGCAATATTTTGAAATTTTATAAACTAGACCATGCAAAGGACACCATAGGTCTTTGCGGGGGTTGGAAAAGACGGAAATAAAAAAGCAGAATCCATCGATGCTTAGTTTTTTTAGAATAATAGTTTTTTTTTCGTGGTGTAAACGGTCCAAGACAAGAAGTATAGAGCCTGTTCATTGATTTAACTATATCTCAAAGAAATTTATGAAACGACTTGAGACTTGTAATAAAAACAAATGAAAAAAGTACATATTCGACTAAAATACCTTATTTCGGAGAGTAAATGTTTAGTAGCGCTACCTTTTTTCCCTGAGAATAGCCGAATAGGTCAACTAACGTATTTTTGCGTCATGAATCTTAACCTTTTCGAGTAACAGCCCTTCAAAGTTGAAGATTTCATAATTTTCAAGCACTTAAATCACTCACAATATATCCTTCTTTTACCAGAACAAACTACACACACTCAATCACATATTTTGGGCACAGTTTGGCACAAAAAACAACAGGTTTTTTTCGAAAAAAATACTCCTTCAACAGTTTCTAACAACCTAACTTCTCACATATGACAAACAAACTTTGGTGAATTTCACTTTTGGCATGTTGGTCACAATAACAAAATCATCGCCAACTTTTCAAATTCAGATATGAACAACCCTTCATCAACACTCGCAATTATTTTTTGAGCTTGATTATCGAATTTAATATATTTATAGTAGAGTATTTTATTTGGCAATGTTTTGTACAGAGAACATTTATGGCAGGTCATAAAACAAATATAGCTTTAAGCTCAATATAGACCGTTGAGAGTGTAAAAAGATAATATTTAAAAACTACAAGTTTACAAATTAAAAGTATATCTCCAAAATCGATAGTATAACAACTAAAAATACTGTTGATGATTGAGGATATAAATTGTTAGAACAGAGATCTTTTTAAAAGTGATGAAATACATTAATAAGAGGTAAAAAATTAAATAGGTACATAATACGCTGGCTGAAATAACAGCAATGAATATCATAGAAACAATGGCTGAGCTGAGAAAACGAAACTGAAACCACAAATGTGCGGCTATCTTCTGTTTGTTGACTCCGTTGATTTGTCATTTTCTACCAAGTATTGTTCATCCTTGCACTTCTTCACCGTACTGATGAGGGCCGAGAGCCCGAAATACGTGTCTATATATATATATATATATATATATATATATATATATATATATATATATATGAATGGAAAGAATATCGAGGGGATTGGAAAACAAACGGAAGAAATTTAACGGACATAGCCTCAGTGAGAGTGTTAACCGTAGACACGTTTTGGCTCTCGCCTCATCAGTACGGTGAAGAGTGCAGGATGACAACACTTGGTGAAAACGACAAATCAGAGTCGAAAACAGCCAGCGACATTTGTGGTTTCGTTACAGACCTCATTCAGGGCAACAACCAACGTCACACAGGCAGCTATAGACTACCTGCGTGACATCCGAGTCAGGATTATGATATGAATGGAAAGAATATCGAGGGGATTGGTAAACAAAACGGAAGAAATTTAACGGACATAGCCCTCAGTGAGAAGTGTTAACCGTAGACACGTGTTTCGGGCTCTCGGCCCTCATCAGTACGGTGAAGAAGTGCAAGGATGAACAACACTTGGTAGAAAACGACAAATCAACGGAGTCAACAACTGCTAACCGAAACCACAAATGTGCGGCTGGCTTCTGTTTGTTGACTCCGTTGATTTGTCGTTTTCTACCAAGTGTTGTTCATCCTTGCACTTCTTCACCGTACTGATGAGGGCCGAGAGCCCGAAACACGTGTCTACGTTAACACTCTCACTGAGGGCTATGTCCGAATTTCCTCCGTTTGTTTACCAATCCCGATATTCTTTCCATTTATATCTATAATCCTGACTCGATGTCACGCAGGTAGCTATAGCTGCCTCCGTGGTGACGTTGGTTGTTGCCCTGGAATGCAGGGTCTGCTAACCGAAACCACAAATGTGCGGCTGGCTTCTGTTTGTTGACTCCGTTGATTTGTCGTTTTCTACCAAGTGTTGTTCATCCTTGCACTTCTTCACCGTACTGATGAGGGCCGAGAGCCCGAAACACGTGTCTACGGTTAACACTTCTCACTGAGGGCTATGTCCGTTAAATTTCTTCCGTTTTATATATATATATATATATATATGCCATATATATATATATATATATAGCATTTGATGAATTTATCTACAGAGGGCACCGAATAAAATGAGGAGTAGTATGTCATTTTCAATGTACTACAATTTGTGATATGTTTCAGTCATCTCAGTAAAACAATACTGGATAATTTTTGAACTACATCATTCACGTGATTGATTCAGTTCAATCTATCATCAATGATGAGACCAAGAAACGCAACGTTTTTCCCTTCTTGGTAATTTGTGTTTAAAAAGGCTATCATATTTTGAGTTTTGTTTCCGTTCACGTTAAGTTTATTTTGAACCATTTATTGACTTTCAGATTTATTTTCGTTGTAAATTAACAATTTTCCAGAGCAAATAAGGGTTGTATCGTCAGCGAATAAAACAATATTTTTTTGCCTAGTTATATCTTCTTTACATTGGTTTATATACTTAAATTTCCTCGGATCCTCTAGAAACCTCAGATAATATTTTGATAGATTCCAGATTACTCCTCATAGTTCCATTCTTTTCAGATCAGTTTAATTTGAAAGAACTTTCAGTTCATGATTTCTTCTTCGGAAAGCAGACTCTAGTAGCATTTTGTACAGTATCAATGAAAAGGTTACATTTAACATTAAGATCATCGTCCAAAAACACCAGTTCACTTGGGAGAGAATCGATTTGAATTGATCCAATCCTTACAGGATCTAAGGCTCGAAGTTCGGAGGCTATTCAATAGAGCTCAAGAAAATTAACTCTGTTCAACAAAGAAATTCGAAGTGCCAAGAGAAAGTTCTGCGAGAAGATAAACGAGACTCCGGTATGTTCAAGAATCCAAAAGGTTCTGGCAAAGGAAGGGGGTACAGTAAAAAAAGAAGGAAGATATATGGAACCTTTACAGAAACAAAAATGATAAGCCTCGAGGAACTCATGAAAATCAACTTTCCGGTCTCAAAGATTATACAGGATCCAAAAGAGCATGACAGCCCCGAGCAAAGGCATAAAAAGCCAACTCAAAGGGACTGGGAACTGGCCACGGAAATCACTCGCCCAATCAAGATCAAATGGGCCATCAACAAGTTCCAACCATTCAAATGACCGGGGGTGTATCGAATCTATCCAGCAATCGTAAAATGGCAGCAGTGGACAATTTGATACCTCTGCAAAATCCTCAAAGCTGGTGGACATGGGGATATATACCAACTGCATGGCCCAAAGTGAAAGTGATCTTCCTTCCCATGGTGGGCAGAGTAAAGACCCATCAGTCTGATACCATTTCTTCAAAAAACTTTGGAGAGACAGCTGGACAGTTACATAAGAGACGACATACTAAAATAGAACCCTCTAAGTAACCGTCAATATGCATACCATCCAGAAAAATCAACAGACGTTGGATGACCCAAACAGGCTGATCTCAAAGTCAATAGAGGACAAAAAATAGCCTTGATACCGTTCCTGGACATAGAAGGAGCATTCAACAACGACACCATAGACGCACTAGTGGATGCACAAAGCAGAAGAGGAGTTCCAACAAGCCCATGCGGATGGCTAAGGGCCAGTCTAGAAAGAAGGACCATCATATCCACTTTAGGAGAGGACACCACCATTGCGAAAGCAGGCGTAGCCTGTCAACTAGGAGGAGTCCTGTCACCGCTACTGTGGGACAATCTCCTACAAAGACTAATCCAAGAAGGCTTCCATTGTCTTGGATATGCAGACGACCTAACGATAGTCGTCAAAAGCCGGTTTACGGAAATAATCTCAGAAAGAACAAGAAGGGCCCTAAACATAGTGGAAAATTGGTGCAAAAGAGAAAAACTATTAATCAATGCTCAGAAAACACAAATTGTCGCATCCACGAAAAAACGAGCACTGCAAGGCCTAAAACCACCAGTGCTGGGGGGGGGGGGGCACAGAAACTCCATTGGCCAAAGAAGCAAAGTACCTAGGGTTAGTTTTTGATCAAAGACCTACATGGAAAGCCCATATAACAAAAATCGCCAAAAAAGCATCCATAGCACTAGGCAGGTGTGAAACGATGTGTGGCAAGAACTGGGGACCCAATCTCAAGATGACCATATATAGTATATACTATACACTAGGGTAATCAGGCTATTATATTGGTGAGTGGTGTGGTGGCCAAAAGACTATTCAGTCAGGAATCATTGAGCTATTAACAGGCTCACAAGCGTGTCTCAGTACCACAGTGCCCTCAAGAATTTTTGAATTAAGAAATGGTTGCCTTGATTCATGTATTCAGGGATTGTCTACAAGATTTTATCAAGAGAGATATCTCGAAAAGAGAAGACCATGAATCATTTTGATCAAACTGGTAGTGCAGATTACCCCAAAAGTGGAGAAACTAAAAGTGTTCTTACAGAATAAAACTAGACGTTTCAGTGTGTGTTAGAAAATCTCACAAGTTCGAGAAGTTCCGCCAGGACTAACGACTACCGTACTTCTGAATATAATTCAAGAAATGAATAAACAATGGCATCACTGAAGTAACAATCCCGAAGGATTGTTGTTGATTGTATTACAATAATGTGGAAAAAATCAAGAGTTAAGGTTAGTAAGTAAAAGATTAAAAGTAACATATTAGAGGAACAATGAATTGAAATGAATACAAATAAATTTTCTGGATAATGTTAGATAATTGATGTATGGTGTATCATGTATAAAAAAATTGGGTATCATAGTCATTTATTCAAAACATGTCCAGGTATATATTATTGCAATCTGGTTTCCATAATTGCAGTTAACATCAGGTTTAGATTATTAAAAATATCATAGAAGAGTCATTTTCAGGAAGTGGCTCTGTTTGGTTGGTATTACAATTAGGTGAATACAATATATCAGGTAACTAAGTATAATATTTGGAAATACATAATACATTTATGTTCATACCTGGGCAACCGAGCTTCACTCGGCGTTTTTTTTGCAAAATCGTGTTTTATCGGATATACTCATTTAGATGAACTTGAAATAACGCCATCTCATATAGGTGTCTTTCCTGAAAAAAATGCGATTTTACACAAAAAAACATTGTTTTATAACCTAACCTACCGGTATTCCAGACGTCGTAGTTGAATCTGGTGGATTTGCCCGTTCTACCAGACGTCGTAATTGAATCTGGTGGATTCGCATGTTCTAACCTAACCTACCATGAGCGTTTTTTTCAGGAAAGACACCTATAAAGATGAACTAAAAAGCGAAACCCTATCTAAAAACAAAATTTCATCCAAATGGTTGAAGTCGTTCCCGAAATAGCCGATATATATATATATATATATATATATATATACACATATATATATATATATATATATATATATAAAAAATAGAAATAAAAAAATAAATATAAAGAGGATTTAGAAATAAAAAAATATATATATATATATATATATATACATATATATATATATATATATATACATATATATATATATATATATATATATATATATATATATATATATATATACATATATATATATATATACAAGAATTACTCGTTTAATGATATAAGATTAATTGTATCTGTTGCCATGGGTCGGCGTTGTGAAAGACTGCCGTATCATCTGCAAAACTCAGGATAAATCCTCCAAATTGCATTTCCAGTAGACAGTCTACATATATGGTAAATAGAAGAGGGCCCAAGAACGTGCCTTGGGGAACACCTGTCCTAGGAGTACTCACCACACCATCAATATCAACTACTTGTTTTCGATTGCAGAAGAAGATCTCAACAGGTCGTACGTCTTACCCAGTATATCAATATTCTCCAGTTTATCTAGAAATCTTGAATATTGTTTTAATTTTGTTGTGATCTTTTAAAGGGGTGAAACATGCAACCCCTATTCCATTTTTTACCAGAACTTTTTAACGAAACAAAATTTCTGAATTTAAAATCAAGTAGGTGGCTGCACAACTTGTGACTTCAATTGTAGTATTTTAGAATTATTCCGCTTCTTTTAATTTCTAATGTACCAGTACCATGTTTTGTCTTGATAGAATATCAAATTAAAAATGCAAACAAAACAAAATTATGGGTATTACAACAAAGAAAAAGGCAACAAGATCAAACGGAACGGAGTTATAAAAACTGCTCGAAATGAGCACCTCCAACCATTAGACAAGAATCAAGTATTCGTCTCATAGACTGGCGCAAACGTTGAAATATTCCTGGTGTATTTTGGATCATCTCGCAGGCTGCAATGATGCGATTCCTCAAATCATTCACACATTCAATAGGTGTCATATAAACCAAGGACTTCAGGTGACCCCAGATACAAAAGTCCAAGGGGTTTGAGTCTGGAGATCTGGGAGACCAAGGTTGATGTGCAAAAATTGTGTGATGAGGTATCACGCGCTGTGGATACATCTCTGCATAGAGCCGTCTAGCTTCCGAAGAATTTTCATTGGCACAACCATACATAAAATGCATATCGGCCATTTCAGCGTTCGTGAAAATTATTCATATTGAAGATTCAAAAGACAGAATTGAACTTTCAACTACCACATAGAAATCAAAGCGATTCGACAGCCACCTACTAGATTTTTTCGATTTTAAAATATTACGAATGAAGTCTCAAGTTGTGCAAACAAAACGTGACAGCCACCTACTAGATTTTTTCGATTCCATTTACAGAAGATCCGTTCATGCACATTGTTGTATTCTATTTTTTTACTAGGAAACTATTGCTTTTACCGACACAACACAGGAGTTAAAAAAGTTATGCAAGGATTTGTTCTTTTCAACACATATTTTTTAATTGAGAAATTTCGTTTCTTCAAGAAATTCTGGTGAAAAATGGAATAGGGGTTGCATGTTTCACCCCTTCAAAAGATAACAACAAAATTTAAAAAAATTTCATAAGTAGCCTTTTTATTGGTAGAACATGCTCACAAGATGCCATTCCTCCAACTCGTCAGCAATTTCAACAAAAAAACTTTTTTGGAACGTAGTTTCTTATCTGCGGCGTGCGCATGTTTCTCTGTCTGTCTCTCTCTCTCTCTCTCTCTCTCTCTCTCATAGAAATCAAGCCAGTTATTTTCGTTTCGTCTTTCTATTTCACATTGAACAGTGTGGTGTCGCGACGATTATTTTTGTTGAGTGTATACAGGTTTTTTGTACATAATAAATAATAAAAAATAATAACAATAATGAATCCTGACAGTGTTTCTGCACAAGTTCCGGATATTGCTGATGGAGTTAGGTAAGTAGAGATTTTATACAGACAATAATAAATGCTTATGTATTTTTAGCAAGTACGCATTATAACCTCTCTTTACTATTGTGCCAACCAAGTCATACGCGTTATAATCTCTCCATTATTGTGTGTTTAGCGAGTGTACGCGTCATAACTTTAATAAATTTAAAAGCAAATTATATTTTAATATTACAATATGAATGCGTATGTATTTAGCAAACCGTGCGTGTTCTAACCTATACGTTGTTGTGTTTACGAAGTCGAGAGAGTATATATATATATATACACACACTCTGTTGTGTTCACAAAGTCCCGCGCATCTATGACGTGTACGAAAGAATAGACAGACAGAGTGCATATATATATATATATATATATATATAAAAATATTATTATAACTTGAAAAAAAAAATTATTACAATTCTTTCACTAATTAATCGAAAGTAACTTCGTTCCATCCGGATGTCCCTTGACACCTCTAAAGCTTTTTTCTCATTTCTGGAAGCGTGCAATTTTTCAAGGAAAGGCCTGAGAGCTTTTGTTTACATGAAAGACCCCCATTGATTTTCGACAAGGAATCACCCCCTAAAATTTGTCGCACTTATATGGTAACACCCTTATAATGGAGAGATTATCTTCAAATCCAGATAATCCCCTTGATATATATTTATAAGCACACGAGAGAAGCAGCCAGAAGCATTTGTCAGAATAAATTGTAAAATATACTTTTACGAATAATCGTGCTATCGGGTTTTTTCACACACCTTATTAATATTTATAGTAAACATATTTTTTCTTTCATTGTTACCGTTCTGGTAGATGAGGTTATTTATGCCTACTTTCATTACAAAAATCTGTAATCTTATTTATTCACTGAATGAAATGATCTTGTTTAAAGTTGTGATAACATCGGTGCAACCAATATCACCCTGTATCTACCACGGTGGTTCTCAAGTTGCATCAAATCATCCAGGACATCACCAGGTGTTTCGCTTTCCGATTTACTGAGAAACCGATCCCGGGATTGACATCATCGAATCCTTCAAATATCTGAAGATGAACACTAAAACACGTGCATAGAATTCATGTACGTTTCACACAGTTCTAGTTTTTCATCTTGCGGGAAACCATTCAACTGGTCTATTGTATTCGATTGTAGATGATTCCTGAAACGCATCATCAAACCACAAAGAGAAGCCACAAAAAGTGGTTCGTTTATTTTTTTTATTTTTGTCTGGTCCTGGTCTAATAATTAAGAACGTGTACGGGCATATCGAATGTCTTAAAACATCAGGCCCACGTTCCGGGTCGAAACTTGATGGTATAGAGTTGTGAAAAGAAGACTCTTCAAGTTGGTGAGTCGTTGATGAATTGGTTCCGAGAAAATTATTAACGATGGGGGCAGTTACCCGTTTTATTGTTTTTCAATGTTTTATTGTTCTTTATTTTCTTGAGCAGTTGCTGCTAGAGACGTTCTACTTCGTATACGTATTGATTAACGGTTCGGTTTGTTCCTGAAGAAACTGTTCACCTCTACGTTCTCAGAAAACAATAATCCCAACAATTGGGAACGAGCTAACTTAAGTATTTTTCAATGTTATTCCTGATTTTGTTGCTCGTAAATATTAATGGCCAAGCAACTCCTTTCACCTTTCTCAAATAATTGTTGAAGCGAATGAACGGTGGAAAAAAAACAATATTAATGTTATATTGTAATTATATTCGAATCCAAATGACTTTAACACGGCCAGTCGGAAAGGTAGATTTCAGCATTTATTCATTGATTCTGAAATTGCCACCGTTGATTGAAAAAAAATCATTGGAAACAAAAACAGAAATTCAATTTTTCTATAAACCTTGAACTTTTCAATCAAAAGTTGATGAGGATCCAAATCTCTCTGAATTCCTCCTAATATTTCCATGTAATCTGAATCAAATCAAAAGAAAGAAGTATAACCAGCACACAAGGATATATACAGTACTGACTTGGGTTCCACTCTTACTATCACTTATAGAGAAATAATATTTGATATTTAACTTTGAAATCAAGAAATGTCAAAATACAATGTTGTTATGTTTGTCGGCGGATGGAAAACTCAAATAGTATCAAATTGACACGAGAGAATAATACTCAAACGAAATTATAAATTCTCATGAATGGCAATTTACAGCGATTTTTTATTTCTCTGTTGAAGAGCTCATAAAGCTCTATCAAACGACCTATATTAGTATGCATATGGAAAATTGAGATTGTTTTTTAGTCTTCCAACAGCAGCCATTATGAAACTACTGAACCGATTTGGCAGTGATAGAAAATATTTTTATGCCGAATTTCATTTCACTAGGTTGAGAAAATAGGGCTCTACTCTGTTGACAAATTCGTTATATTCCATATATATATATATATATATATATATATATATATATATATATATATATATATATAAAACATAAATTATAATAGTGACAATATAATCTGTCTGTTGAGGCTTAAACCTGTTATCGTGGAATTTTAAAGACACGAAATTTCGTGCACATTAATAGGTCACCAACAGATGTCAGCATAGGCCAATCCACGACACCAATAGTCGTACTCCTAGTGCGTTCTGAGTAACGCAAAACAAATAACGAGAATAAGAGAAATTTGTTACGAATCCAAGAGAGCCCACCATCCGCCAACAGCTGTTTCATGGTTTCCCAATCATCAGGACGGCTTGTGGTCTCTTTCAAATTCATATCAAATATCTCATAGTGCTAATACCTACCGGCAAGTAGGAAAGAGAATGTGAAAAGCATCAAATTATAGATAATGACATCTATAATCTGTGTGTTGAAGCTTAGACCTGTTATCGTGGAATTTTAATGACACGAAATTTCGTGCACATCAATAGGTCACCAACAGATGTCAGCATAGGCCAATCCACGACACCAATAGTCGTACTCCTAGTGCGTTCTGAATAACGCAAAACAAATATCGAGATTATAGATGTCACTATCTATAATTTGATGCTTTTCACATTTTTGTACTCGCCGATAGGTATTAACCCTTCGAGATATCTGATACGAATTTGAAAGAGACCACAGGCCGTCCTGATGATTGGGAAACCATGAAGCAGGCTGTAGACGAATGGTGGGCTCTCTTGGATTCGTAACAGATTTATCTTATTCTCGTTATTGGTTTTGCGTTACTCAGAACGCACTAGGAGTACGACTATTGGTGTCGTGGATTGACCTATGCTGACATCTGTTGGTGACCTATTAATGTGCACGAAATTTCGTGTCATTAAAATTCCACGATAACTGGTCTGAGCTTCAACATGACTATCTATAATTTGATGCTTTTAACATTTTCGTACTTGCCGGTAGGTGTTAGCCGTCCTGGTGATTGGGAAACCATGAAACAGCTGTTGGCGGATGGTGGGCTCTTTTGGATTTGTAACAAATTTCTTTTATTCTATATATATATATATATATATATATATATATATATATATATATATATATATTGTTATGTTTAGAAGTACGTGTTAAATGTTCAAAGAGTTAAAATGAAAATTATAAACTGAAAAAGCACATAAATAACAAATGTTCATATTTAGTAATTTATGCTATGTTATTTTACAGTTTTTCTGAGGATTCTACCGTTTTTCTGAAACCTTATATAATATTATCGATACCTATGTTTTGAATAAACATATTTTCAACATTACAAGCAATTGGCATAATTTATAAAAATTATAGAAATCAAAATTTACTATATATTTTTTATTATAGAGTTAAGTTTTTTGATTTTAAATATTAACAAGTTAGAACATTCTGTATATGAAATTAGATCTGAATACGATAGCCAATGAGATGCCAGGAAAGAACTTGATGCGAAATTATGAATATTGAAAATATGAAAAACAGAAAACGTCAAAAATGATTTTGAATATATCATGTAAGGTATTTAGAAACTATTAGTGGATAAAATCTGTCAAATAAACGAAAATAATGAAAAGTGCAACAGGAAGTGCGTGAAAACCGAGAATTCGAGAAAAAAACAAAAGATATGTGGTATCGAGGGAGAAAAATTCATCAAGCTGAGGGAGACTGAAGAAATAATTTTGGAAAAACGAACTCAACGAAATCAAATTTGGAAAATCAAGCATATTTCGCTAAAAACACAGTTATTTGCCACTACACCACAAGAAAATACCAGAAAGAACATTAGCTGATAAAAAACATTCACATAACGAATCTTACCTTCTCATTCTATACATATAGCAGTCCGAGGACGAATTCACAGTCGAACAAGGGGGCTGCAGACTGGAACGGCAGTTTCCAAGAACAGGAGAGTGATCCAAAACACTGAACATTTGCATTCCAAGAAACTACAGGTACATTGGAAACATGAAAGTTACAAAACTCAGTGCATTTTGAAAATAAATCTCTCGATGAAAAACTTTTATAAATTGGTATATAGACTAACTATTTCACTGAAATCAACATAACCTACAAAAGTGGAATACATTTCAATTCTTTTATTATCACATAATTGCAGTTTTCATGTATATTTTGCTATGAAACACTAGTTCAAGTTAATTATCGCAGGATGATGAATTTCTGACTTATTTTCAATAATTGATCAAAACAGTTTGCCATTTTTCTGAAACTGACATCAAAAACACTACCCTAGGGCTCCACAGTTGAGATTCCATAGGCGTACCGATTGAGTTAGCTGAGGTAAAGAAAGTAAGGTAAAAGAGTCAAATGGGAAAAAAGGAAAGTTACATAGCCGGACATATGAAATATTTATATGGGTATTTTTTTATGAACATATTAAATCAAATTCAAAGGGCAACTAGCTAAAGGATTTGAAAATAGTAATAAAATAATTTTTGTGTGATGTCTGATTGTGAAAATAAAAAAAAAACAAACCACAATCACCTCATCTCAAAAAATATATATATATATATATATATATATATATATATATATATATACATATATAATATATAAACATTTGAACTGATGGTATTTTTGGGTTCTGAAAACCATAATCAGCGAAATTATATAAAAAAAATTTGAAACTCCTCTGATGACGGGACCAATAGGTTTTATTGAAATCAACCTAAAAATTGGGGTTTCAATATTATTAGTTCTGATTGGATTAAATAAGAAATAATAATCATATTGAGAAGTGACATAATAGCATCTTGTCAGTCAGAAAAAAATTAACAACTATACACCACAATGTGATTCAGTCATACTATCATAGAGAATCATGATAATTTTCCTTGTTCAAAAGTCACGAGCAAGTGGACGCATTACTCAAGACTTTACAGTTTTAATGCCTACAATAAAAGGTGTGTGTAAATATAAAATCATAGAGTTACAGACATCTACAACAAATACATATATGGATTATTAAAATTGTATAAATAAAATTGTTACTGGATAAAATTGTGGAATTCAAAAAGTTTGCGAAATACTAGAGAGCCCAAAACATATGTCGGAAGTATCTCAAAAGTGACAATTATTCTACTCACCCCAAGTGTAATTTGAATAATGATGTTAATTAAATTATCAGAATTAGATTTTTCATTGAAAAAATAAAAAAAATTGTCGAGAAGAGGAGTACGGATGGAATTTGTGATTATAATTTTATTGGAGGTCATACCCAAACGAATGGTTTGTATCGAATGAATTCGTGTTGTGGTTTTTCGGTGATTGAAGATCTTGTAGAGATATTTTTTTTTGTTTTTTATCTTTTTCGACTTCTAGGGCAGGGTTTTGTTCTACCTAAAGTTGGTTTTATGCGTGCGTGTGCGTGCAATTTCCTTATTTTTCGGACCTCGGTTTTCATAAAAAGCGGCATAAATGTTTGAATAATAGCTCTTTGAACTTTCCGTTATAGTTTTTGAGTGAGGAAACTCACTTCTTGACTAGTCTAAATAACATTTCGGGGCAAATGAACTAATTTGTCCATTCAGAAGAGATAAAAACTAATTATTTCCAGGGAAGATAAAGTCCCAAAAATGTTGACAGGAAAAATTAGACAGTATTTGCAAGAAAGCAATAACCAATTCCAATAATTTGTACTCCTTTTTGGAAAACATTCTTCTGCCTCATTCATCTATATGGGTTCTTAATCAAGACTGGAAAAGAAAATCAAATAACTATCTAAATAAAAATGCAAATTTTCACTTTCAGATTATTTCTTTTGAGTTAGGGTCCTTTCACAATATCTATTAGATGTAGTTCAATGTTCAGCGTCGCTTTAGCCGGGGAAGTAGTTGTTTTCTGTTGGATATTACAAAAAATAATTTAATTTTTGTCGTAGATTTTTCAATTTTCAGAAAAATATTTCTATTCAATGTTCAATTGAGAATGTTTCCCTTTTCAGTAATTAAGTTTATGAGAGTAAAGCGAAGCAAACAAATACTGGGTTATTGACGTAGAATACCCTGTATATTATTTCATTTTCGGATTTTATAATCAAAATAAAGCCAAAATTTATCAAGGTTTAATTTACCTAAACCTTATGGTTTTTGAAATATCACTTATTTTATGAAAATGTAGTATCAGTTTCAATACTTGAATTATCAACTGGTGTTTTCTTTTTTTAACCTAATTAATGCTGGAGGCTACTAACTTAGCAACTTTTATATCGCACTAGTGGAATATTTACCAACTTATACAAGGTGTGTAAAAATTAAGGCAAAATAATTACAATCTTTAAAAGGCAATAACTTGTTCAATTTGATTGAAATACCCTGTATTTTATGTCAACAGCAGATGTCAAATTTAATTGTCCAGCGAATACCAGTATACATTCATATAGCTAACTCTTCACGTTTTCAAGTAAAATTCACATTTTCATTTTGCAAACTGATTTGAAGAAATTTATCATTTATCAAGTCGCCTACGGCGTTTTGACGAATCAGAATTGATTGAAATAAACACTGAAATCTAATAATGAATGAGTTTATTTTTTAATATTTTAAATGTTATGTATTAGTTTAAATTATGAAGACAATTAAAAAAATATTGGTAGATATAAAACAAGCAATATTTTATATCAAGTGTTCAAAATGGCGACCATCAGACTCTAAACACAAACGTATCCCCTTTCTAAAACCTTCAGCAACATTTGCCAACATACGCGGGCTTACATTTAGAACAGCTTCTCTGTTGCGCTGTTTCATATTGTCCGGTGTTGTTGGAGGTGTATTATAAACGATTCCTTTAATGTATCCCCATAAAAAGAAATCAGGTGACGTCATGTTAGGTGACCTTGGGGGCCAATTTTGGAATCCTTTTCTTCCAATCCATCGATTTCGGAAATGAGCATATAAATATTCACGGACCTCACGATGGAAATGTGCGGGAGCCTCCATCCATTTGAAGCCACATCGTCCTTCTTATTTCTAAGGGAATGTCTTGTAATGGGACTGGAAAATGATTTGTTAAAAATTCTAAAAACAATATTCCATTTATATGTCCTTCGAAAAAATAAGGAACCATTAAATATTGACCCCTTATGCCGCCCCATACATTGAATGACCTTTTATGTTGATTATGGATAATTCTAAATTGATGTGGATTGGGATCAGAATGATAGTCGAAGTTATGTCTATTAACAGTCCCATTGTTGAGGGGCACTCATCACTAAACAGAACTGAATTGAAAAAGTTTTCATCATCTGCAACTTTATCTAATACCCACATACAAAAGTCAACTCGTTTCCCATAATCGTTTTCGGAAAGTTCTTGGTGAAGCTTGATTTTATAAGGAAGCTAACTATATTTTTAAGAACTCTTGATACGCTTGCTTGACTAATGCCGATATTTTCCGCAATTGCGTTTTGACTTCTTTGGGGAATTTAGATTACAGAGGCAATCACCGCAAATTCAATTTCTCCGTGTTCTGTCACAGGTTTCTTTTTAATGGGTTTTATTTTGATGACTTCTGTTGGGAAATCTTTCAGGGTATATTCGTGACGATTTGGAATTAAACACTAATAAATAACTGACAACCATGAGTAAATAATAATACAACTTGTCAAAACGCTATAGGCGACTTGATGATTAATAAATTTCTTAAAATCAGAATTTGAGTATTGAAAACTGATACTACATTTTCACAAAATAAGAGATATTTCAAAAACCATAGGGTTTAGGTGAATCAAACCTTTATTAAACTTGTCTTTATTTTGATCGTAAAATCCGAAAATGGAATAATTTACACCGTATTCCATTGAAAAAATAACAACTTTGATACGTTTCGTGTTTTTGGCACACCCTGTACAACATGAAAATATTTTCTAAATGTAGTGCTAATAGGTCCCTATCCATCATAGGGGAAAAACTTTTTTAAAATCAAATGCTTTAGCCATAATGCCTCGTGTTGAATAACGTGAATAACCCGGCATACTAGCAATTTTTTTTTGTGAAATATCCTACAGTAATTAATTGATGCGAAATAGAACTAGTGATTTCTGGTGAGTACTCTTTTTTGGGAAATATATTTCGAATAACACTAAATGAAAATATCAAAGAAATCAATGGATGAAAATATACCTTTCACTTTCTGTTTTATTTCAAGTTGGGGTCCTTGAACAATATCTATTCCGTTGATTTGTTCGAAATTATGAACAGGATGTTCATGAAATCAGATGATGTGGAATCATCTGCGACTGAAAGATAAACTTCCCCTCTTGGGGGGTATTCATGTTGAAAAAGAGAACATTCTCGATTGAAAATTGAATAGAAGGATTTTTTTGAAAATTGAAAAATACACGACAATAATGAAGTTAATTTCTGTAATATCTAACAGAAACCAATTACTTCCCCGGCTAAAGCCACGCTGGACATTGAACTACATCCTTTTATTCAATTTTCAATTGAGAATGTTCCCCTTTTCATCTATTATGTTTTCGGTAAATATATTTTAGAAAAATCTCTCTTTATTTCAGTGGAATGTTTTCCCTATTCAACATGAATACTCCCCAAGGTGGAATTTAAGTTTGTATTTCAGATTATTCCACATTTGTTTTATGTACATCCTCTTTATATTTTCAAGGAAATCAAAATGTCATATACCTGTTTCAAGTTCATTCATATGCGTATCGTCTTTACGTTTGCCATATCAGCATCATTAACACGATGAACCATATCACAACACCTAGACTGGAAGGATGAAATTACGCAAAGAAATGAGCATCCGTGTGAATGTGGCGCCTCGCATGGGCGCTGGCGCCGGTCCGATCAGTGCATCCCACCATTACCTCGACCGCGGTCTCATGTCGATTTCCTTCAAGCGCATAACACCGCCAGCTTATGCAATTTCATAATCTCGAAACCTTGTTGCCGTTTCCTTGGATTTCGCATGATTCGTTCCAAAAAATTCTTGGTGAAGTTGAGGCTGTCTTTGTTTTTAATTTTCTCGAAGAAATAACTGTAGTCATCATTGTGACCGAACTCACCCCTCCTTCCCAGAGGTACGTGCAAGCTCCATAACTTTTTTTATGCACGACCGGGCGTAAAGTAGCACTTTAGCGCCCGGATTTGCGGGCGTAAAGTAGCAATGTAGCGCCCGGATTTGCGGGCGTAAAGTAGCACTTTAGCGCCCGCGGACTACTTTATCGCCCGGCGGGCGATAAAATCGTTGAACAGGCGCTAAAGTGAATTTCAATCTCATATCGATAGAAATATATATTCCGATAGATCATATAATCAAACCCAAAACATTATTAATAATAATATAACGAAAACAATGAACATAAATTAATTTAAAAAATGAATTATAACTTAATATTGACAATACAATTAGAACAGTTATTTATGGAAATATTTGGATTTGTTGTTTTCTGTTGTTGCAGATAGTTACTGATTTCAACTGATTCCTCATTACTAGAAGTCTGAAGAGAATGCATGTTATTATCTGGTGTTTCAGAGTAGTGAGCAATATTTTCAGATTGTCTGCAATGGCTAGTAGAAGGCTTCAGCTTATTTGCAACTGAATTTTCAATATAACCTTCCGCAACAGTCGTCGACTTCCACCCAGCATGTCTTTTAATGTTGATTATATCCTCGCCTGCATCTGCTAACATAGTTGCTGAGGAACGTCTGAAGCAGTGACCAGTATATTCTTTCGCATTAGAAATACCTAGGTAAGTGGCTATTCTGAATGGTATTTGACCGAATGTATTTTTTCCGATAACCTGTCTCGTACACTTGCCATTTTTATCATATAAAAAAACCGCTTTTGATCATTCTGATCTCGCAAGGAAGAATATTTTCTGTAAATATCCAAATAACTTGGCGATTTCTGTTCTTTATCGATTACAGTAAATACTCGATCTATCTTCGTTTTGGTTTCTCGTATAGTTATGAGTAAGAATGTCTCGAAATCTTGAATGTCGTCCACTGTGATATTTGCCAATTCTTCGCGGCGACATGCTCCACAAATACCAAAAATCAGTGCTACCTACAATAAATTCTCAGATTAACATACTGAACATTGAGAAAACATGAAATTAGAACTCACTTTCATCATAAGATACAAATCGTCTGGTGCTTCCCTCAAAAATAACTCGATTTATTCTCTGCTTAGAATCTTCGATTTCTTTGGTTTATAACCATCAAATTTTCGTTTCAAAAAAGCTATCAATCTTGCTGATATCTATATTATCATGTACATTTGAAGTAGCTTTCAGCAAGGAATAATATGACCACATGGTAGAGGGCTTACAATATTTAGATTTTTCCAGAAAATAGGCAAGAAGTACAGTGTCTGTGTATTTCTTATTATTTTTCCCGTTGCACCACCTCACGAATTCTTCATACACCTTGTCGTATATTTTCTTGGATTTACTTGGCAATAAACTCAATTTCGCATCCTCAGCTGCTCTACTTATTTCTCGTGGAGTACAATTCACACTTTCTTCGTCGCTTGAATCCATTTCAAAATCAGCAATAAATTATCTGTGATCACAAAAATTGACAGCAAATACGGCTACTAGCCTATATAATCTCATTTCGAAAAATTGACTGAGTTGCCATGGTAACATTCATTCCATCACTTCTTGATTTATTCTGTTTCCGATATGATATGAATATAAATCCTCACGGCAGCATGTACATGATATCAAATATACCGGTCGTGCATAAAATTTTGTATGTATTTCGGGCGTAATTTGCTTTTATGGACCTAGGCGTGTTAATAGCCCTCGCTATCGCTCGGGCTATTACTTACACGCTGCGGTCCATAAAAGCCTATTTTACGCCCTTGATACATAAATAACTATTTCCACCCACGCTATCGACTTCATTTGTTTTAAAGGATAGGTCCGACAGTGAGGCACATTCTAAAAATATATCTATTTATATACAGGATGTCCCAAAATAAGATACCCACTGAGCAAGAAACATACCCGAGAGGTTTATTTACGTTTAATTCTTGTACCCGTGACGAAGTTTCTGAGAAAACATAATTTATAAGTTTTGCGATGATGTTAATACTAATTAATACTAATACAGCCCGAAAATTCATCACAGCTTCATTTCGTACCAAACGAACTTTCAGATATCTCTAACCTTTTCGTAACGGGAGCCGCACAAACGCGCATATTTCAGACTGCCATATTTGCGGGAGACGCATATTTTCAAACGCATCTAAAAACGGTAAGCGCGTTATGGCGACCTATTGATATGTTAACTTAGAGTCTGGAAACGCACGATTGCACCCTGTAATTTTATAATGCAATTTTATAGGTTTTGATCTTTCAGTATAAAGCAAAGCGTTGTTTCTATTAGACCGTCTTGTTGTGCGTATTATTTACCGGCGTTTTCTTTATATGACAAATCTTTAAATCCGAAATGAGTTTTCAAAATAAACGGCTTTATCGGAGAAAGAACTTGAAAATATTTGGGAGGAAGAATCTGATGAAGAATCGCTGCATTTTAACTCAGATAGTGACTCAGAGGACGACTATGAGGAAAATACGCAGAGTTGTGAGAGTAACAGGAGTGATATATCTGAGAATTGAGGAAATCAACATGACAGTGATGATGAAAATGATAACGGAGCACCTAACCAAGGAAGTAAATTTTTGCCGGTTATTTATTTGTTTATATTGTAAGTGGTGCTTACTATATTTTCCCGTTGATTGAATGTTTTTTTTTGGTCAAATACGCACTGAATATTGATGATTAGTCCAAATACTTAGGGGGCACATTTGTGCATTGGTGAAAGTCTAATGCTTTTCAAAGGACGTCTTTCTTTCAAGCAGTACATTCCTTCAAAAAGGCACAGATTCGTTGTAAAATTCTTTGTACTTTGTGACTATGAGACAGGATATATTTTGAACTCCATCGTGTATTGTGGAGCTGGATCCGATATTAGAGAAGAAGCTGATAATGTAGGTATATCTGGAAACATTGTACGTACTCTTATGCGAAATTACTTGAATGCTGGACATACGCTGTTTACAGATAATTGGTATACTAGCCCAAAGTTATACAATCTGCTATGGTCACAAAAAACAAATGCATGTGGAACAGTGAAGCAAAACAGAAAAAATATGCCAGCATTGAAAAACAAACTGAAGGCTGGCGAAACGGAACTCCAGTAATTTTCTTGCCATCAAGTGGCATGACAAACGTGAAGTAACTTTGTTGAGTACATTTCATATTTCAGAAATGGGTGTTACAGACAAGAAAGATTCTCAAACAGATGAATATCAAAAAAAAACAAAAGCATTGATTGATTATAATGACAATAAGGGCGCGGTAGATCGCACTGACATGTTGCAGAGCTCAATTGAATCTGTCCGCAAAATAACAAAGTGGTACAAAAAGGTATTTTTCCACCTTCTTGATATGTCATTATTGAACGCACAAGCCATGTATTAGATGAAAATCGGAATCAGCATACCAACAGCCAAATTCCAACTTTTACTGGTCAAAGCCATTCTTGAAAAATACCATACAGAGAGACCCCGGACTTCAACAAGTCAAACAGCTCATGAAAATTCCCCATTGAGGCTAACTGGTCGGCATTTTATATCGCACTTGGAAACAAAATTACAGGAATTGGCAAACTAGAGAAAGATGTATAGTCTATTCAAAAAAAAATTGAGGAAAGAAACCTCATATCGCTGCCAACCTTGTGATGTGCCATTATGTCTCATACCATGTTTCGAAAATTATCACTTTAAAAAGATATACTGCGCGTAATTTATTTTTTATTTGTATTATCATGTCATATCGACTTTGAAGTGTTAGCTTTGAGATTTTTTCTTTGTTTATTTCTTATTTTCTTGTTTATTTTTGTCGTTGTTTTTGACAATAAATGGCAATAATTCCTCGGCATGTGATTTTTATTCTCTTACTGAAACTGAAACATTTCATCAGAAAAGTATACGATTTCTTATGCTGGTTTAATTCTGCGCATTTAGACGCCAACGCGATCGAGTCGGTAACCGCAACAACGCGTAAAATAGGTAAACGGGAGACCCACGCAATCGCGAGCATGAAAAAACCCTGTTGTATACGCAGTAACGTGATAAAAATGCCCGATTCAAAAGGGTTCAAACATCTTTGTGATTGATTTATAGCAATGTGTCTTATTTATATCTTTCGGATGTTCTGATTTCAGAACATTTCAATACCATGGGGATGTTGAAGATACGTTTGATGGTTAAGAAATATGACGTAACTGATTCGTTGCAAAAACGTTCTCATCTGGTCTTGTGTTTTATCTTTGTCTGCTCTAACCTAACCTAACCTCAGAAAAGTAGCGGTATTTCATTTATGGTTTATCGATCTCTTGTGCTGGTTCTATACTAATTAGTGCATTTTTTTGAGTAATCAAATTATTGATGCAATTCATTAACTATCTACAAGAAAATCAATATGTGAAAAAAAGTTATGTGTCACATCATCATATTGTTTTCTACTAGGAGGGTGATTAATAATATCTCAATATGATGGTTTGATTTGTTTGTGGCAACAGTTTTGCTAAAAAAATTGCATTCTAATTCCAAGAATCAACAGGGAATATCCTTAGGACGATTGAAAACTATATAAAGAAATATTTATGACCCCAGGTATCTATATCATCATGGATTATAATGTAACGAACCTAGGCCGGACCTGTCGCCTCACATGTTGCCGTCGACAACGATGAGATCATCCCCGGAGATATTCGAGAACCATCCCGTCGTTCTGCCGCGAAAAACAACGGTCAATATTGGAAGCAATTGGAACATGCTGGACGCCGACTGGAAGAATTCGAAACATCGAGAATGCTGTATCGGAGATAAATAGACAGCCCTCAAGAGGGAGTGAGCAGTCTGAACGAGCCCATACAATCGAGCTATACAGTGGCGGAGTAGTAATATAAATTAAGTTGTAAATTAAGTGTGAAATAAATTAGTAGAACCAAGTTAAGTTTATTTACGTTACAACTGGTGTCGGAAGTGAGATTTTGAAAATAAACAAGTGATCGTGGAGTGGATAGTCAAAAAAATAAATTGATAGACCTTTTTGTACGCCCAAAAATAGACAGTGGCCCGGTTTTCGCGAAGTGGACAATTGTGCGTGGGAATATAAACTGATACACTGTTCGCGTGAAACAGAAAATAGACAGTGGCCCGGTTTTCGCGAAGTGGACAATTGTGCGTGGGAATATAAACTGATACACTGTTCGCGTGAAACAGACAATAGACTGGTGGCCCGTGGAAAAGAATTCGTGAAGTGAATTTTTAACAAACTGATAAACTTTTCGTGTAAAACAGACTGATACCTCGTCAAAGACAAAATGTGTTCAAGAAAAGTGCGCCTTGCGGATTTGAAGGTAGCGGAATTGAAACAGGAATTGGAGGAAAGGAAACTGGAAACAACAGGTAAAAAGCAAGTACTCCAGGAAAGACTTGCAGAAGGACTTATACAGGAAGGTGAGGACCCCGAAACATTTTTATTCGAAGTTCCCGGAGGTGATTTAAGTTTGGTAATGAATAAACTGGAAGAAAATGCTAGAAATCTGGAAGAGAAGCTTCAAGAAAATTCTAGAAATCTGGAGGAGAAGCTTCTAGAAAGCCTGGAAGATAAGCTCCTTGAAAACACAGAAGGCCTAAAAAAATAACTCTGTGGTGTGGCGAATCGTCTAGAAAAAAGAATAGGAACCGTAGAGACAGAGATAGATAAAATTAGGGAGCAAATGAACACGGAGGTAGATAAAATCAAAGATGGGGTCGAGGCAGAAATGGACAAAATAAAGGAAACGATCAGTAAGCTGGAAAAACGAATTAATAGTGCGCCCTCCACAGAGATGGTTAACGAAAATGCAATGCTGGACTTGAGTTTGAACTTGGATAAAGTTCAAGAGGGAATAAAAGATGTCAAGGTCATTTCAGAAATAGGGAAGCTTTCCATGAAGCCGCCTCAGTTCGACGGAAAAACTCCATGGGCAAATTACCGCCGGCAGTTTGAAGCAGCGGCCAAAGCAAACGGATGGAATGCAGGGGAAAGAGCTGTAGCACTGACACTTGCATTACGTGGAGAAGCGACAAATATTCTACAAACTCTCACCGCCCAAGAACAGGAGGACTATGATCAGCTGATTAGACATCTAGAATTACGATATGGCCACGCCCATCTGGAACACGTATACCACTCCCAGCTGAAAAATCGCTGCCAAAAATCGGGCGAATCCTTACAAGAATTCGAAACTGACATTGCACGCTTGGTTCGTCTCGCATATCCAGCCACACCAGAAAATGTAATGGAGCGACTAGCGGTTCAGGCATTCTTGGATGGACTCCGTGACCAAGAAACCAGACAAGCGTTGATATTAGCTCGTCCAACACATCTTGTAGACGCACTGGCACGCGCTTTGGAATTCGAAGCAGCAAAACAATGCTGCAAAAGCCAAAGTAAAGTTCAAACGATTGAGGAAGACTCACAGGAGCCTGCTAACTTGGAAGCTGCCATAAGAAAAGTGATGAAGGAAGTGTTGCCTGAGAGAAGACAGATAAGATGCCGGAATTGAGCAAAGTTGGACATGTGCGTAGCAAATGTCCAACATTCATCGACTCCGATGCAGGAAAACTAAAGAAGGTCGACGAGAAGGGGCCATCGTCGGCATGTGTCCGGCAAGCCCCGGTTAACAACGCATATGTCGCTATCCTTCAACGACAGAACAAAGGTGTCTTCGTAGACGGTCTCATCAATAACGAGCCTTGCACCATGCTGCTAGATACAGGTGCGACTAGGACAATTCTCGGGCCTTCCTTTGCCAGAACGCCGGGACGGATTGAACCGACAACTTGGAAGCTACGCACAGCAACAGGGGAGCCAGCTACTGTATATGGCGAGCTACCGATTGAAATAATTTTGGGCAGCACTAAAGTGAAACATCAGGCACTTGTAGCGGACATCGAAGACGATGCAATCATCGGAATGGACATCATGAATTCAGAGGGTTTGAATTGGATTTCAAAGACGGCGTCCTACGTGTCAACGGAGAAGAGCTGGTGCTTCATGGGAGAAGTGAGGAGTTGATCCGTGTGCTGTTGGCTGAAGATGTAAGCGTACCTGAGAGGGCTGAAACCATTCTGGAGGCTCGCCTGGACGGGAGTGCGAGCGGTGGAGACGTGGTGATGTTCGAGCCCAAACTTCATGATGAGAAAATTGGACGAGGGATTGCACTAGGGAAGACCTTGTTGCGTGCTGACAAATTTGTGCCGGTAAGGGTCATGAATGTCAATTATTTCCCAGTGACCTGAAGAAAGGAACAATTTTGGGGCACTGCTCGTCAGTTTCATCTGTGATCCGGGGCGTACGAGGTACGATTAGCCAACCCAACAACTTGCCCACAGAACTAGAAAAATTAGTTGCCATCTCTTCCAAAGATATAAAACCAGCTCAACAGCCCAAACTAAGAGATTTAGTTAAGAAGTACCAAGACATCTTCGATACCGGACAAGGAAAAGGAGGTCGAACTAATGTGGTCCAGCACAAGATTGATACTGGGGGTGCCCGACCGATCCGGCAATCAGCAAGAAGACTCCCTCTTGCCAAGAAGGAGAGGCTGACAAAATAGTCAGCGATATGGGGAAAAGAAGGAGTTATCGAACCATCTGACAGTCCCTGGTCCTTCCAGTCGTACTGGTGAAAAAAAAAGGATGGATCGACACGCTTTTGTGTAGACTATCGCCAACTTAATAATGTCACGAAGAAGGACAGTTACCCCTCCCGAGAATAGATGACACCCTAGACACGTTGGCTGGTTCTACGATTTTCTCGACCCTTGATCTAAAGAGTGGATACTGGCAAGTAGAACTCGCTCAGGAAGATCGAGAAAAGACTGCTTTTACCATCGGCTCAGGATTGTGGCAGTTCACCGTTATGCCATTCGGGCTCTGTAATGCTCCCGCCACATTCGAAAGATTGATGGAGACAGTGCTGAAGGACTCTCATGGAACACGTGTCTAGTGTATCTTGACGACATAATTGTGGTCGGCAGATCGTTTGAGGACCACGTGAAAAACTTGGAGGAAGTATTCCTGCGACTGAGGAACCCCGGATTGAAGCTGAGCCCTAAGAAATGCCATCTGTTCCAAAAGAAGTACGATACCTCGGCCACGTTGTCTCTGGGAAGGAGTAGCAGTGGATGACCAGAAGATCAAAGCTGTTAAGGATTGGCCCATCCCAAAAGACATTCACCAACTCGAAGTTTCCTTGGTTTATGCACATACTATCGCCGATATGTGCTGATTCGCCAACATCCTAAACCACTGACCAAGCTCACGGAAGGCCAAACAAAGTTCCAGTGGTCCGAAGAATGTCAAGACTCATTCAGGAAGCTGAAAGGAGCTTTGATCAACGCACCTATACTGAGCTATCCCCTACCCAAAGGGAAATTCATTTTGGATACGGACGCCAGCAACGTGGGGCTTGGAGCTGTCCTATCTCAGATCCAGGAGGGACAGGAGAAGGTCATTGGTTATTTCCAGCAAGACGCTTAGCAAAAACCAGAGCGCAATTACTGTGTCACCAGGCGAGAGCTGTTAGCTGTTGTAAAGGGAGTGGAACACTTCTACAAGTACGTGTATGGAAGAAGATTCCTGTTGAGAACTGACCATGCAGCCCTCAAATGGCTCTTACAGTTCAAAATCCTGAGGGTCAAGTAGCACGTTGGATCGAGAGACTCAAGAATTCGATTTCGAGATCGAACATCGAGCCGGAACTAGCCATAAGAATGCAGATGCCTTGTCGCGAAGACCATGTCCAGATGATTGCTCACATTGCCGACGAGCAGAAGAGAAAGAAGCAACACTTTGTAGAACCGCGGCAATGGATGACAACTGGAACGACAGCAAGATCCAGAAAGACCAAGAGAGAGACCACGACCTTGGCTTAGTCATCAGCTGGAAGAAGGGCAATCGAAGACCATCATGGCAGGAAGTCGCAGGTTACTCGCCGGCTGTTAAGTCCTATTGGGCACAATGGAACTCTCTTATTCTGGACAATGGGATCCTGAAACGTGTGTTGGAGGCCGATATTGGTGGGGAAGACAGACGCCAAATAATTGTTCCCAGGAACAGAAGAGAGGAAGTGCTGCGGGAAATCCATGATGGAGTCGCCGGAGGACATCTGGGAGTGACGAAGACCCTGCAGAAAGTGAGGCAACGGTTTTACTGGGCCAATTGTCAAGCTGACGTCCAGGACTGGTGCAGAAAGTGCGCTGTATGCGCTGCTAGCAATGGACCTCCATGATGGAGTCGCCGGAGGACATCTGGGGAAAAGTGACGAAGAGCTGGTCAGTACAACGTAGGCAGCCCGTTCGAGAGAATCGCCATTGACATCGCCGGCCCGTTTCCGTATCCGACCACGGGAATAAATACATCCTGTGGCAATGGACTACTTCAGTAAGTGGGCGGAAGCCTATGCCCGCCCAACCAGGAAGCCATCACCGTCGCCGACGTCTTGGTGAAAGAATGGATATGTCGATTCGGTATTCCAATGGAGCTGCACTCGGATCAAGGCAGAAATTTCGAATCAACCTTTTCCAAGAAATATGTCTACTGCTGAACATCCCGCAAGACAAGAACCACGGCCTACATCCGCAGTCTGATGGAATGGTGGAACGGATGAACAGGACGATCAACCGCCACTTGTCCAAGGTTGTCTCTGACCATCAAAGAGACTGGGACCAGTATCTTCATTTGTTCCTGATGGCCTATCGATCCGCAGTACACGAGTCAACCGGTCAAACTCCTGCCAGTATTATAATGGGCCGAGAACTGCGACTGCCTTGTGACTTGAAGTTTGGGATACCGCCAGGACAAGACACTGCGGGAGAGGACTACGTCAGCAAACCTCGGCAGAGAATGGACGACATCCACGAACGAGTCCGGTTGAACATCCAGAGTGCCAGCGATAAAATGAAGAAGACCTATGACATCAAGGCCGACGCTGGAGGATTTAAGGTTGATGACCTGGTTTGGCTGTACAACCCCAAACGTCGTCGTGGACTATCACCAAAGTTGCGGAACTCGTGGGAAGGCCCGTATAAAATCGTGAAAAGATAAACGACCTTGTGTACCGAATCCATAAGCCACCCGAGGGAAACCAAGGGTCGTCCATTTCAACAGGTTGGCCCTTACGCTGGAAACCATGACCAAGTTCGCACCCTCAAGCCACCGGAGGATGATATGACGTTCGAGAAGTTTATGTCCTGTATTCAAACGGGCAGAAAGTTCTACATGGGATTACTAGAGAGGAGTCACGAGACCTTTTCGAGGTGCCTGCTGACTACGCACTAGCGCACTGTGTGGCAGAAGATCTTCGAATGTCCAGGGGCTTCGCCGTAGTGTTCTCCAAGAATGTTGGTCAACTCCAAACACTGCGGGCGCAGACTCCAGAAGTTGGTGGGGTGCTACAGTTGAAGAAAGGCCAGAGAAACATCTACTACCTAGTCACCAGAGGCATTCCCAAGATAAACCGTCCTTGAAGATGTCTGGAAGAGTCTCACCAAACTAAGAGATACTATGGTGGACCAGAATCTGGTGGATCTAGCAATTCAAAATTATCCTGTGGTATTGATGGGTTGGACTGGAGAGTCATAAGAGTATGCTGGAGGCGATATTCAGATCCAGCGGCGTCAAGATTTTGGTTTGCTGTAACCCTCTTCCACGACCGATCATGAAGACCGTGGAGTGTTACTTCCATCGAACTTCACGGTGCAGATATGGGAGTCATGCAGATATCGTCACACTCCAAGGATGAAATTTCGGGACGAAATGTCTTTAAGAAGGGGGCAATGTAACGAACCTAGGCCGGACCTGTCGCCTCACATGTTGCCGTCGACAACGATGAGATCATCCCCGGAGATATTCGAGAACCATCCCGTCGTTCTGCCGCGAAAAACAACGGTCAATATTGGAAGCAATTGGAACATGCTGGACGCCGACTGGAAGAATTCGAAACATCGAGAATGCTGTATCGGAGATAAATAGACCGCCCTCAAGAGGGAGTGATGAGTCTGAACGAGCCCATACAATCGAGCTATATTCAGTGGCGGAGTAGTAATATAAATTAAGTTGTAAATTAAGTGTGAAATAAATTAGTAGAACCAAGTTAAGTTTATTTACGTTACAATAAGGTAATACATTTGAATTGTATCACAACTCTCAACACAAGCAAATGCACTATTAACACTCAAGTATTTCTATATTTTATTAATGGCCAATAATAAAAAAGCAACTAAAAAGGATTATTATCTAACTCATGAGAGGTAATGAGAAATACTTCTGACAGCATTGTTAATAAAATATTTCAATATATATTTTTTTAGGTGCAGTATGGAAATTTTTCGGATTGTTTATTCGATAAAATAGCCATGGAATGGCTACGACATGCAAAACAATTATTATTAAGGGAAACCAGAAAACTAAGGCTGACATCGTAATTAAAACTGAAAAGTTCAACGACGTACTCTTCTTGTATTTTAAAAGTGTTTAGTTCCGAGATTTTGGTAAATCATAATTATTTATATATTTCAGTTTTACAGAGAAATGTATATTTTTGTTTATTTTTTGTTTGATGTTCAATGTTTTGATATATATTTTTTTATTTCAAATTCGAGTTTACTCAAATCATCATCCCTATTTAACATATAGATTCAACTGAATCACACAATATTTATCAATAATTATCTGATTATATATATATATATATATATATATATATATATATATATATATATATATATATTAACTATTATTCACTGGACGTAATCATTCAATTGATTTTTCATTCATACATTCTAATAATAGTAATATAAACTCGACTGAAGACAGATACCATAAGCTTAGGCGCAAATGGATATCTCATTTGTGTCCAACTTCATGCTCGATAGTGTATTTTCAAATATTTTATTAATTTTCGTAGGAAAGCTCTAATGTATTGACTTCACTTTAATTGTAAATAAACCATAAAAACTTTTTAACAAAAAATTAAACCGATGAAAAAATCACCTGAAAAGCATAAAATAAAATAAAACTTAGTCTTAATGATAATTGAGCTCCTAACTAATGTGAGTAACTAATTTTGAGTCGGCGCCAAACGAACAATTATCGAAGATCATTATATTCATTTGAAGAAGTAATCAAAACGCCGCTGAGCATCTCGCTGCTATTATTTTACGCTTTACCTAATTCAATTGCTAGTTTGTTTGGCGCCGACTCAAAATTAGTTACTCACATTAGTTTAGGAGCTCAATTATCATTAAGACTAAGAAGGTTCATTTTATTTTTTGCTTTTCAGTTGATTTTTTCGCCGGTTTAATTTATTGTTAAAAAGTTTTTATTTCTCAATTTTTTGTGGCTGAAATCTACTAATTACTACTTACTTAATTTTTGATTACTTCCAAAATACTTACTTACCTAGCTTACTTCAAGTATTAACTGTTAAATAATATGATTATATACTTTAACTATTTATTGTTATATAATATAATTTTTTTTTGAAAGTTCTGGTTAGTTGATTTCATCACTTTGTATATAATTCCATCCTTTTGAAAGTAATTATTGTGACGGATGTAGGAGGATCTGTCAATGGCAACTACATATGTGTGCCAATGTTCACAAGTGAAAAATCAATCATCCCCTATTTTTCTACCCATAGGGGTGGATCATTTCTTTCCAAATTGAAATATGAATGATCAACTATGAGGTATACCCTATCTAATAAAAAAGAAACATCCAAATCGGAAAACCCACTACAAAGTTATGCCTGATGGAATCGGTTAACGGACCAAAATTCAGAGGGTGAACGATCAATGTCCTCCATTTTGCTACCCTTAGGTACAAACATTGGTTCACAAAATCAATTTTTTGTGAAAATCTTAGTGTTTTTAGTTTACTTTAATTATGGATTTCCGTCAAGTATCGGCAGCGTGTATTCAAAAAAAGTTATTACATTTTCTTCGCGAACATCTTTCCAGAATGTTAGAAGAAGTGGATTTGAACACCAGAAGGATCATGTGGTTTCAACACGATGGTACTGCAATGCATAACCATAGTATAATGCGAGAATTTTTAGATCAATCCCATCCTAATCGTTGGATAGGCAGAGGAGGTACTATTCCTTGTCCAGCGCGATCCCCAGACCTTACTCTTATACACTTCTTTCTTTGGAGGTACCTGAAGGAAAGGGTTTTCAGAGGTCGTCAAACAAGTGCAGATGGTATGAAAAACAGGATCACGAAAGCCTTCCGTTCAACTGAGCAATGCTTGGGTCATTTACTAGAAGACTAGCAATGAAAAATAAATTCCTTTGAAGCTCAATGTGGAAAATAACACTAACGGAGACTAGGGGAATATTATTTTTGTTATAGTTCCACTGATTTCAATCCTCATCAAAACTGTTGAATATTGTATACAAAAAATCTTAGAAAATTCGAAATGTTGTACATATTGGCAACACTATAATCTGTCATCTTAACGTAAAAATACTGTAGTGCTCAATTTCCCCTATAAGTCGATGGGGATAAATTTGGAAAATTAATATGTTCAAGGCCTACTGAAGTCGATTTAGTAGGTCCAAGTTTCGAGATCGATTATTACGCATTTTTTATGGGAAAAAAAGACACGAGAGATTGAGATATTCATCAGATATATCTGTACGAAGCTTATATCATATATGGTGTTTGTTACACAATGGCGAATTCAGATTGTTTTTTTCACTGACTCTGTACAAAAGTCTTTCTTTATATTCACGACGTCATCTGTATGAGTGTGATGACGTCATCGATAATTTTGCCATATCATAGATTTCAATCAGCTATTCAAATATATCGAAAAATATATGGAATTGTTTTCGTATAAAGAAAATAAATTGTTTCTAAATGAGAGATCTGTAGCTCATCACCAAATTATCAAATCATGTTCTCAAGTATTGATTTTCGAATATCTGTAAATCTCCGAGAACAAATTTTTGAAAGGCCGACACTGAGAACGAAATGATAGTTTCTTATGTGATTTTTTTGCAGTTCAAAAATGTGGTTTTCTCGAAAGTGCAACATTCGAAGCAAACTCAATCGACTTGTCGACTTGTCGAATGTTAATGGTCATAACAGTGGACATTATTCAAAAAGTATCAATATGTAGCTCACTGAAACAGAATGAATCAAAATTCTAATTATGATTGGTTGTGGAGACAAAACAAGGACGCAGAAAGAGGTTTGTATTTCCCAACCTAGATCCAATTTCACAATCCACGATGAGAAAAATGAAGAAGAAATTCAGAGAAACGGGTCATGTATGAGACCTTTCTAAAGGTAGTGAGAAAAAAATACCAGAAAACACGAAAATTGATTTTTCAAGATAATTTCAAGATAATCCCCATATCAATTCAATGGAAGTAACATTAAATAATGACATTGCACATTCAACAGTTCTTAGAATGCTAAAAAAAGAGAAGTAGCATCCCTACAGAGTTACTTTAGTTCGGGAGCTTCTGGAAGATGACTTTGCTAGACGAATTGAATTTTGTGAAATTATAATGTAGAAACATAACAGAGATTCGATGTTTGTGAAACAAAGTTATCTTTTCTGATGAAGCTAAATTCCTCCTAAACGGTCATGTCATGTCGGTATTGGGCTATTGAAAATCTACATGGGATGCAGGACTATCATACTCAATACCAAGAGAAATTGAATGTTTGGGCGGGAATTATATAGGGAATACGATTATAGGACCACATTTTTTCAATGATAACTTGACAGGTCCAAGATATTTGGAATTTTTGCAAACTTCTTACTACCTGAACTGAATCGGTTGTTCCCAAACAGAAATGATTTATGGACAACAGCAAGATGGTCCGCCGCCACACTCTGTCTTGGTGGAAAATTACTTGGGCAACGACTTTCCAGTTCGGTGGATGGAGAAGAGGATAAATCAAATGGCCATCTAGGTCCCCAGATTCATCTCATCTGGATTTCACTTCATGGGGATACTTAAAACGTAAAATCAAGTATCAAAATAGACCATAGAGATGGGACAAATCACTCAGAAAGTTGTTGCTCGTCTATCTCACTGTAATAAAGCTGATGGTCGACGAATATAAAGAACATTTGACAGTATGCGAATATGTAATATAGAATCCTTATGATGGTTGACCTCTACCTGCTCGATGTTCGTTTACAGATTAAATTCCAATATCCTCGGCCGTGTGTGAATAAAGTAGCAGTGACGCAATGTATTCGTAACAGTATATTTAGCTCTGGTTTCTTCTTTGGTTATTGTTTCCATTTTTTATATATATTCAGCAGTTACAGACCATAACCTTTCATAATAAATATTTGTTATCAGAAAAAGTCGAGCGCTTGAATTCAAAATCTGGATTACAGTCGGTACCTACTTGGATTTCCATCTTGATATCGTTTATAAAAATATTAACTTATATTTATTTATATAGTTTGAAATATCACAATACAATGATGTTCTGTTTGTCGGCAGAAAAAAACTCGAATAGTGTCTGATTGACACGAGCCAAAGAACCTCAGATGGAAGGAGTATACAGGTGAATTTTTTCTATTAATTCTCATAAATGGTAATTTACTGCGATTTTTTATTTGTGTGTACATCTTAGAGATACACTTTTTTTTGATAGAAGTTATGGAGCTCATGTAGATCTATCAAGAGACGTATAGTTTGCCAATATTGGTATGAAAATTAAAACTGATTTTTTTCTTCAACAGCCGCAATTTTGTAACTACTGGACCGGTTTGGCACCTTTTCGAACTCATCTGAGGCATTGATGGAGAATATTTTTATACCTAGTTTAGTTCCATTCGGTTGAAAAATGTGGCCTCTACTTTGTTGACAAATTTCATTATATTACATATATATATATATATATATATATATATATATATATATATATATATATATATATATATATATATATAAAATTTAAACTGTGGTATTTTGGGTTTAGGGGCCTATCGGAAAATATATATTTTTTAAAGTTTTGTTGTGATGAATCTCCAATAGTATTTCTATTAAAATCAACATAAAAATATTCAACTAGCTGACCCGACAGACGTTGTCCTATACAAATTCTTATATTCCCTAGATTTTTTTTCCTGAAAGCTCTCGTCCGCGAAGATTTTGTTTCCTATGTTTTTTTTGTGTTGATCCAACAAGGTAATGCCTTTGACTCTGCCTGTTATCATTTTTCCCTTTATCCCGTTTTTTCGTTATCCCGTTGTCCCGTTATCCCATTTTCCAGTTATCCCGTTTTTTCGTTACCCCTTCATCCCGTTTTCCCGTTACCCCGTTTTCCTATTATCCCGTTTTCCCATTATCCCGTTATTTCGTTTTCTGTTTTCCCGTTATCCCGATACCCCGTTTTCCCGTTATCCCGTTTTTCCGTTCGTTATTCCGTTTTTCCGTTCGTTATCCCGTTTTTCCGAAAAGAATTAGCCAAATCGGTCCAGCCGTTGGTTTTATAAAATAAAAAAAAAAGTTACTCGGACCGGGATTCGTTCCTGTAACCTTCTGCAGTGTAACCGCTGAACTGTTTCCTCTTTGTTAATAAATGTTTCGAGAGTCTTTTTCTTCACCAAATTTCTTATATACCCAAATTTTCCAATTTCCGGGCAAGTTTCCTAATATTTCCGTAAAAACCATCAGCAGGCTATCAGAAACATTTAAAACAAATTTGCCAAATCGGTCCAGCCGTTCTCACGTTTTGCGTTTACAAAGAATTGAGATACATTTTTATTATAAAATACATTTCTTCATTTACCTGGATTGAGTTTTGTTTTGTTACCATCTAATCGATATCAATAACAAATGGTGATAATGCTGGGTTTGCATTTGTTGATTTCCACTGAGAACAATGAAACATAAATATAAATGATTGAATTATGTAACCTTCAATTGAAAATAATGGTAATAAAAGTAAAAATGTTCTGTGTTGCTGGAAATGCAATAATAAATTCATCATATACATATAAAACACCCATAATTCTTGGAATTCAAATGATTTTAATTTCACGTAAACAACTTTATTAATTCCGGAAAAAAAATTACGAACTACACCTCTGATATACACGATATTCAAGATATAGGGCAGGATATATCTATCAGAATTCAAAACAATAATTCTAATGGGCAAACAAAAATAGAATTTCTGAAAGTTTCGTAGGAAAATATGGAACAGAGAAATGAATTTCAGTCGAGCACTGTCCAGAAAAAATAAACCATTTGAAAATGGTGTGTTCCCTCCCTTCCTAAAAACATCCGTAATTATTCCTCTACACAAAGGAGGTAACCTAGACGACCCCTCAAATTATCGACCAATCTCCCTCATCTCAACTATGGCGAAAATAATGGAACTCGTTAAGAAACGATTCAGCGCTTTCCTACTAAAACATGATATTATTTGTAAAAATCAGTTTGGATTTCAAGACCATAAAAATACCCATGATGTTGTGTTTGCCTTTCTTCACGAGGTCTACTCTAACATCAATGCCGGAGATGTTGTAGCAGCAGTATTTTGTGATCTAACAAAAGCCTTCGACTGAGTGGATTACGAAATACTCTTGAGGAAACTACATCACTATGGATGTAGAGTCGTGTGGAAAAAAAACAGTAAAATTTAATTCAAAGGAACACTCGAAATGAATTGAGATAAATTCTGGAGTGCCCCAAGGATCTGTGTTAGGTCCCATACTTTCTTTGATTTATGTTAATGATCTCACAAATATTGACTTGACAGGTGAAGTAACACTCTTCGCAGATGACACCACGATTTTGTGGCTTAGTAAAACAGTTGAGGAACTGGAGAGAAAAATATCTGTCGATGTATGAAGAGATCAAGTTGTGGTGTGCTCGAATCTTCTCTCATTCAATATAAATCAAACAATCATAGTTACTTTCAGATGCTCACTTGATAATTTTGCCTTGGATAACGGAATCATTGAAAATACAGACTGTACCAAATTCTTGGGAGTCTTCATAGACAAAAAATTCAAATTTGATAGACATGTCGAGCAACTCAAAAGTGAAGTTTTCTCTGGATGCTATGCAGTGAGGGTAATTTCAATAGACCTTGGATCCCAGACTGCTAAAACAGCATATTATGTTAATTGAGTCGCATCTAAGGTACGGGATTCCTTTTTGGGGAGTGTGTGACCTAGACCTACTAGAAACTGTCCAGATGCTTAAAAAAAAATCAGGACTCGTTCAAAGAAAATATAGTATTGACTGTATGTTGGTCAGAAAACATATCACAAAATTTGGTAGCCCCACGCCTTTGGTTAGGGATTCCTTGTGTTACAATGGAGTAAAAATGTACAAACACTTGCCAAACCACGTTAGGGATGTACTGATTGATATTGAAATATTCAGGAAAACTGTCAAAGAACTGTTGCCCCGACCATATTACAGCCTACAAGAATTCTACGATGACTCGTTTTGAAAACTTCTCGACTGTCCCTCAATATACAGTGCGCGTCAAAATTATGGAACAAATTCGATATTTCGCAAGCCATGTACTTTTGACAGAAATCCTGAAATAGGTCGATTTTCATTTTGAAATGCCGATTTTTCAATGTATATTCTAAAGAGGTTATGTCACTGGTTTTGACATGGTGACGTATTCGGTAATTTTTTTAAATTGGAATAGATGTCTTGTGATACCTCATCTGAAAGGCCTTTCAATACTGCATTCAATGATAATAATTAATTAGATATTTTTCTACAGGGTGAACAAAAGTTAATATTTCATTTCAATAAGAGAATAACTTTATATCCAACAAAATAGAACAGTTAAATAAGATGTTCGAAATGCCATCCACTAGTCTCTTGACAATAAGCAAATCTACGGACACATTCCTCTTGCACATTGCGAATAACTTCCGGAGTAATTCTGTTAATTTCGATCCTAATTCGAATTTTCAACTCTTGTAGATTTTGCGGCCTATCTACATAGACCTTCGATTTCAAATGACCCCATAAGAGAAAATCCAGGAGCGTAAGATCTGGAGATCTTGGGGGCCACTCTATCGGTCCGCGTCTTCCAATCCACCTCCTAGGAAAACAGTTATTCAAAAACTCGCGAACATCACTTGCATAGTGCGGGGGTGCACCATCTTGTTGCAACCAAATACTTTCATTTGGTGAGTTAGGATTGTTGGCGTTTGGAAAAATATATTTTTATCATTATTACATTATGATTATGAAATTCTTGTATTGTCATCGGTCCTTGATATGTGTGACAAATCTCAGATTATTCGGAAGATTGGAAGTGGGTGAATATTTACTTCCAAGATTTTATTACATTGTGAGTTATTTAGTTACAAATAAAGGACAATAAAAGCGTTTTAAAGAATGCAAAATTTTACTTTTTTGTGCCAAGGCTCTAATCCCTCAGACTGCCCTGGCAGACTAGTGAGTCAGTGCTCTACTACACCAATGGATCCTTTCCAAATATTAATAGTTAGCTATTTCCTAGTCTAAAATGGAAACAAAAGACAATCACAGATTAATGCTATAATAGGCAAGTTAGTGTCAAATAAATATCAGTTGAAATATCAACAAATATTCTTCACAAATTTTAAGTGAAAAGGTTCTAAAAGTAAACTATGGCTACTTTAAGTGAAACCCAACGCATAGAAATTTTAATTTTTATTGGATGCGGAGATAGAACCAGAACTCAGCAAGAGGTATGCGACTTGTTCAATGCGAAGTATCCGAATAGACCTATCAGTCGTTCAACAGTCAGTAAGATTGAGAAAAAATTTAGAGAAACTGGTCATGTCAAACATATTCCGAATGCTGGACGTCCTAAAATAGAAGAAAACGTGAAAATTGATGTTCTATTGGGTGTAGAGAATAATCCTCACAATACTCCACGACAAATTGCAGTAGACCTTGACATATCCCAAAGTTCTGTATTACGTATTCTAAAAGCAGAAAAGGACCATCCATACAAAGTACAGCTACATCAACAACTCAATGATGATGATCCCGATGGCCGTATGGAGTTCTGTGAAATAATGCAGGATTTGTATAACCGCAATCCACGTTTTATAAAACAAATTCTGTTTTCCGATGAGGCTACGTTTTGCCTAAATGGTTCAGTAAATCGTCAGAATTGCAGATATTGGAGTAGGGATAATCCTCACTGGATGATGGACGGGCATACTCAATACCCTCAGAAAGTCAATGTTTGGGCAGGGATAATAAACGACAGGATTATTGGCCTGTATGTTTTCGAAAAAAATCTCACAGGGGAGCGTTACTTGGAATTTTTAAGAAATTCACTCATACCTAGCCTTTCCGATATTTTTCCAAACGCCAACAATCCTAACTCACCAAATGAAAGTATTCGGTTGCAACAAGATGGTGCACCCCCGCACTATGCACGTGATGTTCGCGAGTTTTTGAATAACTGTTTTCCTAGGAGGTGGATTGGTAGACGCGGACCGATAGAGATCTTACGCCCCTGGATTGTTTCTTGTGAGGTTATTTGAAATCGAAGGTCTATGTAGATAGGCCGCAAAATATACAAGAGTTGAAAAATCGAATCAGGACCGAAATTACAATGTGCAAGAGGAATGTGTCCGTAGATTTGCTTATTGTCAAGAGACTGGTGGGTGGCATTTCGAACATCTTATTTAACTGTTCTATTTTGTTGGATTTAAAGTTATTCTCTTATTGAAATAAAATATTAATTTTTGTTCACCCTGTAGAAAAATATCTAATCAATTATCATCATTGAATGCAGTATTGAAAGGCCTTTCAGATGAGGTATCACGAGACATCTATTCCAATTCAAAAAAATTACCGATTACGTCACCATGTCAAAACCAGTGACATAATCTCTTTAGAATATACATAAAAAAATCGGCATTTTAAAATAAAAATCGACCTATTTTAGGATTTTAGTCAAAAGTACATGGCTTGCGAAATATCGAATTTGTTCCATAATTTTGACGCGCACTGTATAGGTATCTCGGTATGCTGATGCGTTTACATGTGATTACTTCACTGTAATCAGGTTGACTTACAAATTAATGTCCGTGACTGTTTGTATACCTCTATTAGCTTCATTTTCATACTCTAAAATTATTCAGTGTCTTAATATTACAGCTGTAAATTTATACTCATTTTATTTTATATATACTATTTTCATTGACTTCATGCTTCGTCGACAAGAAGAAATTCTTTCATGACAATAAAGTGTATTTATTATTATTATTATTATTTATTGAGGAATGTTCCATGAAAGGAATGAATTAGTCTCATCTGGCAACATCGCTTTAATTTTTTCCGTCACGAAGATAAACTTAATATGAATCTGCATCGTAAAACCTTCCATCATACTTGCCCCTAGATTTTTACCAACGTATGCAAATTCCCCTGTGTATAAATGCAGAATTAATTAATTCAAATCGTTAGATGCATAATGTAATATAAACAACATGCCAAATGGGACGTGCGACCATTTAAATTTTAAATACCTTGTAAACCTACAGGTTCTCCAATACATCCAGTGCAGATTCTCTGATTTATCACACGGTCATTAACAACTCTCGACATATTGCTCATCTGCCTTCATGGGAGACATATTCGCGTCCAAATGATATATTGAACAGGATTCCTCTAGGTTGTACTAACACATTTGGGAAACGTTCAGTTATTTAGGATTGAGATTGGATAAGCAGTAGTCAACAACCTTTTCATCCAAAAATAAATAACAGGTATCCTAACAAATTTCTGGTGACCCAGAATCTCGTAGGTACCTGGAAGATTATATCGGTTTCTAGTGTGGTGAAGAGAAGTATGGAGAGAGACCAAAAAAGACAAAAAAGGGAATTTCTAGCAATTATACACATGAAACTAAACTGAAATACCTCAAATAAAAAACCGACATGCAAAACCTCAGCAATCTTCATCATATAATCATTTGAATCATTTCTAATATATATTTCATTTCCTAAGTGAACAAACACAGGCTCTCAAAATCATAACCGGATGTTAAAATCTATCTTCATCACCACATACATAATATTAGTGTTCTTAACTCAATCTATACCACCACAAAAATCTATATATTAAAAATGAATCTCGATTCTTTGTAAACGCAAAACGTGAGAATGACTGGACCGGTTTGGCAATATTTTTTAATGTTTGTAATAGTTGGATACGGGAAAAAATTACGAAGGTTTACCGGAAATTGGAAAATTCCGGTATATGAGAAATTGGACAAAGAAAAATACTATCGAGTCATTTATTACAATGGAAAAAAATAGCTCATATGGTTACGCTGTCGCCTATCAAGCAGAAGGTGACAGGAACGAATCCCGGTCAAAGTAACATTTTTTTTTATTATATAAAAACAACGGCTGGATCGATTTGGTATTGTTTTTTTGAATGTTCGTAATACTCCGAATAAGGTTTTTAGGGAAAGGGAGGATTTAAAAAAGTTATTGGAAATTTCTTTTCAGGAATGAATGTCTGAGTTGGTAAGCTCATAACTTGAGAACGGCTCTACCGATTTGCCTAATTTTTTGGGGAGAAACTTGATAACAGGATAACGGAAAAACTAGATAGCGGAATACCGAGAAAACGGGATAACAGGAAAACGGGAAAACGGAATAACGGGATAATGGGATAATGGGATAACGAGGAAACGTGATAACGGCAAGAAGCGATAACGGCATAACGGTAAAACGGGATACTGGAAAAACGGGATACCGAAAAAACGGGATAACGGGAAAACCGGATAACTCGGTAACGAGATACCGGAAAAACGGAAGAAAGGGAAAATGAGATAACGAAATAACGGGAATTTGTTTTTAGGGCATATAGAAATTTGGACAGGACAACGTCTGTCGGGTCAGCTAGTAGTTAATAAAAATAATACTAGATTGCAACCCAAAAGATCCTAATACCACAACGTCAAAAATACCTATGTACATTACAATAATTTATTTTTTCAGTGCCTAACAGAAGCTCAACCACGTGGTTATAAAAGTGAAAATATAGAATTATAATTTTTTTCAAAAATAAACGTTTTAAGACGATGACAAAGTATAAAAACACAACTTCCCCATGGAAAATACAAAAAAAAATAAAAATGTTTTATTATTATCCAAAAAATACCAATGCCTGTTCAAATCTGTAGTTTTAAGGTTAGTCCTCCAAAATACGTTATGAAAAAAAAATATCAATTACATTACATTTTTATGTCATGAAGAAGCCTTGATTACTCAAGGCGATACGTAAATAAAATAATCAAAAATAAACACAATTTGAATGGAATTAATTTAATTATATATATATATATATATATATATATATATACAGGGTGTTCCAAATTAAGTCGGCACCATTGCCAACTCCGTTATTATTGATGCTACGATTTCGGTTGAATGGGCAAACTGGTAGCATTTTTAGTGGCCTTCTCGATGCCGAAAACAAAAACAAAATTGACAGTCGCGTTGTCATAATATTTCATACAATGATATTTTTTTCAATGGAACACCCTATATTTTTTCATAATAACATTCTCAACAACAAAGCTCATCTGACTTTTTTTCGTAAAGGTGAAAATAAGACAGTTGTATTAATAGGAAACATTTATAACAAACGGGTTTTATAAAGTGGTGTCAATTGAGTGGTGCGACATGATGATCACGGGTATCACGAGTTCACATCCCAGCGCAATTTTTTCTTTTTACTGTCTTATTTTGCTATTAGTAACAAAATAATAAGTACAAAAAATGGGTGTTTGGACAATCATGAGGTTTTATTCGCCAAAACAAAGACATTTTTTGTACTAGTGAAAGAAATAAATATGTCCACATAAGTCGCTCATTTTCCACTTTAGGAAGAAAAGTGATTTGAGCTTTGTTGTTGAGAATGTTATTACGAATCGAAATGGATGAAGAAATATAGGGTGTTCCATTGAAAAAAATATCATTTCATGAAATATTATGACAACGCGACTGTCAATTTTTTTTTTGTTTTCGGCATCGTGAAGGCCATTAAAAATGCTACCAGTTTGCCCATTTAACCGAAATCGTAGCATCAATAATAACGGAGTTGGCAATGGTGCCGACTCAATTTGGAACACCCTGTATATATATATATATATATATATATATATATATATATATATGTATGTATGTATATATATATATATATATGTATATATATATATATATATATATATATATGTATATATTGTTATGTTTAGAAGTACGTTAAATGTTTAAAGAGTTGAAATAAGAATTATAAATAAAAAAAAACATAAATGTTCGTAGTTGGTAGTCTATGCTATGTTATTTTACAGTTTTTCTGAAGATTCAACCGTTTGTCTGAAACCTTGTATAATATTAATCGATACCTATGTTTGAAATAAACATGATGTCAACATTACAAGGAATTGGCATAATTTTAAAATTCATAGAAATCAAAATTTTTCAATATATTTTTTGAGCACAAGCAGATAACAAAATATTAAAAGTTCGAACATTCTGTATATGAAATTGGATCTTAACACAATAGCCAATGAGATGCCAGGAAAGATTTTGATGCAAAATGAGGAATTTTGAAAATATGAAAAGAAGAAACGTCAAAAGAATGATTTTTACATGTATTGTATATAGTATGTAAGGTAGTTGGAAATGTTTCGGAAATAAAACTGTCAAATAAGTGAAGATAATAAAAACAAGCTAAGCGTGGAGAACAGAAAAATAATTTTTGGGAGAACCGAATGAAGGAAATTGAAAATTTGGAAAAGGGGGCTGCAGTTTCCAAGAACGGGAGTAGTCCGAAACACTGAACATTCTCGTTACAAGAAGTCACAGGTATTTTTAGAACCATAAAAAGTTACTGCAGTGCAATTAAAATACAACTTTTAAAGATTATTTTTTATAGAACTTTTTATGAATTAATATATTGACCACATAACATATAAAACTAGGTTGAAATTAACTTTTAGTATCACATAATTTCCTGTATATATTTGCTATGAAGCACTAATTAGGTTATTTATGCAGAATAGGTAGTAGTAAGTTTCTCCTGAATAAAGGAAATTATTATTTTGATGAATTTCTGCTTCATTTTCAATGTTTGAGCAACAATAAATTGCCATTTTCTGAAATATACTTCAAGAACGACCAGAGGGCTCCACAGTAGAACCGTCTTCTGAGATTCCATAGGCGTGCCGATTGAGTTAGCTGAGGTGAAGGAAATAAGATAAATGGAAAGAAGGTAAAATGCATAGTCGGACCTATTAAATATTTATATGGGTATTTATTTATCGATACATATTAAATAAATCTTCAAAGGAAACTAGCTCAAAGATTTTGAAAATAGTAAAAATAATAGTAAAACAAAGTGAAATAACAAATTATATATTTTGTTATGTCTGGTTGTGGAAAGTAAATAAACAAATATAAAATAAAATGAAAACGAACTGCAATCAACGCATCATAACAATATATATATATATATATATATATATATATATATATATATATATATATATATATATTATATAATATATATATATATATATTTATAATATATATATATATATATATTATATAATATATATATATATATATTTATATAATATATATATATATATATATATATAATATATATATATTTTTTTGAAGTGTGGGTTTTCTTGAATCCTGGTATATTTTTTTTTTTTTTTTGGAGTTTCTTAGGTTTGGGATTCTTGTATAAAAATAAAACTATCTCATATCAATCTAGACGTTTCGCCCCTGACCGGAGGCATCTTCAGTAAGGTTTTTTTTTTTTAATAATCAATTTTTAATTTTTGTTCTGTTCATTAACAATGACATCTGAAAAGTAAAACATTTTGTGATATGGTTGAAATGAAAATAATAGTTGTTGACATGTGCAAGGGAGAAATGTTTAGTCTGGGGGAAGGGTGTGGCAGAAAAACGATGTTTGTACGTACCTTGGCGATCATCATTGTGAAGATGACTCATTTTGTATTATTTATATTTGCTATTCCTCAGTGTGGTAAGTTCTAAAGGTTTTATTCTAGCCCAATGTCGAGAGCGACGTGGCATTGGCAGTGTATTCGACAGCTAGAGATCAATGTGTTTATGGGGGGTTTTGTTTTGCGGTAAAACTTGTTGGTGTACCTGTTGGGTCGATTTCTATTCTTACTTGAGTGGGTGGGAACTTTGGGGGCGATATGCGTATTGTTGTTGGGCACTTGTTGAAAGAGTATTTATTTTATTTATTTTCATACTTTTTGTTTGTTGATATTACTGACTATCTATGCAAGTGAGTATATGTGAGATATTTGTGTCTTATAGTATTGTGTTGTATAATTGGCTGAGGTTATGTATGTCTGTTCTATTATTCATAGCGTTATGATTTTTTTAATGTAAATAATTTCTTTTATTACTCTTTTCTCTTTGTTGTTTTCGTGAGCCAGAATTTTTGTGTTATCGAAATTAGGGTTGTGATTCTCGGTTAGGATATGTTTGTTTAAGGCAGTACTGGATCCTTTCATGTACTTGTGCCCATTAAGTCTGTTACATAAGAGTTGGGAGGTCATACCGATATAAACTTGGTTGCAGTCGTTGCACGGGATACTGTATATTAAATTAGCTTTCTTCATTTTTGGATCTTTACTTTTAATAGGGGTGTATAGTTGTTTGAGTAAATTATGGGATTTGAAGCTAGTTTGTATGTTGTGTTTGTTTAAAATGTTTTTTGTGTTCTCTAATAGACCTGGTATATATGGAATGGTTGTGAAAGTGTTAGTAGTAGTATTATTCGTGTTATTTTGTGTTGAATTATACATTTTGTGTGTTCGTTGTTTTATGATTTGGTTTATTAAGAGTAATGGGTAGTTATTGTTGATGAGAGTTCTGCGGATTTTATCTAGAGCGTTTTTTCTTAATTCCGGACTGCTTAGTATGAGGGCCCTATCTGCTAGGTTTATAACTACCCTTCTTTTTTGGGACATTGAGTGGTTTGAGTTGTAATTCACGTATCTGCCAGAAGCTGACTGTTTTGCGTACCATTCTGTTATTATTTTGTTGTTGCTTTTTATTAGGGTAAGGTCCAGGAAATTGATTTTGTTGTCTTTTTCTTTTTCTATGGTAAATTGTAATTTTTTGTGAGTTTGTGAGTTCATTTAAATGATTATTTGGGACTGCCATGATACAGTCATCAACATATCGCTTGAAAAAGGGAAGTGTGAAGTTTAATTTATTGAGGATCGTTTCTTCCAAATGTTCCATAATAATTTGGGCATTGGTACTAGAAATAGGGGATCCCATTGCGCATCCACTGATTTGCTGGTAAAAATCATCTTTGTACTGGCAATAATTAGTTGATAGGGTTAGTTCTACTGCTTTGATGAACTCATCTTGTGTTAGCGGGGTGTGGTCTTCGAGGAGGTGCCATTTTTCAGTCAATACGGTATTTACGAGCTCGTTGGGTATGTTAGTGTAAAGGGATACAACGTCTAATGAGACAAGGGTATGGTCTTCTGGGATATGGACGTGGTTGATGAAAGATTTAAAACAGAACGTGTCTTTTACATAATATTCGTTTTTTCCAACTATTTTCGATAAGCTATTAGCAAGAAATTTTGAAATGTTGTAGAAAGGGGATTGTATGCTTGATACTATCGGTCTGAGGGGGTGGTTTTCTTTGTGTATTTTTGGTAGGCCGTATATTTTAGGGGCCGTAGCGTTGTGAGTTGTTAGTTGTTTTACTAGATGGTCAGATATTAGTCCTTTTTTGTGCAATTTTTTTACCATATTGTTATTTTGGGTTTGGAACCGGTTGGTTGGGTTGGAGTTTAATTTTTTATACGTGTTTTTGTCTTGTAAGATGTTGGTCATTTTTTCTTCGTACTCTATTTTGTTCATGATGACTGTTTTGCTGCTTTTGTCAGGTTTGATGATCATAATTTGAGGGTTGTTTTTTAAGAAGATTTTGGTTTTTTTCAAGTTTTTGATGATTTTTTTCTGAGTGTTATTGTTCCGAAGTGCTTTATTTTTAATTTTATTTTTATGGTTGTTTATGGCATTTACTACTTTGTTTCTGATCTCGTTACAATCGTTCGTTGGGATGTTTTTGAGGTTCGCTTCAATACTGGCAATGTACTCGATAACAGGGATTTCACTTTCATCTACGATAGGGATTGAGAAATTGTCTCCGTATGCTAGGACGGATTCAATGTCTTCTGGGATGGCAGTTTGTGATAAATTTGAAAGCCAATTTGACGTATCTATTGGGGGATCGTTTTTTGTGTTTTTACTGATAAGTTTGGTGATGTTTTTTTCCTTAGTTTTGATAAATACTCTTTCATTTTTGATATTTTCTAAATTGATGAAGTCTGTGATCATGTGTTGTGGGATATATTCTTCCAGTTGGTTGAAAAGTTCAGTAATGGAATTTTCATTTTTATTGATTGTAATTGAGGCATCTTTTATGAGTAAATTTAGGATTTTAAATTTGTATTTGTGAGTGTAAAAATCGAATTGATTGCCAAGGTACGTACCTTTGGGTTTGATGGAATCTATTTTGAGGTTTAGGCAGTTTGGGAATACATCGGAGTGTTTACATCTAAGTAAAAAAATTCTTCTGTTTGCAGATGCACTGTTTGAGTTTCGAGATGGTTTTCAGGCGTTCAGTGGTGTGGTAGCCATATTTTTCAGTGATGGTGGTGAAGAAAGTCATTGTTTTTCCTTTTTGGTTGTCAGGAGGGGGGAACCATGGCAAATTCTCACCCTTGCTTGATATTTTTTGAAGTGTGGGTTTTCTTGAATCCTGGTATATTTTTTTTTGAGTTCTTAGGTTTGTGATTCTTGTAAAAATAAAACTATCTCATATCAATCTAGACGTTTCGCCGAGAGCATCTTCATAGGGTTTTTTTAATAATCAATTTTAATTTTGTTCTGTTCATTACAATGACATCTGAAAGTAAAACATTTTGTGTTTTGGTTGAAATGAAAATAATAGTTGTTGACATTCAAGGGAATGTTTAGTCGGGAAGGTGTGGCAGAAAAACGATGTTTGTACTACTTGGCGATCATCATTGTGAAGATGACTCATTTTTATTTATTTTGTATTCCTCAGTGTGGTAAGTTCTAAGGTTTTATTCTGCCAATGTCAAGCGACGTGGCATTGGCAGTGTATTCGACAGCTGAGATCAATGTGTTATGGGGTTTTGTTTTGCGGTAAACTTGTTGGTGTACCTGTTGGTCGATTTCATTCTTACTTGAGTTGGGGAACTTTGGGGCGATATGCGTATTGTTGTTGGCACTTGTTGAAAGAGTATTTATTTTATTATCTTCTCTTTTTGTTTGTTGATATTACTGACTATCTATCAAGTGAGTATATGTGAGATATTTGTGTCTTATAGTATTGTGTGGTATATTGGCTGAGGTTATGATGTCTGTTCTATTATTCAGCGTTATGATTTTTTAATGTAAATCATTTTTTATTCTTTTTTCTTTGTTGTTTTCTGTAAATTTTGTGTTATCGAAATTAGGGTTGTGATTCTCGGTTAGGATATATTTGTTTAAGGCAGTACTGGATCCTTTCATGTACTTGTGCCCATTAAGTCTGTTACATAAGAGTTGGGAGGTCATACCGATATAAACTTGGTTGCAGTCGTTGCACGGGATACTGTATATTGAATTAGCTTTCTTCATATACCAGGTCTATCAGAGAACATAAAAAACATTTTAAACAAACACTACATACAAACTAGCTTAAAATCCCATAATTTACTCAAACAACTATACACCCCTATTAAAAGTAAAGATCCAAAAATGAAGAAAGCTAATTTAATATACAGTATCCCGTGCAACGACTGCAACCAAGTTTATATCGGTATGACCTCCCAACTCTTATGTAACAGACTTAATGGGCACAAGTACATGAAAGGATCCAGTACTGCCTTAAACAAACATATCCTAACCGAGAATCACAACCCTAATTTCGATAACACAAAAATTCTGGCACACGAAAACAACAAAGAGAAAAGAGTAATAAAAGAAATGATTTACATTAAAAAAAATCATAACGCTATGAATAATAGAACAGACATACATAACCTCAGCCAATTATACCACACAATACTATAAGACACAAATATCTCACATATACTCACTTGCATAGATAGTCAGTAATATCAACAAACAAAAAGTATGAAAATAAATAAAATAAATACTCTTTCAACAAGTGCCCAACAACAATACGCATATCGCCCCCAAAGTTCCCCACCCACTCAAGTAAGAATAGAAATCGACCCAACAGGTACACCAACAAGTTTTACCGCAAAACAAAACCCCCCATAAACACATTGATCTCTAGCTGTCGAATACACTGCCAATGCCACGTCGCTCTCGACATTGGGCTAGAATAAAACCTTTAGAACTTACCACACTGAGGAATAGCAAATATAAATAATACAAAATGAGTCATCTTCACAATGATGATCGCCAAGGTACGTACAAACATCGTTTTTCTGCCACACCCTTCCCCCAGACTAAACATTTCTCCCTTGCACATGTCAACAACTATTATTTTCATTTCAACCATAACACAAAATGTTTTACTTTTCAGATGTCATTGTTAATGAACAGAACAAAAATTAAAAATTGATTATTAAAAAAAAAAGGAAAGTTATTTTTATATCCAACAAAAACTCCTACTAAAACATATGAAGAAAATATATATATATATATATATATATATAAAGGTTTCAACTTGTGGCGCTCTAGAGACCAAACGAGTGGGCCGATTTTGATGATTCCTACGTCAATCGAATGTTCTCAATCTTGCAGGTGTCACTAAAGACATAGCAATATAGCGACAACCAAACGCCATATTGTGAAAAATCCCAACTAAAAATTGTAAAATGAAAATAAAAAACCTGACTTCGTAAAAAGTGAACTTTAAAAAAGATGGGAACAAGATGACTAGGAAATATTGTCAGACAATTATGTTTAAAGAAGTTAACTATTAAACTTAGTACTGTAAACGTTCTCACGCAGTCGGAGGCAATAATATATCTTCATTTTAAATTAAAGAAGATGCCTCCGACTGCGTGAGATTGTTTACAGAATTGAGTACTATACCTCTCAAAACGTAATTTTCTGACAATATTTTCTGGCCATCTTGTTTTCATCTTTTTAAAAGTTCACTTTTTACGCAGTTATTTATTCATTTATTGATACACTGTTCTACAGGTTACACCCAACTACGGAACAGAAATATTGTTACGTGTTATGAATCAACACACCACACCTGCAACACCATTGTTACGCCACTGGCCTTTTGTAGAGGGGAACACTCCTTCAACGAAAAGGAATTTTAAAATATTATGAATTAATCACTTTACTCGATCACTCCTTTGTTGTTAGGTTGAGAACTTGAGTAATAAGAGCATCGACTGTCTGATGATGGACGAACCGAGATTATTTCGCTGGAGCGGCCTACAGGGAAAATATCTCTTTCTGTTAATACAGGGAATGTGGGGCGTTTAGATAGGAGCACGTACCGATCTCAGAAATATTGTTGAATAATGCATTTGAAAAAGCATTTGAATATACATATATATTTTATAATAGTTACATAGCAATTCCATCAGTTCTATATACTGATGAAATGATAAAATAGTCAAAGAACGGTTGAGATTCAACATTAGGTCAGTTTTTGGCATTATCAAAGTCAAGTGGACTGAATATAAGTAAAACTGCCATTAATTGTTAAACACACTGTTGACAAATATTATTTGAAAAATATGAGAACATGACATAAAATATAGAGATACATTTAAAAACATATAAAAATTATAATTGATTCAATTTGCCCAAATATAAATCCAGAAAAATATATGAACTTACTCCAGACCATCAGGTTTCAACACTTATTCACTCGATATTTGTTTTACACGATATTAGTTTGGTTGTATTACTCGTAACTCGGAGGATGATGATTTGTTAATAGCTCCTTTGTGAAGGGGTGACTTTTTTATATGCATCCCAGGGCTAGCCGGTGTCTATCTATTTTTACCGTACCCTTGTTTATCAGTTGGGTCGAGTATTTGATTTTAAAATTCATTTTTATTCCCAGTGAATTATGTTTTTTGGCCATAGAGTTCATATTTATTGATAACTTGTTTTTTCTTATGTTTGAACGTTTTTCTGTACTTATGGGGTTATGACAATATAAGTAACAAATACAGTACAATACAGAATAAGAAATTAACGAAGTAATAATACATACCGAAATAAACTGAAATAATAGGATTCAATCGTAGTACTGATAACTCAAACTATGTCGAGAAGATAGGAACACTATTAGACGAATACCAGACCACTCTACGAGACCCTACAACCTACCTAGAGAAGAAGACCAAAAGTCTGATCAATTATTCCAAATTATCAGCCGTAAACAAGAAAGCTACTATCCCTAGAGAAGAGTCCTCACGTACAAGTAATATTCATTTATCCTAGCGAAAATCGGCACAAGCTGTCATTAGACCCGGTTGATTCTATTGGTACGTTGTTATGACCATAGGCGTGTATGTTATTTGGATTTATTTGCCATTATCAGTTCATCGCACCAGAGCACAAATCAAACTAACACACACGCCGCTGTCTACAGCGGAGTGGGTGTTAACCATATGAAATTGGTGTTGTGCGCATCCAACCTTCTCCCCTGATCTAAAGGCGACTACTGCATCTCTCGTATTTATGGGCTAACAAAAATGCATAACCCCAATATTCCACACGTTCCCAAACCCTACAGAAAGCAGAGCACCGAGATTCTTGTGAGCTTCGATGTTATATCCCTCTTTACAAACATTCCCCTACCGGACAAGTTGGACATCCTCTGGACCAAACACCAAAAGATACCCTCGATCTCATCAATCACGGCACGGCCGGCTGGTCAGGTTGACGAAAGTCTTATAGATATCTCTGGAGCAGCAATACTGAGCGCGCTTATTACTTGGCTAGATGACCAGCTGCCAGGGAAGACTCACCTCAAGAAAACCACGAATAACTGCGGCGTAGTAGCATATTCACAGGTGCAGGCGCTGTATCAATGAGCACGAGATATCACGATAGATATTTCGACCTTCGAACGGGACATAGAAATGGCGGACCCGAATTCATGGATGTTAAGCTCATTGAAGATCCCTGACTGGGGGTCAATTCTCAAAAGTGGCAGAAAGTGTCGCACAACTTTCGAAATTTCGTATTCTAAAATTACTATCGACTGCAAAGTCGCCCCACTACAATTTGTGGGTAGCAGTCAGTGGAAATGCCAGAATTTCAATATGTATCCCATTTCCGCCTTTGAAGTTTTTGTTATTTGAGTTATATGCCAATATATGTGGACACAGATAACACGTACGATTTCATCTCAATTTTTCTATGCATTAATTCGGTCGCCAAAAATCACATTTAGTGGAAATAATTTGTCAAATCACGAAATTAAGTCAAAATTTTCAGGTTTAAAGTTGCTTCCCAATTCAAATTCTATTTCACTTGAATAACTTTCCCAAACACTAGCGGCCATTGTGGTTGTTTCAGGAATATTGTCAAACCACCTTACCTTCAATGTGATGTTCCAGTAACAATTGAGGATGATATAATAATAAAATAATTAGTAGAACATATAAACGAAGACATATGCAATTAAAGTTGAGAGTTCGAAGCAAATGTTACACCCTCTGAAATCTCTATCGGTAAAAGTTTGAACTGTGTGACGTAAAGATGCATACCTCCATCAGAGGATCTAGGAGTACGTTTTTGCATCTGAAAAACATTTAATAAAAATCAATTTCCAGTTTGGTTGTGGAGCTTTCTGGGTGATAACCTTTATGTGCTAATCAAAATATTCCAGAAAAGGGATACATGCCTGTTCCATATTGTAAAAGGAAGTGAATCAGATGAGAAACCAACCTATAGTGACAAAAGACAATAAGCAATACTGGTGGTGAAGAGGACTCTTCAGGGTGCTGAACAAACGATAGGGGCCGTCCAGAACTGTAAGGTAGTCACGGCAGTAGTTGCAGGTGCTAGGAAGGACCTCGAAGTGGTACTTGATTGAAAGCAAGGATATGACATGGTGAAAAAAAAAGGTCTGGTAGGAAGAAGTGGAGAGCTATTGTGTAGCAGATCAACTGAGATCTCCCAGACCTGTGCTCTTATCAGAAAGGATACAATGGGCCAGAAGGCCAGTCGAGCCTGCAGGATGGAAGTTTTAGTGGAATACAACAAATAAATAATTTTTACAAATCGAATTCGAGATTTGAGAATAGACTACCTGGTCGCAGAAATAGCTCGACGGTAAATGAAGAAATAATGAAAAAAGCCACTTTCAACATATTTTTACGAATCTGGGGCTCAAAAAATTGTCCGATAAATTCAATCCGTTTATTCCACTTTGACAATAGAATACTTGTTTACTCAACTCAAATGTAATTCTCTTTGAACTACTTTGTTTCTTTGTATATCACAAGACTTACTAACTGTCTGACTGACGACTTCTGACTGACTCGCCTGTCGCATATGACCCGCTGTATATAAGACGGCCAAAATTTCCGGAACAGTGTGGTTCGGGAATGTTCCATAACGTCATCACTAAAGGTCGGTTTTCTTCTCAAATCTTCGAATGGCGGTTATCGAACATCTGGAGACGGTTGTTACAACACAGGGGTGGACTCAGGGTATTTTCGTGATTCCGTAATATTATATTCTATAAATAGAAATACTGATGAGTTATGTGCGTCAGAAAGGATGAACTTTTTAAATAGCCTTAATATTGTCACAATCGAACAAACTTCAAACGAAAATGACACGTGTAGAGAACAAAAATGATGAATCATAAATATATTATGTTTCAATGTACATCTCAGAGGAATACTTTCAAATTGGAGTTGCGGAGTTTCAAAAGCTCTATTTTTCGTTATAATTGACGCGAAAATAAAAAAATATAAGATATTTTTCAAAGTTCATTAGTAGAAATTTCCGACTTCAAATTCGGAACTTTCAATTTTGAAATACAAAAATTAGAATTTCGATTTTTTAATTAAAATGTTTAATCGAAATTAATGAATTTGAAGACGAAATTTCCAAGTGTAAATTCGAAATTTCCGAATACGAAGTCGGATTTTCCGGAGCCTGAAAAATTAAATTCCGAGATTGAAGATGGAATAATGGAAATAAAAACGTTATGGCTTTCAAATGTTCTCGTAGAATGATGATGGTAGGTTCTGACATTTGAATCTACCATAAACACTCTCCAGAAGTTATCTATTATTATTTGTACATGGCATATGTGACTAGATACTTATTAAATATTGTAGAATTTGAGGTCAGAAAAATGCCATTATCTGGAACAAGTTGAGATACTTCGTGACTGAACAGACTTTCCCAGGGGGGAATAATTAACAATGAGGCGAATAATATTAATCGCGGCGTTTTGAACAGTTCCAAAGTAAGTAGAGTAGTCATTTTTTTGCACGATGTTGAGAGAACTGAAGGGATATGATTTTATGTTGAATTTCACGTCATGTAAATTATTCAGTAACTAGTGTTATTCCATCCACGTCTTCGATATTATTTGAAACAGTTACCAAAATGTAAGATTCAGACATCATTATACCCTCAAGGCAAAAAACAAGAGTCAAAGAAGCTTCAAATATCTTCTACCATGAACCTAATGCGCACTTTGATCAGGAGATTGTACAATTCAACGAACATTCAGAACAGACAGAACTCCATTTTCCTATAAGTGCATATTCCTCTCGGAGCTTCATTGAGGAGCGACATGCACGATTAAGTTACACATATAAACAGTGCTGCTCTTAAGGTGGCGTATGGAGTTTGTAACAAGACCTGTACAAAACAAAATTGGGAAATGAGAGTATGGTTTTCAGCACCAAAAGAAAAAGGATGCCACTGAGAGACTCTGAAAGAGAAATGTGATGGGCGGCATCTGGACAGGGTAAGCGTAAGCTAACGGGAGGCGCCTAAAGAAGTGCTAGTGAAATAATAGCTCATCCCTAGTAGTCAATATCACCCTCTGCTACCGATTTAATCTGCAATGCTGGTTCATTGTTGCGATTTTTTTAATCTGTTTGGCTTCTTTACTCAATTCTCAGTCATAATTCAGTGAAGTACTATCAATATTTGCGATCCCAAACAGAATGCCAGTTCTGAAGGACTAGAAGAATCGGAGCTTTGTGGAGGTCGCTCCACGATTTTGAGTTCAATTTTCATTAGTATTGAAATGAACATATATTTTTGCTGTCTATATATTTGATACTAAAAAATATATTTATATAATTATATTTTACTCAAACTGGCGGAGAAATAGATGTGGAATCACGTGTTACAAAAACTGATAATTTTCAAATGTTCACGCTAAATAGTCGAATTCGTGTATAGGGCAATCAATAGAGATTTTTTCGTGACAAAAATAGTACCAGGAAACCGACTGTGCCATCATACGGAAGACGGTCCGTAGTTATACCCTGTAATGTTTTCTACTCGCAACTATCATTCTTGATTCGTTATAAACAAACATTCAAGAATAAAAAACATTTTTTTTTTCATTTCGTAATGAAGCAATCTTGATGCTCTCAATGGACAAGTTGTAGAGAATCAAAATGCAAAAAAAAAACCTCTAGCACGACTCGATCGGATTATTAATAACGAAAAAAAAAAACAGAAAAACTGGTAAAATTCGTGATTTTCCAAAAATTCATAACACCGTAATTTTTCAAGGTGTAGCGCAGGTTCTCCGGCACATAGTACTGATTGATATGTACTTTATGGGTACAAAACTCAGGCACTGTCGGATCATTAGTTTTTGCAATTTGAATATCTTGGAGTAAGCCTGGATGCGTCATAGGTGGTACAATTTCAATTTTCCAAAAAGATATTGAAAGTAGAAGCAGTAGAAGCGTCATTTTGCGTTGAAATGCTGCGAAGTAGATGAGAAACACTTGCAAACATGAGTTAAATCGGCTGAGCAGTGGGGGTAGAGCAGCAGACGCGTATATATAGTAATACAAGCGCGTTCTAATAACAACTATGCTCTCAAGCCAGTACAAAGTTTGCGTTTCTGCCTGGTTGGTTGAAAGCTGACGAGCCAGAGACAGGGTTGGCACTTAGCTTCCCTTGACACTGCGACCAGCTGGGGTCTATTGTATCACTCTGTCGTCAGTGGTTCCTCATTCAAATAGGTTTGTGCCTTCAATTAGGTTTAGTAGCCTGTTGATAAGGTTCTTTGGATTCATGCCTGTTTCCGGGCTGATCTCTCCAAAGGTTCTGTGTCGCCTACTACTTAGGGCGTCACAGTCGAAGATAATATGAGAGGCTGTTTCCTCCTTTCCATCACATAGCCTACACTCCACGGTTCCCCTGCGTACTTCCATGGTGTTTAGGTGTTTTCTTAGGCCACAGTGTCCAGTCAACAGATCTATTATTATACGTGCCTTCGTTCTGTTCAGGTTCAGAAGGTCAACCGTCAGGGTCCGGTTTGGATGCCCTATCACGACTTTGCTGTGTATTTGCCTGACAGTTCGATCCCAATATTATTGGTGTCTTCTTTTTATCCACTCGTCGATCAGGGTCCTGCATCGGTTTTTGCTAATCCCGTGTACAGGTTCTGGCCCTGTGAATAGCGTTTCAGATGCTTGTCTAGCTAGCTGGTCCGCTTTTCCGTTGCCTTCAATGCCTCTATGACCTGGCACCCACATCAAGGTGACCTTGTTGTGTTTTGCCAATATGATGAGGTTCTGGAGGCAGTCCCAGGCCAGTTTAGACTTTATCTGTATGGAGTTGAGTGCTTTGATAGCACTTTGACAGTCAGATAGAATGTAGATGTGTTTTTTCCTATAACCACTCTCTAGATTCTTCTGAATGCATACCATAATAGCATGTGTTTCAGATTGGAATATCGTGGAGCATTTGCCAAGTGGTATTATGTAATCCCTTCTTGGCCTGCTCCCTTTCCTTCAACTGTCTTTGAACCGTCTGTATACCAGACTATGTCCGCAGTTGATTGTGATTCTATACTTGGGGCCCATCCAGATCCGTCAATTCGTGTTTCGAATGGTTTTTCGAATGAGTATAGGGGTTGCATGTAGTCTGAAATCATTTCGAGTTCGTCGATGTTGATTACATGAGTGATTCTGGTGTGTCCAGTTGTTCGGATTCTCCAGTTTTTTGTTTGTTTCAGTCTGTATGCACTCATTCTGGCCTCTTCAATGACATGTAAGTCAAGGGATTCGAGGTTTAGGATGATTTCCATTGCAGCTGTTGGAGTGCTATTCATTGCACCCGTGATACAGAGACAGACAAGCCTCTGGATTTTCCCAAGGTTGGTTTTTGCCTTCTTTGATTTGTTTTTGACCACCATGAGAGTGAGCCATGAGTTACTCTTGGTCTTATTACCGCTGTGTAAAGCCAGTGCATGGCTTTCGGTTTGAGCCCCCAGGTTTATCCAAAAGCTCTCCTGCACATCATGAAGGTTATCTTGCTTTTATTGGTTACATGTTGAAGATGCGGGTTCCAGGTTAGTTTCTTGTCAAGAATCAGCCCTAGATATTTCACCCGCTCTACTACTTGTAATGTTTCACCGAATAGTCTGGGAGGTATGATATCTTCCATGTTTCTTCTCCGGGTGTCAGCCAGAGTTCTTGTGTCGTGTGACAATTGTCTTGTTCGTTTTTCTGCAAAATTATTATGGAGGCAGGGGGGGTAGAGCAGCAGACGCGTATATATAGTATTACAAGCGCGTTGCGTGCAAGTTGAGAATCAACTGCTGTAGTGGGGTAGCTACTCAGCCGCTTCCACGCGACCGCCTGTTTTAGGTCATATTTGCAAGTATTTCTCACCTATTTCTCAACATTTTAACACAAAATGAGAATAGACGTTTTGTAATATTATACTTCTACTTTCAAAATATTTCTGAAAAAATGAAATCGGACCATCTATGACACATTCAGGCTTGCTCCAATAAAACGCATTAAAAAAATCAAATTGCTATTATGCAAAAACTAATCATTCTAGGGTGCCTTTATTTTCCACACATGAAATACATATCAATCACTACTATGTCGCGGAGAGTCTGCGCTACATCTTGCAAAATGGCGGTGTTATGAATTTCTGAAAAAACACAGATTTTACCGATTTTTCTGGTTTCTCCGTTACTAATAATCCGAATGAGTCGTGGCAGATCCACTTTTTTGCATTTTGATTCTCTACAACTCTTCCATCGGAAGCATCGATATTGCTCCATTAGTTTTCATGTTACAAGCGAAAAACGAAAAAAAACACGATTTTTTGCTCTTAATGTTTATAACAAATCAAGCAATGATAGTTGTGAGTAGGAAACATATATAACCGTCTTTGTTATAATGGCACAGTCGGTTCCCTGGTACTATTTTTGTCACAGAATCAGTCATTTTCTGCTCTATTGATTGTCCAAGTAGAATATCATGAAAGTCTCCAGTTATTCTTGCAACGCACAATCTCCCTTCTACCCATTATAAATATGTAGCCAGTCATTGAAAGATTTGTTAAATTTGTTGAAAACCATTTTTTGTGTCTAAACTATATTTCTTCAACTTCCTAAGCTTTCGTATAAGTCTACTGAAATTAAAGTATTCTATTTTTCATAACTCATGACAGTTGCATTCTATTTGCAATAATAGGTAACTTTTACCAGGTTTATATATGGTCACTCACGATTCTCAACTGTTAAATATTTCCAGTGATTTTTCGTCTAGCGAAATATTTCAAGAAAGTTGAGTTCTACTTTTATGCTACGAAAGATATTTCTGTTGAATGAAAAACAATTGTTTCAGAGCTCTTTTTTCAATATGTGGAATGTTCCAATGAAAATTCAAACATGAATGAAAACAAAACGTTATCAAAAATTCCTTTTGGAAGCCATATTCATTTGAATTCTCCTCATCTGAATGGGTTTTTCAAAATTTTCTATTAAATATTCATTTCTAGTAGATTTAAATAGAAATACTACATATTGAGGACGTCACCACAACACGAATTAAAAAAAAAATTATATATCTTCGCCGATTCCAATACAATCAGTTCGAATGTTTATGTGGTCTCGGCCAAAAATTAACTAATCAACTCTTATATGCCATTTTATGAAATTAATACAAAAATAATTATTTTCTAATAACAACTATGCTTTCAAGCCAGTACAAAGTTTGTGTTCAGCCAGAGTTCTTGTGTCGTGTGACAATTGTTTCGTTTGTTTTTCTGCAAAATTATTGTGGGGGCATAGAAATAAGTGTAATCATTCAATGAACAGGGAGCTGCTCAAAATATTGTGTTAACTAATTTAAGAACAGACGCACATCTAAACCACCTGTTTCTCCTAGGTTGAGAGCTAAGCTATTGCTAAGAAAGATCCACTTATTTGTACGTATGGAGCCAGTTACATTAAAGTACACAGTACATCAACGAAGCATCTACACAAATGAGAGGAATTGAACCCAATATATAATGCCTTTTCGAAGTCGAGAGACCTAAAAATGTTGATATTATAGTAGTTAGCACAAAAGCATTAGCAAAATACAATGTAGAACAGGACAATTGTTATTCCCCAAACTACCCAAGTAGCATTTTAAGTGTACGGAACGTAGCGGCCACGATTCTGGAAAACTTTTAATTATGTGTTTGACCACAACCACTGCCACGTAATATACACGGTTCTATCACGCGGCGGCTACCAAAATGGGGAACACTTTTTTGATGGCCGCTACGTTCCGATCTACGTTCCTGGATCTCAGATAGCCACATTCCAACCACGTTGTGGTCACCTGGCAAAAACGTGGATATGTAGTGGCCGACACTAGACACGTTAAACAACTGACTACGTTTGTGTAAATAATATGTAGTTCTATCTCCGTTCAGCAACATATTTTTGTGATAAATGTTCCTCATTCTTCCATTTTGCCTGATTCATTTCTAACACTCGATCAACGATAAAAATATATAACATAAAAACATACAAACGCGTAAGTAAGTATATTAAATTTGGATACTCCTGATCGGGATAAAATTAAAACGATTGAAAGTTTTATGTGAAATATGGGTGTTGTAGCACGATTGTGAGCCCGCGCCATCTGAATACTCTTTATTTAAGGAAAACATTATAAGGAAAACATTATAATTTTGGAAATAACTCGCCTCTGAAATTATGTACTTGAATCCCTCAAACATTGTTTCAACAATCTTGGTTAGTTGAAACAGATACTTACGTAACAAATTACTACGTTTGATGCAGTGCTGATGACAAATACATCTTTATTGGATATTCCGATCATCTCTCTAATAATGGCGACCTAGCATATTCCTGTTAATATGGCGGCTCTCAACTTTAAAGTGACAGAAAGTGTAAATATAAGCTCCTCCCATCTTAAAGTGCGCAGTGGAACTAAATTATTAACTTTTCCACCACTGGAAAGTGGCACCCACGTCGCAGGCCCATGACTCACCACTTCAAAGTTATAACCTAAAAATTGCAATAGGTCTTATACCCTTGAAAGGGGTGAACACGTCGGGCTATTCTAACCTGCCACTTCAAAGTTATAACCTCGACATTGCGGGTACATGTTCATCATAGTGGATTTATGCAGCTCCAATCAGCAATTATCAAGTAACAATTATCAATGAACCATTATTGGAAATGATGGCATTTATGGAAACAGAATTACCAATTAAAGTACAAATATTAAGCAGGAGCACAAGTCATAGATCCGATCAATTTAAATTAACATTTTTATACAAAATCTGGAAAAATTGTCTATCGAAAACGCATTACCCATTTTATGTTGAATGAATATCATTTACGTTTCAAAGGTAAAACGAACTTTTTTAAGCCACAATAAAATAATTTGAGAAAAGTTAGGTTAGTTGTCGTCATCGCGCTGACCAATCCACGGCCACTTCAAAGTTAAGGAAGATTGTCTATTGAAAACGCATAACCCATCTCATATTGAATGAATATCATTCACGTTTCACGTAACAGATAAAACGAACTTTTTGTAAGCCACAATAAAATAATTTGAGAAAAGTTAGGTTAGTTTTTGTCATCACACGGACCAATCCACGGTCACTTCATAATCATGAAAAATTGTCTATTGAAAACGCAAAACCCATTTCATATTGAATAAAATCATTCATGTTTCACGTAACAGGTTAAACAAACTTTTTGTAAGCCACAATAAAATAATTTGAGAAATGAGAATGGTGAATTTTGAAGGTTATTGTAATTTATAGTGACTTTTATTAAATGCGAACTGTGGTTATCACTTATGGAGATAGCAAGAACGTGGCAACCATCACCACATATCACAATCAAGGGCCAGCCACATTGACGGTTTTATGGAAGTTACCAAAACGTCACCGAAACTATCATACTCTCTTGAAAGTGACTGTAACTTCTAAGTGATATTTAAGTGGTACAGGATGGTTACCGCAACGGTTATTTTCCACTTTTAAGTTTGAAAACCCTTAAAGTGATTTGCTCAGTGGCCATAATGATTCAGACACCTCAAATGACACTAATAAGTTATAGAACTGTGGAGTGGCTACCCTAGATGGGAATTACGTGACTACAACCATACACATATAAAATTTCAGTTATTCTTACTGTATAGTGGTAGATTTAGTGGTGATGACGTGATAACCACCGAGTAGAAGTTGCAGTATCAGTTTCCGTCACTATAATGCTGCTTGGGTATGCAATGACTATGGGCACATATGTAAAGCAGTACGCTGAAATAGGCATATTATTTCCTTCAAAAAGAAAGCAAATTACTGAAACAGTTCCATCTGCTGAAGCAGAGGCAGATTTAAAAACTTAAATCACAGTGGCGGTATGAGATTTCCAGCCAGGCTGCCAATGAGCACAAATATGAATGAATGCAACAATGTCACACTTGTACCATTGACTAGTGACTTGAAATTGTTGAAGGAATTTTTACTGTCCAAAGTTAATAGTTCTCAATAACAATTCAAATGTAAGCGATTACATCTTGCTCTTGGAGATTATTTTTTGTCGTGTTATTTTAATAAACCGTAGACTTTCTGGTGGGTCGCAAATGTTGAAACTTGAGAGATACGTATAGTTCATCTATTATCAAATGCAGAAGCATAAAAAAAACATGTTTCCTGGTCTTGCGGTCATGCAGATGATACCAATCTCGTTATATCAGCTGATAGTATTCCCACTATGCTTTGTAATGCGCAGAATGCTACAAATCAACTCTCTGAGTGGTGTGATTTGAATGGACTAGTTCTCAATATAACCAAAACTCAAATGATTAATTTTGTAACAAAAAATTCTTCAATAGATAGCAGCTACCTAGTGAAGCTGAACAATACATCAATTCGGCAAGTCTCTGACACAAGATTTCTAGGAATCAATATTGATTCTAAACTCACCTGGAGCAATCATATTGAGTATACAAAACTCAAGCTTAGTAAAAACATAATTTTACTCCGTCAACTGAAAAACACACTCTCTCTTGAAGTCTTGAAACTGGTATATTTAATTATCATTCAGTCATTTATGTGCTATGAAATGATTCATTGGGGTGCTACATCCAAGGCACAAGAAATATTCGCCATTCAAAATAAAGCAGTGAGGTTAATGATGGCGGTACCCCCGAGAGAACATTGCAAAACACTTTTTGTTAACATTGGTATAATGACTCTACCATGTTTGTTTATATACCACTGCATTGTCTATGTGAGAAAAAATATTACTAATATTCCTACTTGGGGACACTCTCATGACTATAGTACTAGAAATAAATATAAACTACAACAACCATTCACTAGACTATCAGTGTCGCAGAATCATGCGGGATCGATTGGTGTCAGGCTCTATAATGCTCTTGACGACAATATCAAATCTGCCCCTAGCTAACATTCCTTTAAAGCTAAGCTGAAAAACCATCTTGTGCTGAAAGCACACTACTCCGTTAATGAATTTTTCTCACCGATTGTTTTGAAAATAGTTGCTTTAAACATGTCTTGTTAAGTATAGTGTGTGTTATTAATTGTAATTTGTGCATACTTTTTGTTCACAAATACAATTTTTTTTTGTGTACAAATACTGCTTTTTCCTTCTGACAGCCTAGTTTTAATGTTATGTTGATTGGTGTCTGTCGTTTTTTAAAGCTCATCTGACGTGTTACCTAAGCTAGTATGTTACAATGTAGGTTCCTATGTTGTAATTGAACACTTCTTTAACTAATAAATTGATTGATTGATTGATTGATTCCTTTGAGCAGCAGAGGCGGAGATAACTAATTTTATTTAGATATTTAAATATTTTAAAAATAGCTTAAAATAAAAAATATGGCATAAACGAGGAAGTATGTATCAACAGGCAATCAGATCATCATAATTTCATTTTCTCATGGTCGAAAAAAAGTCATATTTTCCATCAAAACACAACACAACCATAGAATATTTTAAAACCTATTTCGATCCCAGACCAGAGATGCTACTGGCTTTCATCTACTCGGACCTCCTGAAACTGGTGATTCATTAGTCACAACGTATAGACCTACAAGCATTATCATTGGCTTGCGGTCACTCAAAAAGCTGTCACTCAAACTCACGTTGACTCTGGGCTATTTTGATCTTCGTTTGATGTTCCGTTCGCCGACGGAAAATGTTTACGAGTAGTACACATTATTTTTCGTTCCGTTTCTTCGCATATACGCTCGTGTTAGCGGAGTGAGTTTTCGATTTGCTCCCTATAGAAACACCTTCTGCAATTGAAAATGGTTAAACTATACACATTATTTTTCGATCCGATTCTTCGCATATACGCTCGTGTTAGCGGAGTGAGTTTTCGATTTGCTCCCTATAGAAACTGCTTCTGCAATTGAAAATGGTTAAAGTATAACTTTTAGCAACGACAATGGATTTCCAGTTGTGACCTACAGAAAAAAATATTTTGAGCAGGTTTAATGGTATTGCGATTCTGGGCAGAAGAGGGCCAGTTCTTTTCAGCCCAGATACTCAAGAACACATAGAAATCTTTTTGAATCACCGTGAAAAGTTTGTCAATGCAAAAAACCTTCTTCTCTTCGGACATCCTGACAAACGATCAACTGAACCAGTATGAACCATAAGAAATATGCAACAACTTGTGGTATCAAGAATCCAATAGCTATAACAGTCACTCGTCTGAGAAATAACTTGGCCACGCTGACACAATTATTTAGTAAGTCAGGAAATTACATTGAACAGTTAGTCAACTTCATGGGGCACACTATTGGAGTCCATAGGAGTAACAGGATAACGCAATTACAGGAAACAGGATAACGGAAAACAGGGTAAGGAAATAACAGGATAACGAACTAAGGGATGGGGGAAGCGGGCAAAGCACAGGCATGAGCTAGATGGAACAACACAAAGAAAAACTTAGGATAATTACAAATATATATTCATATATATATATATATATATATATATATATATATATATATATATATATATATATATATTCGGATATGTTTCCGCTTTCATGATTATTATGAATATTGAAAGTTCGGGTTGAACCGCGTCTAGAAATTTGGTAATTTCGACGTTTCGGCTCCCATTTTGGAGCTATTTTCAAAAAAAGTGGAAAAAATATATAAATATAAGTTATTGATAAGAGTAAAAGAGGAAACTGGTTTCCAACCGAGGTCTCAATCTGCCTACTCCTAGGTTGTAGTCACTGAGGTAGGAATGTTATTTCCCCTGGAATCCCAATTTGCCTACTCTTCAGGTGTTGTCACTTAGGAAAGAATATAGTATATTTTGCAACAAGTGGGGAAAGTTCAACTTTTCTCACGAGTGTGGGAGTTTGTGGCACGAGCCTGAAGGGCGGGTGCCACAAACACATGAGTGAGAAAAATAATTTTTCCCACATGTTGCACATTATACTTTTTCTACAACTGCACAAATTTAAAGAAAACAAGTTTTGTACCATAATATTTATTTTCATGGTTAGCAAAACTAAAATAACATTAAAGTATCCTACCTCTCAACAGTTGAATAACTGATTCAAAATTAAAGTTAATAGTAAAATTTGTACAATTTTGTATGGTCAAACCCGGAATGTCATTTCTTTTTAGAAATTTTTCTGTTATATTTTTATTTTTTTATTTTATTTATTCTGTTATATTGATTGTAGAAGTTGAGGGTTGATCATTCATACACGGTGCATTTTCTGTCTCCATTTCAGTAAAGAGTTCGAGTGGTTGTTCAATAGAGTTGACGATTTTATTAGCAACGTTAATTTTATTTTTAATAGACTCCCTGATGTATCCTTCTGCCACTGTATTGGATTGCCATCCTCCATGGCGCTTTAAGGTTAATATATCCCCTCTTGCATTCACTAAAATTGTTGCCGAAGAACGTCTGAAGCAGTGACCTGTATATAGATGGGGATTTTCCAATTTTTAAAAAATTGCAATTGTCTTAGCCATACTACCAAATTTATTAATGCCGACTACCTGCCTAGTACATTTTCCTTGCTGGTAATTTAAAAAGAAACGTTTTTCTGGCAAATCAATCGGTCGAAGAGCAGCACATTTTTTATATATATTATAAAATTCTCCTGTTACAGTAAACGTTGCTGGCTTTTTTGTTTTGGTACTATCTAATTTCACCAGTAAAGCCGAATTTAAATCCTCTAAATTATCGGTTTTCAATTTTCACAACTCTTCTCTACGACATGCCGATAGCCACTGCAACCTACAAATAAAAATATCAGGATGTAAAATTTTATTTAAAAAAAAAACAGTCCAGCCCGAATTTTAAACCCTGTCTGTCTGTATGCCAAGCGGATACACTATCCACTGCATCACTGAGCCTTATTTTGAAAGTCTTGTTTGAAAGTACATATATCTATCTAGCAGAATTTGAAACAGAAATTTTAATACATATCTAATTCTTTTTATCGACTAAAAAACTCACTAATTACAAAAAGCTATGTTCATTCGAGGAAAAAAGCGAAAAAAATTCTAAAAATAGTTCCTTTTGAATAAACTTACCTTTATTAGTGGATATTTCTTGTCTGGAGCTTCGTTTAAAAATCTCTGCAATTGGTCTGCTGTCAATATATTTGATATTTCGGGGACGTAATTGTCGGACTTTCTTTTCAAAAATGAATGTAATTTTTCAATATTATGACCAAAGTGTAGACGCCCTTAAAGTTTTCGACATCTCTTCAAATTATACCAAAAGTACACTTTCCAAAAAAGATTTTATTTTTGTATTTCTTCTCTATTCCAAAATTTTTTTTGTATGCCAATTCATACTTTTTTCTTGAAATTTCCGGCAACAAATCTAACGTTACTTTCCTACTCTTTCCAATATCTCTAGCACTACTGTCAGTATCCATATTATTTATTATAGGTATATGTCTTATTAAAATAATATTCAATAGAAATTGCGATTTTTATCAAAGCACGAATTGAAACTACCTTGAGGATTTAAAAAACTTCCATAATCTGACAGTTGTGATAACTGTTTAAAGCTGGACAGCAGCCAACTGAGATTTTGTCGATTTTTGTTGATTCTCCATATAAATGTATGTGGTGTGGGCAAAGTGCCGTGAGAAAAAATATTTCTCACAGTATGAGCAATACATGGTTTTGAAATTAAGTGAGCTATGAGAAATACGCTACTTTTCATAGCAGTTGTAGAAAAAATAATTTCCCACCGAGGTCTCAATCTGCCTACTCCTAGGTTGTAGTCACTTAGGTGGGCTTCAGGATTTTGTGACTCGACAACGGGGTCCCAATCAGGTTTCGCCAGTAGCTTTCTCTATGGTCTCGATCTGTCTACTCCTTCAGTTCCCTCGAAGGAGAAGGCAGATTGAGACCTCAGGGGAAATCACATTCCTACCTCAGTGACTACAATTATATATAATAAAATATAATGGCCAAATTTTCCAACCGATTGGAATGAAATTCGTCACAAAAATATTTTTTACCAATACCTCAGCTAAGTTTGGCCGTATCGGTCCAGTAGTTTCGAAATGGTGGCTGTTGAAAGATTGAAAAAATTTCTCGAACTATAGTCTTTTGATAGATTTTCATGAGCTTCAAAACTTTTATTCGAAAAGTTTCTATCTATGAACATCCAAATAGAAAATTACTTCAAATTACCATTTATGAGAATAAATAAGTTTTGTTAGCCCTGTAAGATCCATTCATTTGAGGTTCATCCGCTCGTGACGATCAGATACTATTTGACTTTATCTTTCTCCGACAAACAGTACATCATCATTGTATTTTAATATTTCTCGAATTCAAAGTCGAACTATATATCTAAATAAGTATAAGTTATTATTTTTAAGTGATATTCAGATTGAAACCCAAGTATGCTAGTTAGATATAGTGATTCATTTTGATTTGAGTCAGATTACATAGAAATATTAGGAAGCATTCAGGAATATTTGAATCCTTTTCCGACTGATGATTGAAAGGTTTGTACAAAAATAGAAATGTTTTTATAATCATTGAAAATTTTCAATTTTTTCATGACATATGATGCGTTATAGACCAGGGCTGAAGCCTTTGAAAATGGTAAAAAGTTAAAAAAAATCATTGTAGGATGAAACCCATTGGAGAAGAAAGAGAATATAACAAAAATGAAGGGAAAAATAATTTACGGGCGATCCGAGGTCGGGAAGTGGAAGGGGGTGAGTTTTTAAGGGTAAAAAACGGTTTATCTCGATTTCCGGCAAAACTACGAGTCTTATGGAAAAAAGTTGAATGGCAAAGTTGTAGATAATAAAAAGATCTACAATTTTTGCATCTACACTTTTTTCACATTACCTCAAAATGTATGTGAAAAATTGAATTCTTTTTCACGAAATTTGGTGAAAACTTACCTTTTCATGTCCCAAACACACTGTGATTTTTTTGATTTATAAATATTTATTTTTTCACCTTATTTTGACTTAATATCGAAAAAGCACCCTTATTTTCAATCAAAAATTCTCCCTTCAAAATATCAGCTTTTTTAAAAAGCTCGGTGGGCTTTTTGTTCGTTGAAATCTCTACTTTCTGATGGCATGAAAAAAAATATACATTACTATGGTAAATGTTCTCAGAAAATGCAAAGAAACGTAAAGTTAATATTTAATATGACATCTACAATATTTTGAGAAAGTTGTAGAATCTTTAAATTATATGCGTAGATGCCTATTGCTATCTTAAGATAACTTATATACCTGAGTGACCTACGGAAAATTTTAGTCCATCAAAAGGTATTTCATAGATAACTGGGGAAGGGGTGGGAGGGTCTGGGCCTTACTACCTGTTATTTCTTTGCATTTTCTGAGAACATTTACCATAGTAATGTGTATTTTTTTTATACCATCAGAAAGAAGAGATTTCAGCGAACGAAAAGCCCACCGACTTTTTGAAAAAAGCTGATATTTTGACGGGAAAATTTTCGATTGAAAATTAGGGTGCTTTTTCGATATTAAGTCAAAATAAGGGGGAAAAAATAAATATTTTGAATCAAAAAAATTACAGTTTGGGACATAAAAAATCAAGTTTTCACCGAATTTCGTGAATAAAAAAGTTTTTTTGAAAAAGATAAAAATAAAAAACCAAAAACTTGATTTTTGGAATTTTTTAGGTAAATTTTGAGGTTATGTGAAAAAAGTGTGGCTACAAAAACTGTAGATCTTTCTATTAGCTACAACTTTGCAATCCAATTTTTTCCATAGGACTTGTAGTTTGGCCGGAAATCGAAATAAACCGTTTTTTACTCTTAAAAACTCACCCTCTTCCACTTCCCGACTTCAGATTGCCCGTTAATTATTTTCCTTTCATTTTTGTTATATTCTCTTCCTTTTCCAATGGGTTTCATCCTACTATTTTTTTTTTGTTTCAAAAATTATCGACCCTGGTCTATTAGCTTGATGGCAATTTCAGAATCAATAAATGCATTCTTAAATTTACCCTTCCGACTGGCCGCGACATCGGTTTTTTCATATGAAATGAAGGAAAGTTTTCTCAAATCTATTCATAAAGTCTAACTGAACACCTACTTTTGGATTGGATTTTTTACAAAGTTGAGACTCGATCTGTAAACTTTTCTCAACGGTGGTGGCATTCTCGTGGTCAGCATGGAAACATGAAAGTAGGTAGTCGTGCACCATACTCGTATGAATTATTCCACATATTCCACATTGCATACTTTTAATTACGGCGCGTTGTATAAGATTCGTGATATTCCAGATTCGCATGAAAGAGGGCATGCATTATTGATTGTTTCTCGTAATTTGAAGAAATGGAATCAAACTACAGTATGATTAGAAATAGGTATTTGAGAGCAATGAGTAGCTCGTGACGTTAGAATCTTCGGATTTTTATATATTTCTCATGTACTTACTTGTTCTAGAATTTAGCATTCATCGACATGTGGTGTATAAGTATCATTTTATCAAATTTTTATTATTTTAATAGTTAACATATATTTGATATCATATATATATATATATATATATATATATATATATATATATATTATATATATTATATATATATATATATATATATTATATATATATATATATATAATGAGAAATATTGTGAATAATACGCTTCTTAGTCGATTTTGCACATTACCACCCCGATCTACCTTGTGGCACCCTTTGGCGTAGCCTGTGCAAATAATTCAGCCATTTCTGCAAATATCCTGTTATGCCATTTCAGATCTGGCTAATTTAAATGCTCAACCGACTGGAGTATATTGACTTTCTGATCTCTCGACACTGCTCAAATATGTTCGTCTAGACAAGAAATATTAATTAAGAATTCGTTACCTGCGCTGTTTTAAAAATAATCCACAAATATGAAAAGTACATGGCTTATAATGAGATGCAAACTAATTAAATAATTTTACCCTGGGATAAGTGCAATGTACATAAAATTGGGCCGAAGTACTCATAGCTTTTAGAACGTATTTACCCTTAAACCGCGAGGTTAAGTGTACAACAAATATTTTCGACTTTGATCCTACTGAGAAACCAATTTCTCACAAAGACATTCAAACAAAGCGTTTCTGTTCGATTCAGGCAAATTCCATTTCGTAGTTATTCGGCAAAGGAGAAATGTGAAAAATGCTTTAACAAGATTGATTCTTGGAAAAATGAAATTGGGAATCGAACAATTCAGTTGAATGCACAGAGTTGACCGAAATTTACATTAGCATTCACAGTGCTTTTTATTCGAAATTACAAAGAATGAAATAAATTCTCCATTTTTCACATATCATTATATGAAACTGAAGTTTCGAATTAAATTAAAAAAGACCAATTCCGATCAAATCAAGTTATTTAAAAACGTTACCATTGCAAAGATACATTTCAAGAAATTTTTAATTGGGTACCCCAGAAAATATTCTTGAATAAAATGGCTAGGTAAATGGGTTATTATTTGGGACGAGATCAGCAATGACCAAAGCACATTCTTCGTTTTTAGGCCGGACTTTCAATAATGTATTTTCATTATCAAGACAATTAGAAACAGTGATAATATTGATTTAAAAAATACCAATATTGATTTGAAAAATATCCATAGAAAATTACTAGAAGAACGTTAAGACGTCTTTTGAAAATTAAAATAGTTTCGGTAGACTCTTTGTACCGGGTTATTCACTATAAATTACCTACCCCTCATCATCGTTATGTAAAAGTTGTGTGGTTATGACTAAATTTTGATAAAATGCTATCGAAAATACAGTAGCGTGTAGATTTCAGGGCATATTTTTTTAATGGGATACTACGTATATTATTGAATTTTTGGAAGGATCTTTTTTTCCTGATTTCAATAATACACCATATGTTACTCCTATCTCATATCGTTTTTGAGTTATTAAACTTCGAATAACTTAGACTAGTTATACCTATTCTATGAAAGTTAACATTTTTAAAGTAAGCATGTTAAGATGAACTCGTTACATGCACTCCATTGTAATTGTAAACTGGTGAATGAACATTATTATTATTTATGTAAATGACAACTATATTATGTTTGTTTAGTGACATTTCTTTAATTGAATAATAAAAATGGTTTACAGTGAGGAAGGAATAGTTCAAATATATACAAAATAACTAAAATAAACGTGCAGCAAAAAGTGCATATAGGGTGTTGTATCCAAATCGTCCAACACCGTCAGAAAATACATTCAAACATATTTACCAAAAGGTGAACATACCTTCAGTTTCAGTAGAAAAAAGCGTGTAGTTCAAGAAAACCAGGAAGAACAGCTAGATATACTGCTTGATTTTAGAAGGTAAGCCTTTCCATATTGATATGCCAATAGACTTCTTTGAAACATTGTATTATTTTTGAGAAAATTTTTGAATGTAGTTTGAAAAATGTAACCGATTAATTAAGTAAAAGTTTTTCCAAAATCCAACGTATTTTGAAAAAGAACAACTACAAACCATATACAATTTTATCCTTAAAAGTTTTAACAGAGACTCATAAGAGAAAAAGGTTGGAGTTTTGCCAACAGATGATACAAAATTTGAATGCAGATCATGATTATTGGTAAAACAAATAAAGAAAACAGGAAAACAAAACTGTTTGGTAGGGAATTTTTTGAAATAAAATTGGTGGCCATATATTTCAAGATTATCCATCAACAGGAGTTACCTATCGATAAATACTCATCCCAGAAGTAAAAAATATAATTTTACAGATTTTTTCGGAGCCGAGTTTGCCAGTATGATTTGGATGCAAGATGGGGCAACCCCGCAGAGTGTCCACCCGTTCAAGAACATTTGAATAATGTATTCCCAATATGGATAGGAAAAAATGGAAGTAATAAATGGCCACCTAACAGTCCGGACTCAACCCATATGGATTTATTTTACTGGGGATTTCTAGAAGACATTGTTAATAATAATAATATTCAATTCATTAAAGACACGATTTGACTTGAAATAGAAAATCTGAATGTCAATAATGAAGCAATTTCCAATGTACGTTATCAATTATGCATTGACAATAATGGTGGATACACTGAACATTATCATTTCAACAGTCATCATATCAACAGTTATTATGTTATTTAAGTTTCCTAAATAAATCGTTGTTATCTATTTTTGTATAAATATTTGAACATTTTCTTCCTCACTGTAAACCATTTTGATTATTCCATTAAATAAATGCCCCTAAACAAATATAATATAGTTGTCATTTTCATAGCTCTCTTTAAAAATGTTAACTTCCATAGGATAGGTATTTACAATAACTAGTCTAAGTTATTCGACGTTGAATAACTCGGTATGAGTTAGGGGTAACATTTGGTATATTTTTGAAATCAGGAAACAAAGATCATTCCAAAAATTCAATAGTATACAGGGTGTCTCATCGAAAAAAAAATATCCCCTGAAATCTGCACGCTACTGGATTTTTGATAGCATTTTACCAAAATTCTGTCATAACCACACAACTTTTACATTTAACTTTTCCTTCTAGAGGCAATAATAACGATGATAAGGAGCGGGTAATTTATAGTGAATAGACCGGTACAAAGTGTCAGAATAATATGTATACGAGGAAAATGTATTAAAAATAAATACCATCATTTGATGATTTTTTTTTATATATAAATTAGATTACCGATATATGTTTTTTTATTGTGACATGGTTATTTCTTTTTACCCGACTACGGCAAATCCAAAAGGAGGGCGTATGCTATGTATGTATGTTCTTCTGTTCCCGCATATCTTCTAAACTACTTATCATAATTTGACAAATTGAGGTATCGTTATAAGCTTCTTGATTGGCTGCTGGTTATAGACTATGTGACGTCACACGTAGTTTGATATAGCGCACTCTAGAAAACAAAAAGTCCAATATTTAAAAAAAAAATGTGCCGTGTTATATATATATATATATATATATATATATATATATATACTACTAGCTTTTGCTCGCTACTTTGTTTGCTTTAACTCGATAATTGCATATAATTTACTTATAAAATCACGTCTCAGAAGTTCGTTTAGGCTATAAACGTGATGGATAGTCTGTTTCTTTATATTTTTTATTTAATTTATATAACTTAAATTCTTGGAAATTTTTCCAAATCTACCAAACTAGGCTTCTGAGTTTTTGCAGCAGTTTACCAATATGAACGTCCCATTCCATAAGGCTGTCCAAGTAAACACCCAGATATCTAATATTCTGCACAACAGGAATTTCTATGACGTTATTATTTTCCTTTATCGCCAGACTTTCTAAGGTAGGCATTTTATCTTTATTCGTAGCGAAAAAGATACATTTGGTTTCATCGAAATTTATTGTGAGTCTCGAGTCAAACCATGTTTTAATTTTCAAGAAGTTTTTTTCAGCTTTTTCAATTAAACTGCGCCAGTCCGTCACCGAGCAAAAAATCGCCGTGTCATTGCAAAGCTGATTATTTTTCCCTCAGACGATATGTTATATAGGTTGTTCATGTGAAAATTAAACAGTATAGGTCCTAGAACCGTGCCCTAGGAAACACCGTATTCAATAGTATGGAATTTGCTCCATTGTCCACCTATGTTCAAGCAATGTCGTCTATATTTCATGATGATTTTCAATAAAGACAAAATACTACCTTTCAGTCCCATAAGTTCGAGTGTTTCTAAGAGTATTTGATGGCTTACTGATTTCCACTGCATCATCGGTTGACTTACTCTCTCTGAAACCAAACTGATAGGGTGACAGTAAATTGTAGCTATTGGAGAAATTTGATATTCTAGTTTTTATTGCGGATTCTAGTATTTTTCCGACGTTTGAGATCAATGATATGGGCCTGTAATTATTGCAGCCAGTTTATTACCAGTATTATATATTGGATAATATTTTATATATTTATATTAGACGATAAATAATTGAATAGTTGGTATATAAGAATATCGGACAGGAATATTTTCTTGTTTCGTACTTTTCAGAGCGCGTTTTTGGGTTTTAGTTTTTGAACTTATTAGTTATTTATAATGCTTGGATAACCAATGAAATATATTTTGATTTTTTTTTAGGACGTATATCGAACTAGAATATTATGCAACGATCATGTAATGATGGTTATTAATACAAGAGCATTAACCGGGATACGAAACGAGCCGAAGGCGAGTTTCGTATGGTTTATACGAGTGTATTAATAACCATTACATGAGAGTTGGATACGCTATTTTTTCTACATCCGAATAATAATGAAGAACTATAAATTTTATATTCGTATTGAACACAATAACAGTAATTACTCGTATTTCTATAAAAAATTCTACAAAATTGTAATTAATGGTATTACCTCGGGTATTACCATGGATATAGGAAAACTATAAACATTCTATTTATATTTATATTGAACAAAATAATTGTAATTAATCTGATTTCTTAAAAATATTAGGATTATTTATTGTGCAGTTTGCAAAGTCCCACTGATCTGGAAGTTTTTTTTTTTAGGTTCTGGTTCCCACGAAAAGGGATATCCTGTAATGTTCAGAGAACATCGTGGGAACCTAGGGAAAGAAGGTAGGAGTTGGTGTTCTTCTTAAATTTCTGAAGGTTGTATGCCTCGGGGAACACTTCCCTAGGCAATGAGTTCCAAAGCCTCGCTGTTCGTTGGATGAACGAGTCTTTGGAAAGTGATGTTCTGCAGGTCTCCAAAGTGACCACGAAGGGGTGTGATGACTGAACTTGACGGGTTAATCTCGAAGAGACTGCCAAAGCAGGAACGATTATTGATATTTCAGAAGAGCATCGCCCATGAAAATATCTATAAAATAGAGACAAATCGCCAACTTTTCTACGGTGTTCCAGACAAGTGAGCGAGTTTGTAAGCGAGGCATCACCGACGAGACGAATTGCCCTTTTTTGGACAGAATCCAATAGCCTCAGGATATGTTTAGGTGCCGCACTCCAAATATGGGAACAGTATTCCACGACAGGTCGGATCTGTGCCTTATAGATCATAAGCAGCTGACTGGGGGTGAAATAGCTCTTGGCACGAAACAAAAAACCAAGTTTTTGGGATGCACTTTTGGCAATGGACCTCACGTGATTTTCCCAGGAAAGATTATTGCTGATAGTAATACCAAGCATCGATATGGATGGCTTCAGTGGTATGGTTTCTCCTGACAAAGTTATGTTAGGCACAGTGAGATCGGCTTTTCTAGAGAAAAGACATGCTTGTGTTTTGTTTGCATTGAATTCTACCAAGTTATTAGATACCCATTCGAAAATTGTTGCTAAGTCCATATTTATATTATTAACATTTCTTCCTCGTTCATTTCTGGTTTCACGGGCTGATATAGGGGCCCTGGAAGAGAAAGCGGTATGGAGGGTACTATCATCGGCAAAGCTGTGTACTGGACATGAAGTTGCTTTCAACAGGTCGTTGATGTGAAGTAGAAATAGTGTTGGTGCGAGAATAGATCCTTGCGGAACACCAGCATTTATGAGTAGAGTGTCAGATGAAACTCCATCGACCACTACATGGAGAGAACTGTTTGAGAGAAAACTAGCAAGCAGAGAACACAGCTGAGGGGGCAAGCCATATGACGGAAGCTTGGCGAGGAGTCCCTGGTGCCAAACTCGATCGAACGCCTTGGAGATATCTAATGCCACTGCTAAAGTTTCTCCATACTTTTCAATAGATAGCTGCCATATATGTGAGACGTAAGCGAGCAGGTCACCAGTTGATCTCTGATGGCGGAAGCCGTATTGCCTATCGTTGACAATTCCTGAGTCTTCCAGATATTTCATGAGCTTCATGTTGATGGCTTTTTCCATGACCTTTGAAATAATAGATAGCAGTGCGATAGGTCTGTAGTTGCTAGGTAGGGCCTTTTTGCCTTTTTCAGGGACTGGCTGCACTCTTGCAATTTTCCAATTGGACGGAAATACCCCCAAATTGTAAGAGTGGTTGAACAACTTGCAAAGAACAGGTGTTAGTTCGGGGGCACATTTCTTGAGAACAATCGGCGTGATTCCGTCAGATCCACAGGCTTTGTTGGTGTTGAGACCCAGCAAAATCTTTCTGATAGTACGTTGGCGAAAGGTGATCTCGGGCATGTGACTGTCAATAGGTGTAATGTTCGGGGGTTGTTTTCCCGATGAATCCAGAGTGGAATTTCCAGCAAATAGGTGCGCAAAGATATTAGCTTTTTCCTGGGCAGTCGTTGCTAGTGTTCCATCTTCTTTGGTTAGAGAAGGAAATGAGCTGGAAGTGAAGTTTCTTCCCACAGCTTTGGCGAAAGACCAAAATGAACGGGATCCGTTAGGACATTCAGCAAGTTTTGATCTTATTTTGGCATTGTGGGCATCTTTTGAGCATTCTATTGTCTCTTTGCATATGCCTCTAGCCTCGACATATGCTGCTCTGGTCTCAGGGCCCGGATTTTTTAGCCATCGATGGTATGCTGCCTTTTGAAGCCACAGCTCTAGAGCAGTTTCGTTAAACCAGGTCTTATCGGATGATGTTCTTCTTTCGGTATTCGGTATGTAAGTTTGCATCCCCAACATGATGATTTCAGAAATTGTCTCAGACATCGTGTTGGATCTACTGAAGAGAAACAAACTCTCTTCCATGGAAACGCTGAGAAAAACATACGAAGACCTTCCCAGTCGGCCGAATTGTAATGCCACATGAGACGGGGTGGTATTGTGCAGCTCGATGGTAAATGGAAAGAGCATGTTGTGGAGATGAGGGTGTGATCAGAGTTTCCAAGTGGGGCACAAACTTCTATTCTATACGGGTCAGGATTGGTGGTGAGGAAAAGATCTAGTGTATTGGCAGACTGGTTGTTGACATCAGGGATGCGGGTTGGTAGCTCGACCAGTTGTTCTAGACCATGAGTGATGGCGAAGGCCTCGGCTTGACGAGTGGAAGGAAAATTTATATTTTCCTCATTATTGCTAGTCTCAATAGAGTTCGATATTGTATTGGAAATGCTGATTTTATTGTGAACCAAATTTTCAATGTAGCCTTCCGCCACTGAATTGGATTTCCAGCCACCATGACGTTTTGATGCAGTAATATCACCACCGGCATCAACTAATACAGTTGCAGATGTCCTTCGAAAAAAATGCCCTGTATATAAATTCGGATCAGGCAGATAATATGTTGCTATTCGCTTCCCTAAATTACCAAATCTATTAATACCAATGTTTTGAATTGTGCATTTTCCATTAAAATAATTAACGAAAAAAGAAGGAATGGGGCAAATTTTCGGCCGTAGATTCATATATTTTTTACTAATTTCGTAGTATTTGCCGGTAATTGTAAATGTTCGTTGTACTTTTGTTTTAGTTTCTACCACATTAACAATTAAGATTCCATTCATATCTGTGACATTTTCACATTTTAGGTCATGTAGTTCATGCCTTCGACATGCTCCCATTATCCCAAAAATCATTGCTACCTAAAACAAAAAGATAAATTAAAAAAATACAACAATAAGAAATGAAGAAAAGAAAAGAAATAAATGAAATAAAAAGCAGGATGACCTATGCTAGCTTCGAACCCGCGTCTCATACTGTAGTCTATACTTATCAAGTTTTCTCGACATTTATGAAATATATCATGCATGGGTCGAATGGAAAATGTAATCATGACGAAATTTAAAAAAATGCAATGTTAGGTAGATACTTACTTTTATAAATAAAAACTTTTCATCGGGTGCTTCGTCGATAAACGTTTTTATTTGTTCAGGTTAAAATATTTTTGCTTTTTTCCAACATTTCCTTCGGACTTTCGGTTTAATAAAGCTTGTAGCTTCTTATATTCAGAAATGTCTATATTATGGTTGATATTTACCAACGATTTTATTATTTAATAATGTGTCCATGTACTAGATGATTTCATAGTTTCCATCAATTCTTGAAAATAAGCAATCAAAACATTTTCAGAGAATGTTCAAATATTATTTGTATTTCTCCAGTCCAGTTGATATAGTTTTTCGTACACTTTCTTAGATTTTTGGGGTAAAATATTTTGTACTGCATTTTCTGCTTTCTCCGATATGTGTGGAGGAGTCGATGGTAGTATGACATCAGACATTTTGATGATATAATTATCGAAGTTTAGCTATATTCTACGAAAATTTAATACCTACTGATTTTGACAAATAAAACAATTAGATAGGAGTCTAGGACAAACGTCAAATGCACAGCATGCTTGATTGAAGAATTATGGGTTTCTATTGATTAAAAATCTGTATCGTTATGAAAAATCTGTATCATAATGGATCTCATTATGAAACGGATTATGGGTATATAAATGTATTATTATAGTACGGGTGTAGAAAAAATATTTTATGAGCAACTGTACTCATTCACTGAAAATAGGCAAACGTTATCACTGCCGATTTATATAATTACATAATTATTTTTTTTTCATAAATATCCAGTATGATGTAAGATAGAACAGTTATACTTGAAGAAGTGTGGGATGAACTTTGAGGCATCTGCCTATTTAATAATGAGGAATTGAAGATGGCGATCAACATCGTTTTCAGTTGAAATACAGTAAACTGTTATCACAAGGTGTGTAACCACTCAATAACCACTATTCTAATGTTATTATTGAGTTGGAAAGCGACAAAATCAATCATTGTATACTAAACTGACGAGGGTGTTTTGAGAAAACACCCAAACCGGATTCTTTAGAAACAGGCGTGTGAAACTGATGAAATAGAATTGAGACAAATGTCAATTCGATAATAGGGTTGTAAAGTGGTCAGACCGTATTGTCTGTGGTCGGGCTAATTTAGATAGGGATGGATTTTATTTAAATTACGTTCGATGCAGCAATACTATCTATCTTTCTCCTAGATAATTCACAATGACTGTCCGAGATTTTATTGGAGCTAATTGGTATGATCAGTATAACATTGATTGATTTAAAAGGGTTTGTTGATTGTTCATAATGAGACCCTTGAAGTGGAGATACATCTAGACATGTGAGAGTAAAAAGATACAATAGCTGTCTCATGAAACATTATACAGGGTGATTCAAAAGTACATTGACAAACTTCAGGAGGTGATTCCTCACAATATTCTGATATGAATTGTCGGAATAAATATATGTCCAGAAACGCTTCGTTTCCAAGATACAGGGTTTTATTTTCGTTTTTTTCGAATAACTTTCGAAATACTAACCTTATTTAAACGAAAATTGGTAGTTATTGTATACCTTATTGTTTGAAAATCATGGAAAATAACAATTTTTATACAAGAACTTTAAAAGTTTATATGTTATTAGTTTTTGGAGAGTGTAGGCAAACTTCAACCGATGCTGCACGTCTCTACGCACAGAGATATCCTGATCGGCGTCACCCGACCCGGCACTATTGTCGAAAACTTGTTAAAAAAATGCGAAATGAGCCTGATAATGATGGGAATGATTCGTTTGTTGTAAGTGAAGAAAAAGAAATAGATGTTCTGGCATACGTTCAAGTAAATATTAATACGTCACTCAGGAAGATCGCAAGAGAATGTGACATTTCGAAGTCTTCTGCAGCTAACATTTTGAAGAAACATAAATATCATTCAATTAAATATCAACTACACCAGCACCTGTACCAAAACGATAATGCAAGGAGACTTTAGTATTGCAATTCATTCTTTCGAAAATATGTTGAGGATGAAACATTTCCATATAAAATTATGTATACTGACGAAAGCCGTTTCACTAATTTGGGATATTTCAACAGAAATAATAAGCGATATTGGTCCGATGCAAATTTACACTTGATGGAGGAAGGAAATTTCTAAGAACGGTTGGATTCAATTTTTGGGTTGGGATTTTAGGGGACATAATTTAAGGCCCTATAATTTTTGACGGTGTCCTGACAGAGGCTAGATATCTAAGTTTCCTCACGCAGGAAATTGAGCATTTCTTGGACGAAGTTCCATTAATAAATCGAGTTGGATTATTTTATCAACAAGATGGTGCTCCACCACACAACCTGGAGGCAGTTACGGAATATCTGCATGAAACATACAACGAAAACTGGATTGGAAAAATGGGTCCTGTTAGGTGGCCGGCGAGGTGAAATAGGGTTGTTTTCAATTTATACCTTTATTTATTCCTTTTTAAATAACTTTTCAGGTCACCCGACCTTACGTCTCTAGATTTTTTCAATGGGGACCTATTAAAAACGAGGTTTATGATGCCACACGACATGAATTAGAAGACAAAGTAAGGACAGCTATTCATAGAATTACACCAAGACAGTTGAGAAACGTTGTAAGGAAAACAATAAGAAAAGTTCGCCTTTGTCAGCAACAATATGGAGGCCACTTTGAACATCTGGAACCCTATAGATATGTTAATAGGTACTTTCAATATAATTATTTCATTTTCAACAGGTGCTTCATTTCAGAAAAGTTCTAACGTTATGGTATTTTCAGTTTTTTATCGAAAGTTTTCTTACAACCTAATAGAGTGCGGTGTCAAATTAATCGTAAAAAAAATTCTCTTTTTTTCTAACCCGACGAGCCACCATGTTGCCATTTGAAAAAAAAAATCAATAACAATTTTAAAATCAAACGTCACATAGCTGAAACATTTTGTTCGAAAACAGTAAAGTTGTGTTTTTACAAACAGTTTACGACTAGAATTAGTTATTTGAACGTATCCATAGCCCTCTAGAATAAAAATGTATTTCGAAAAAAAATAAAAAAACAGTTACAAACACTAACAAATGATACATGGTTGTATTCTAAATGTCATATGGAGACAAAAAAACTGAAAATATACCAGGTGTCCCATTTAAAAATCGAAATTTCATGTCACTTTCGGTGAATGCGGCATTTGCATGAAGTTGAGTAACTTGTCAAAAAATGCAGTTTTAGGCATTCGACAGATCCTCCAAATTCCATTCCATTATCTCCGAAAACAAAGAAGTTATCGATGCGAGCCACCTTCCGTGGACACCCGGTATATGTACATATTACCCTAAATACGAGGTAGTTGCTGTGAATTGTTGAGGAAATCCATCGACTGTCTTTCGTCTCCATAATCAGATTAACTTGTATATGACTTCGTTAGTCCTTCAATATCGCCAGAACAACATGGTTTCATGACGAAAAAATCTACCGTTACAAATTTAATGAGTTTTACACAAACAGTGGGAGAAATTGTTGACAGCCGACGGCAAGTTGACGTGGTGTTCACCGATTTTCGTAAAGCTTTTGACATAGTAGATCATGATGTGTTGAAAAAAAAAATGTTTAGCTTTGGGTTTTCAAAAGAATTAATCAATCTGTTTGTGTCATATCTAAAGAGGAGACAACAGTACGTTGTATTTAGGGGATGCACATCGGGAAATATTAACACAAGGTCAGGAGTACCACAAGGATCCAATTTGGGACCACTTCTTTTCCTATGTTTGATAAATTCAGTTCTCAGAGTGCTATTTGTTTGCTGATGATTTGAAAATATTGAAGAGAATTCAAAATGTTTCTGATTGTGAAAGTTTGCAGAAAGATCTTGATAATATATGGCGTTGGTCAGAAGAAAACAAACTTCCTTTTAATACTAGTAAATGTTTTACAGTAACATTCACTAGGAAAAAAATGATTACAAATTACACCTATGAATTGGGCAGAATTCCATTACCTGTTGAAGAAAATGTGAAGGATTTAGGAATAATTTTTGATAAAGAGTTCAAATTTGATCTTCATATTAATAGCGTGGTGACAAAAGCATATAAAATGTTAGGATTTGTTATTAGGAATTCCTGCCAATTCAACAATCATAAAACATTGCAAATTATCTATAATTCATTCGTAAGGAGCATCTTGGAATATTGCGCAATAATATGGTCTCCTTTTTATAGCTGTTATAAGGAAGAGGTCGAGAAAGTGCAAAAACATTTTTTAAGATATTTGTATTACAAAAAACACGGAGAATACATTTTTAACATTCCTTACATAAAATTATTAACGGAATTTCAATCCATAAAGTTGGAAGAGAGAAGAGAAATATCATCGGCAATTTTCATCCATAAACTCATACATGGAACAGCAATATGCCCCTTAATATTGAATAAAATATATAAACCAACCCCACAATATAACAATAGAAATATTCCACTCCTCGTGATACCAAGACCGAAGACCAATCTGGGTATGAATGTACCAGTCTATAGAATATGCCAGATAATGAATAAACTGGAATATGATATATTCGAGGTTACACACGGTAGGTACAAAACACTACTATTTTCGCACTACCATAGGTTGTATAAATAATGCTAAGTAATGAAATTCATTCATAAATTTGTTGCTAGTATTACTGTTGTGGTCGTTATTATAATTATTATAATTATTATTTGTTAGTATAGTTATAAGTTATAAATTATTAGGGTGATGTCTACAATATAAGGGAATCATAAATGTTTGTAATCGATCATTGGAATTATAATTCTGTAGATTACACAATAAATTAAAAAAATAAATAAATAAACTCTGGTCCTCCATTATGTTGTAGTGTCATCAGAACTACATATATGTGTGCCAAGTTTCACAGGTGTCAAATCGATAAATCATCCCCTATTTTTCTACCCTAAGGGGTGTAATTCTTCTTCAAATTTAAATGGGACACACACTTCGAAGAATACCTTATACAATAAAAAAAGAATCATCCAAATCGGACCACCCAGTACAAAGTTATGCGTGGTAGAACCGAAAGTAAACATTCATTGAGTGAACCAACAATCATCCCCCATTTTCGTACCATTAGTAGTGGAATTTTTTCTTAAACTAAATTGACCCTATCAAAATTGAAAAAATCATAAAAATCGGACTACTCTGTAGAAAGTTATGCGTGGGCATACATAAAAAAATTATACTCGTCGACTAGAGATCATTTTTTTTTTCGTCGGTTGATAATAGATTAATTATATTATCTGTATTTGTTAACAAGATATATCTCTTAGCAACAATAAACATATTCTCTGTTTATGCGTGGCGATTCTCACCCTATTTTAATGAACTGCTTTTGAAGCAGTCCCTCCATGTTGGAGGCAGCCATGATGTCGAGTATATTTTGTTGTATATCTTTCATTTCGATCTGAATGTATACTTTTTTTAAGATTGTCCACCGAATACTGTGCAAAATCGATGCTTTCATCAATTCCACATCAATCCAATCCGATGACTATAAGCTCAAAAAAATACAAATTTCCTTTGTCTACGAGTATCTTTTGATTTTTTCAGAAGTAAACTAACAAGATTTGACAAATTTATTTGTGATTGAGCACTCATTCTTTCATTTTCGTGATACATTAGTACCAAGTTCAGGCTCCTTGAAAAATACCTTGTGATACTGAGTTCTATCAAGTATATAAAAATACATCATATACGAATGTGAAGTTAAATTCCTGAAATTTATTTCTTATGACACATCTTTTGGTTGCATTTCTTATACCACTGTAATAAAGTTGCTCAAGGCTTTCCGAAAATCATAACGTGATCGTCAGAAATTCCATTTAAATTCAGCGTATATAATCGAGTCCCCAATCTGAACGCATATCGAAAAAGCAAAACTGTAATTCATCTGTGATGTTCGTTTTTACCATTGATAATATGAATCACCGTTATCTTATTTCGGTAATAAATTTTTGAAGCGTAAATGGCTTTGGGAGTACTTTCTTCATATTCACTCATTTATATCCATCAGTGACAAGATACAATACCGGACTTCTTCAGGGCCGTAGCGAAGGTTTCTTCGCAATGGTTATGTGTCTCATACTAAATTTGAATTAAACGTTACATTATTATAAAAAAAAGGTGGCGCGGCCAGTCGGAACGGTAGATTTCAAAATTTATTCATTGATTCTAAAATTGTCACCAATCAAGCTAACGCCGAAGTAAAATAAAATATTTATTAAAAAAACCTCCTTGAAGACAAGCTTTTATTCAAATGCACTAAAAAGAAAAAAAAAATTGTTGGATGTGTGACGTATGTTATTCCGTGAGTTATAGATTCAAAAGCTTGTCCCGCAAAGTTTTCAGTTCGAATATATACAGAAGCGACAAGCTTTTGAGTCTATAACTCACGGAATAACCTACGTCACAGATCCAAAGCAATTATTTTTTACCTTTTAGGGCATTTGAATAAAAGCTTGTCTATTAAAAGGTTATTATCAATTATTTTATTTTGTGGTTTATAGTACTTGAGTACGCCTTAATCAACGCATTTTTGTTAAAGCATCGTTATTATGAGGCCTTTTTTCCTGTAAGTTCTGAGCTATCTTGCCCTTTAATGGAGACCATCTAAAGATCAACTCATTCGCTATCTTGGAGTTGCCATCTTCAATTTATTAATTTCAACTAAAAATCAATAATCTTCGACTAAATTGATAATCTCCAACCACGAAAACCCCCACACACAAATTTTGAATAGAATCGGGCCATAATCACAAAACTCCTTCGCCATTTTGGAGCCGCCATCTCGAATTCATTAATTTTGGCAGAACATTCATAATCTCCGACCCCGAAAACCCCCACATACCAATTTTGAATCGAATCGGACCATAATCACAAAACCTGTGCACCATCTTGGAGCAGCCATCTTAAATTTGTGAATTTTGACAAAAAATTCACGATATCCGTCCCCGAAAACCCCCACACACCAATTTTGAATCGAATCGTACCATAATCACAAAACTCGTCCGCCATCTTGTTTTTTTTTTCATAATGCATTTTCACCGGAATTATGAACACCTGCCAAATTTCAGCTCAATCGGATGTCGGCAAGTGCTCCAAAAATGGATTACAAGTTTTGAACCGGAAAGAATGACAGAACGAACGAATGACATACGAACGAAGCAAGTTAAATGAAAGCTTGTAAAAAGAGAGATATTTTTTTAGAAAAACAAAAACAGCATTTCTATTTTTGTGTTAGGTGGATGGGGTCGGCTTTAGAATAGCCCCATGGTAAATCCTGCCTGTCGTAAGAGGCGACTAAAAGGATAACCGTAGGTGGAAGATGGTCTCATCGCCCGGTGAAATACCACCATATCGACTTTGTGTGCTGTGAAATGGATCATTCCATGTTTCAGTGTTCGGTCGATACTCACCGGTCTCCCTCTTTCCTTTTCCCCAATTCCTCCTTTATTTTCAGGTGCATCCCAATAGTAATAATGATGAAGTCTCCTAGAGTAAAACACTCCGGAAGTAAAATACCTCTCCATTCGGATTTCCAAGCGAGAGGTACTCGAGGGGACTCAACATTAAAAAATAATTTTTGCAACATCCACGGACTCAACAAGAACATCAATGACGTCCACCATCACCTACACACGAAAAAACCGGATATTCTGGCTCTAACAGAAACACAAGTAAACTCGTCCACCAACAAGGTCCATATGCTTTGTCCTGGTTACGAACTCCATTCTCGATTCAGGTTCAGAGGTGGAGTCTGCCTTTACGCTAAGGCTAACCTTTCATGCCAGCGTGAAGAGAGTTTGGAACCGAAAGACTTTGATGTGATGTGGTTCAAGCTATCTGATACCAAACTGACTAAGTTCCTCTGCTGCCTTTACCTATCACCTAATAAACCTTCATAGAACGACCTCTTTGAGTTTTTATCACTCAAACTGGACTACATTCAGGAGAACCATCCAACAGATGAAACCATAATCATGGGAGACTTTAATATACATAACGCTGCCTGGCTCAAATTCTCTAATAAAACAGATGATGCAGGTCGTCAAGCCGAGGCCTTCGCCATCACTCATGGTCTAGAACAACTGGTCGAGCTACCAACCCGCATCCCTGATGTCAACAACCAGTCTGCCAATACACTAGATCTTTTCCTCACCACCAATCCTGACCCGTATAGAATAGAAGTTTGTGCCCCACTTGGAAACTCTGATCATCCCCTCATCTCCACAACATGTCTGCCAATACACTAGATCTTTTCCTCACCACCAATCCTGACCCGTATAGAATAGAAGTTTGTGCCCCACTTGGAAACTCTGATCACACCTTCATCTCCACAACATGCTCTTTCCATCTACCATCGAGCTGCACAATACCACCCCGTCTCATGTGGAATTACAATTCGGCCGACTGGGAAGGTCTTCGTATGTTTTTCTCAGCGTTTCCATGGAAGAGACAATTTCTGAAATCATCATGTTGGGGATGCAAACTTACATACCGAATACCAAAAGAAGAACATCATCCAATAAGACCTGGTTTAACAGAAACTGCTCTAGAGCTGTGGCTTCCAAACAGGCAGCATACCATCGATGGCTAAAAAATCCGGGCCCTGAGACCAGAGCAGCATATGTCGAGGCTAGAGGCATATGCAAAGAGACAATAGAATGCTCAAAAGATGCCCACAATGCCAAAATAAGATCAAAACTTGCTGAATGTCCTAACGGATCCCGTTCATTTTGGTCTTTCGCCAAAGCTGTGGGAAGAAACTTCACTTCCAGCTCATTTCCCCCTCTAACCAAAGAAGATGGAACACTAGCAACGACTGCCCAGGAAAAAGCCAATATCTTTGCGCACCTATTTGCTGGTATTTACTCTGGATTCATCGGGAAAACAACCCCCGAACATTACACCTATTGACAGTCACATGCCCGAGATCACCTTTCGCCAACGTACTATCAGAAAGATTTTGCTGGGTCTCAACACCAACAAAGCCTGTGGATCTGACGGAATTGTTCTCAAGAAATGTGTCCCCGAACTAACACCTGTTCTTTGCAAGTTGTTCAACCACCCTTACAATTTGGGGGTATTTCCGTCCAATTGTAAAATTGCAAGAGTACAGCCAGTCCCTAAAAAAGGCAAAAAGGCCCTACCTAGGAACTACAGACCTATCGCACTGCTATCTATCATTTCAAAGGTCATGGAAAAGCCATCAACATCGAGCTCATGAAATATCTGGAAGACTCAGGAATTGTCAACGATAGGCAATATGGCTTCCGCCATCAGAGATCAACTGGTGACCTGCTCGCTTACGTCTCACATATATGGCAGCTATCTATTGAAAAGTATGGAGAAACTTCAGCTGTGGCATTAGATATCTCCAAGGCGTTCGATCGAGTTTGGCACCAGGGACTCCTCGCCAAGCTTCCGTCTTATGGCTTGCCCCCTCAGCTGTGTTCTCTGCTTGCTAGTTTTCTCTCAAACAGGTCTCTCCATGTAGTGGTCGATGGAGTTTCATCTGACACTCTACTCATAAATGCTGGTGTTCCGCAAGGATCTATTCTCGCACCAACACTATTTCTACTTCACATCAACGACCTGTTGAAAGCAACTTCATGTCCAGTACACAGCTTTGCCGATGATAGTACCCTCCATACCGCTTTCTCTTCCAGGGCCCCTATATCAGCCCGTGAAACCAGAAATGAACGAGGAAGAAATGTTAATAATATAAATATGGACTTAGCAACAATTCTCGAATGGGGATCTAATAACTTGGTAGAATTCAATGCAAACAAAACACAAGCATGTCTTTTCTCTAGAAAAGCCGATCTCACTGTGCCTAACATAACTTTGTCAGGAGTAACCATACCACTGAAGCCATCCATATCGATGCTTGGTATACTATCAGCAATAACCTTTCCTGGGAAAATCACGTGGGCCTTCCAAAACACAAGCATGTCTTTTCTCTAGAAAAGCCGATCTCACTGTGCTGTAAATATTTGGTTTTTTGTTTCGTGCCAAGAGCTATTTCACCCCAGTCAGCTGCTTATGATCTATAAGGCACAGATCCGACCTGTCCTGGAATACTGTTCCCATATTTGGAGTGCGGCACCTAAACATATCCTGAGGCTATTGGATTCTGTCCAAAAAAGGGCAATTCGTCTCGTCGGTGATGCCTCGCTTACAAACTCGCTCACTTGTCTGGAACACCGTAGAAAAGTTGGCGATTTGTCTCTATTTTATAGATATTTTCATGGGCGATGCTCTTCTGAAATATCAACAATCGTTCCTGCTTTGGCAGTATCTTCGAGATTAACCCGTCAAGTTCAGTCATCACACCCCTTCGTAGTCACTTTGGAGACCTGCAGAACATCACTTTCCAAAGACTCGTTCATCCAACGAACAGCGAGGCTTTGGAACTCATTGCCTAGGGAGGTGTTCCCCGAGGCATACAACCTTCAGAAATTTAAGAAGAACACCAACTCCTACCTTCTTTCCCTAGGTTCCCACGATGTTCTCTGAACATTACAGGATATCCCTTTTCGTGGGAACCAGAACATAAAAAATAAAAAAAAAATCTCCCGAAACGCTTTCTAATACTTCTATGTGATCTGATTCAAATCAATAGAAACAAGTATAAAAGAACTGGGTTCTTTTCTGTTCGATTTAACTATAGAATTCAATAAAGATATCGAATTCAAATTCAGATTCAAATCACTTCTGTAAATATTTTTTTTAAAATAATAACTCCTAATCATTTAGAAAAACATCAAATACAAGAAGCATTCCGGACAAACAAAATTATGAATTTCATTGAAAAACATCAAAGGTAAATTTACAGAAAATTTCTGTTTTGTGTGTACATCATAGTGAGGAACTTGGCTTAAAAAGCTCTATCGGAACATATAATTTGACGATATTGGTATGGAACTGGAAGATTTAGAGTTTTGAATAGATGTAAATTACTATATTTATAGTTGTGAATGAATTTATAATAATTATATTTGATTTAAAGTTTGACATATGAAAAGTTACTCCGCCTAATATATCTTCTCAAATAAAAACGTTTTAACAAAAAATTAAACCGACGAAAAAATCAAATGAAAAGCAAAAAATAAAATAAACCTTCTTAGTCTAAATGTAAATGTAAACTAATGTAAGTAACTGATTTTGAGTCGGCGCCGAACAAACAATTATCGAAGATCATTATCTATGAAAGAAGTCATCAAAACGCAGCCGTGCATATCGCTGCCATCATTTTACGCTTCACCTAATTCAATTGCTAGTTTGTTTGGCGCCGACTCAAAATCAGTTACTTACATTAGTTTAGGAGCTCAATTATCATTTAGACTAAGAAGGTTTATGTTATTTTTTGCTTTTCAGTTGATTTTTTCGTCGGTTTAATTTTTTGGGAAAAAGTTTTTATTTTTCAATTTTTTGTGGCTAAAATCTACCAATTACTACCTACTTGTTTTTTGATTACTTCCACAATACTTACTTACCCACCTTACTTCAACTATTACCAGTTAAATAATATGATTATCCATTTTTACTATTTGTTGTAATATAAATTATTTTCGTTGTTCTGGTTAGTTTATTCCATTACTTTGTATATCATTCCCTCCTCTCATAAAATATACTGATTTTGACGGAACAAGAATAATGTCAGTAGCGGTCTGTCATTGTCAACTACGTATGTGTGTGCCAATGTTCACTAGTGAAAAATCAATTATCCCCTATTTGTCTACCCGTAAGGGTGGCTAATTCCTTTCGAAATCCAAATATAAGGTATACCCTATCTATTAAAAAAAGAATCATCCAAATCGAAGAACCCAGTACAAAGTTATGCCTGATAGAATCGGTTAACGGACCAGAATTCAGAGGGTGAGTGATCAATATCCTTCATTTCGCTACCCTTAGGGGAGGATTTCATCTTTTAAATTCAAATGGGACCAAATTCGAAGTACACCCTATCCACTGAAAGAATTATCGGAATCGGACGCCTCAGTAAAAAGTTATGCGTGATCATACATAAAAAAATATGATGGAAAAACATAAAATATACGGGTCGAATAGAGAACCTCCTCCTTTTTGGTTTCGTTTTGGTTGGGTCTGAAGAGAAAATAAAACGTCTGAGACTACTGAAAGTACTGGTACAGTCCTGGTACTCGTCCATATAAAATCGGTGTGACATGATGAAGGGTCCATAAAGCGATGTAAGATAAATAAATTGGATCACATTGGTGAATGTTACGTTCTGGATGCACATTTATAACTCATCTGCAATTTATTCCGAACATGTAACCACAAAATGGCAAATGTTAATTACCCCATTAACAATTTAAATATAAGCCATTCATTTTACATTTTGACTCGATAACTATTCGATAATTAAAAATTTTTCTTTGCGAGCCGTCCGTTTCGCACGCATTTGCATTCTATTTTTATTCATCGTGATACGCCTCCTTTTTTGTTCAGTGTGAACCGGCGAAGCTTTACAAATACCAAGAACGATGGCAATCAAACAAGACAAAACAGCAGCGTCAACTGACAGTCAACTATGCATCTTGAAACAATTAAATTTGTTTAACACATAAAATCACGATCTACATGAATTGAAAAGGGGGTGAGTGAATTATTTAGTTTTTTAATAGTATATTATTTGACAAGCGGTAATGTAGGTCATAACTCACGCAGATGAAGTTTACAGCACGAGCCGCAGGCGAGTGTTGTAATTCATCAAGTGAGTTATGATCATTACCGCATGTTGAATACTATACTTTAACTACGACTATAATAATAAATACTAAGATACAAGTACAGAGAAAGAACTTTGTTCAGAAATCTTAATAGTTACCTATAACAGTGCTATAAAAAATATAATTGTAATTATTCTTTTTTTTTATTAATAAAATTAACTGTTGAGTTTGAACAACCAGTAAACTGAATATGTGGGACGAATTATGCAAGTTTATTGTTTCATTTTGGGTTTGTTGCATATATGTTGTTGATGTTCTAACTGGTTGAGGTGTTATAGAACTGTATATTTTATTTGCAGTATCTGTCTTATTCTTTTCGGAATCATCAACGTACCCCTCAGCCACAGTAGTTGATCGCCAACCGCCATGGAGTTTCAGTGCCGTTATATCCCCTCCAGCATCTACTAATAAAGTTGCCGACGAGCGGCGAAAACAATGACCTGTATATAAATTACAGTGTGGTAATTTTAAAAATGTAACAATGTCTTTCCCCATTACTCCAAATTGATTAATGCCAATTCTGTGTGAGTGATATTTTCCATTTTGAAATTTAAAGAATAATATCGTTTGCGATATATCAGTAGGACGAAGATTTAAATATTTCTTAACTATGGTATGAAAATTTCCCGTAACAGTGAATTTTCTGGCAATTTTTGTTTTTGTATTTGGTACACTGACCATAAAAATAGATCCAAGATCTTCTAAATCTGTAATTTGCATAGAGTGCAATTCTGCTGCACGACAAGCACCCATTATGCCCATTATTAAAGCCAACTAAAATAAATTATGTAATTGACTAGATGATAAAAACGATTGAATATTGCGAGATTTACTACCTTTGTCGCCAGATATTTCTCACTAGGAGCTTCATTTATGAAATTATTAAGTTGTTCTGGCCTAAAAGTTTTTGCCTTTTCAGCTACATGTTTCTCTAATTGACGTTTAAGAAACGCGCGTAATTTCAAATAATTCTCTATATTGATTCCATTATTTATGTTGAGTGTGCTTCTCAGCATGGAGTAGAAAGTCCATAGGGACGATGCTTTATATTTAGTGCTAAGTTCACTAAAATATGCCAAAAGTACATTTTTTGTGAACGATGACTTAATGTTCTTGCTGCTACACCAATCTTGAAAATTTTTGTATACACCTTTATATTTGTTTTGGGATTTTTCGGGTAATAAATTCTGTATGGTAACATTAGCTACTCGTCTTATTTCTGGAGGTGTACATAATAATTCATCTTCACTATCTGAATTCATCTTTTTCAGCACAAAATTCAGAATAATTAGGTATTAGCTTAATTTGAAAACGTCAAAATTATTCAAGTGACTTTACTTCCCTCAATAACAATAATGACTGTTCCCTGTCGGCCAAACGGCTTGTACAGAAGAACAGAGCCACCTTGATATTCGGTTCGTAAATAATTCCAAGAATCTTTTTCGATTTATTATAGTGAGTTATAGTAGTGAGTTATTATAACTCACGTTGTTTGTTCATAGATACTATCAATTGCTCAAAAGCAGTTGAATAATAAATATATAAATTAATAGGAGTAGATAAACGGTTTAATTTAGCTTGCCTTATTTGTGTCGTGTGTGAGTCAAATCTAGTAATTGATATTTTACCCCCTTCCTATTGACCGATTGACCTGAAATTTGCTACGCACCTTTAGTTCTGATGAAAATACAATTATGTGTACTCAGTATCATTGTAAACCCAAGATGGCTACCGCTACAAAAAGGCAGGTTACATATTTTTTTACTACCTCGTCAATATGAATATCAAATTAAAGGGTTTGACTAGTAGAATACAGTACACCATGAAAAAAATCCAAATCCAAGATGGCGTCCGAAACAAAATGGGGGATCATAGAGTTCAGACAGTCAATAAAACTGTTGAGTTTACCGTTAGATAAACCAAGACAAAAACACAAATCAAATAGTTATGAATCATCGAAAAATACTCTGTGCGGCATTCTCAAGAGGGTCTGATTTATGAACTGTAATAAACACTTCTGGCCCTTATAAACAAGAGATGCTTTCAGGAATGAGATACACATAGTTAGTCGATACTCAGCTTTTGTACGAATCGTTTATATACGTTTGAAATAGAGGGTTCAAACGAATTATGTATTTTATTTGAATCCCTAACCTACTAAGTTCAATAGGTTATGGGCCCAGATTTCGCGTAACTCAATTAATTACGGAAAGTATCGTGATTGAAGTACGCAGTGATCGCAATTCAACGAAAACAATGGATAAAACTAATAAAAGAAATATTCAGCAGTTCAATGGTGGAAGATATGGTGTATGGAAATTCCGTGTTAAATCATCACTTGCGGAATTGAATATTTTATACGTACCTAGTTGGGGAAGAAATTCCTGGTGAACCAGTGACAGTTGGAAGAAACATGACTTGAGTTCGGAAGGTGTTATCATAGAATACCTAAGTGATTCATGTTTGGGATTTGCAAAAATCAGTCAACCTCTAGAGGCGTATTAAATAGTCTGATGCCATATATGAAAGAAGTTTAGGAACTCAGTTGGCATTGCAAAACATCACACGTTTTGATGACCTCACATCAGGATTACTCGCTGCTGGAACCAAACTGAATGGAATGGATAAAATATCTCATCTTTTACTTTCTCTGCCTCCATCTTACGAAGGAGTAATCACAGCATTTGAAACGTTGGGCAAGGATAATTGAAACAAATCCTTTGTAAAAACTAGACTTTTTGATTATGAAGGAAACTCTAAATCAACTTTATATAATAAAAAAACCAGGAAACAAAATAAAAGAAAACAACACAAATCAAAAGTAGGCAAACAACATTCTCCATGTGGCCATTTTGGCAGAACAAATCGAATGAATTTGAATAAAAGGAATTATTATTTTCCATAAACAGATGATTGAAAAACAATGCACCATCCAAACGGTTCACCCCAACCCAACACTGGACCAAGATAAAGGTTTGGCCTTTGATGGGTCATAATAATTCCAATACAAAAGTGTAATGAAGTTGCATCATTCCTGCTAGACTTTGGAGCAACTGATCATATCATGAATCAAGAGGACTTGTTCACAGAATGCTACGATCTATCTACTCTAGCCGCTGAGGCTAAAATAGCACAACTGTTACCGCAACAATAAGAGGATCTATAAATGTAACAGACAACCTGATTTCAGTTCCATGTTTGCAAGAAAATGGCATGTTGGTGATATTCGATAAAAATGGCGTAAGAATTAAAAAGAAATGTCATCATTGCAACAGGTTTAATAGGCATATATTCTTAAATGTCTAAAGACCATGGGAATATCAATAATATGGTAAACACTACCAAATATGGCATGAACGATTAGGGCATCCAAATGGCCAATCATTGTAAAAATGAAAATCTGGGAATGGTAGAAGGTTAACCATATCCAGAAAATCATGTATTATGTGAAAATTGTATATATGGGAAACTGGATTCCCACTCTCTAAATCTTCAAACACATGTTGAACGAGCTTCTTTCATGATTCATAGTGATGTTTGTGGTCCAATATAATCTCCCACAATTGATAACTATCATCAACCTTTATCAACGAATTCACTGATTATATTCATTAGAATTCAAATCAGAAGTTCTAAAGGTACACAAAGATTTCGTTGCAGAAAGTGAATCATACTTTAATTATAAAATAGTATATCTCTACTGTGACAATGGAGGTGAATATTTGTTGAACGATTTTAAAGAATATTATGTTCAGAATGGCATTACTTTCCTTCAAAATGTACCACATACACCTCAACAAAATGGTGTAGCAGAGTAGATGAATCGCACAATTACAGAAAGAGGGCGTGCGATGATTTTTAAATCAAGGTTGGAAAAATGTTTTTGGGGCGAAGCTGTAATAACAGCTTCATACCTATTTAATATTTTACCAACCGCCGCTCTGCAGCTCAATTAAACACCATAAAAACTGTGGCATAATAATGAGCCCAGATTTAAAAAAAAAGTCAGGTCTATGGTTTATGTCCATCTTAAAAATAAGATTTTTTTTTTGACGAAAAGTCATTTGAAAGAATCTCAGTGGGATATACTCCCAAAGCGTAAAAAGTGTGGAATGTGGAAATGGAAAGTTTTCTCGTAAATCGTGACGAGACGAATTTAAATAAAAATCACTAGATCTGTAAAAAGTGATACCAAAGGAATTTCGGAGCCTAAAACCAAGAAAAACGACTCAAACTCTCAAAAATTTGCTAAAAATCACTGGATCTGTAAAAAGTGATACCGAAGCAACTTCGAAGCCTGAAACTAAGAAAAACGACTCAAACTCGGAAAAATTAGTTACAAATCACTAAATCTGTAAATAGTGATACCGAACAGTATTCCAACATCACAAGAATTAAATCATTCTAATTCAAGAAGTGAAAGAAACAAAAATCATTATTTGCCCCACTATACTGATCAAGATATACATATGATATTTTCAGTAGTTTACTTTGTGCACATACTCTCGTGAGTGCAATACCAAAGAACTACAAAGAAATTAAAATAAGGGAGGGAGCAATCCAAAAATGATTCACTCACCTCTTAATAATAATTGGTCGTTAGTAAATAAACCCACCGACAAAAATATTGTCAATTCCAAGTGAGTATTTGCTATAACAACATGGAAATCCCACAAAGTATAAGGCAAGGTTAGTAACAAAAGGTTTCAGTCACAAATATTTAAGTGGTTATAATGAAACATTTGCGCCTGTTGCACACATTCCTACCTCAAAAATTTATTTTAGCCTTCTCCAATCAACAGATTTATGTGTCCATCACATAAACGTAAAAACTGCATTTCTAAATGGCTTTTATAAAGTGGAAATTTACATGGAAATTCCCGAGAGAATAAATGCAGACAAAAAATAAAGTGCACACTGCATAAATCAATTTACGATTTAAAACAATCAAGATGCTGGTATGAGCATTTCGACAAAACGATTGAAGAGCTTCATTTCAAAAGTTCTTCAACTGATCCATGTTTGTATATACTAGATAGAGGTAAAATAAACAAGAATGTTTACGTCATCCTTTATGTCGATGATATTTTAGTTTGTAGAGGAGACTAAGAGGCAATGTCAGGATTCAAAGATCATATTTAAAGAATCGATTGAACATGAAAGAAATAATTACAGATGTTAAACCGTTCCTAGGCATACCTACGCATTTGAAGATTAGAAAATACGGTAACCATGTATCAAAACTACTGTTTAAACACAGTTCTGACAAATATAATATGTACGAATGTAACCTGTAGAAACGCCTCTTGAAAACAAATTAAACGACGAAATTCTGAATTTTCCTTTTATGCACACGCCCAGATCTATGTATAGCAATAACCATTTCAAGCAGGTACCAAACTAAAACTAGTAAAGAACTTTGGACATGCCTGAAAAGAGTTTTGAGATATATTAAAGGTTCTATATACTTAAATTACCTTATACTCGTAAAACTAATTATGTAAATATCATTGAAGATTGTGTATTCTGACTGTGGTAATAATGAAGTGGATAGAAAAAGTACAAGAGGGTTTCTATCCAAAGCCTTCTAAAACTGTATGATTTCTTAAAACTCAAGAAGGCAAACCTCAGTAGCTGCGTCCCCAACGGAAGCAGAATATATGAAATATTCAAAGATAATAATGGCTACACTTGTAGCAAAAATTCCCACAAACCACAAAAGAACCAAACATATTGATATAAAATATCATGGTTCACGTAAACAAATATCACAAAATAAAGTAATTCTAAACAATTGACTGATGCCCTCACAAAGTGACCACCTGACCAAAATTCTTACTGACAAGAACAAATGTGGGATTGAATTGATTTTTCTATTAATATTTCTTTTGGTTTTGTTTTTGAGTGGGAGTGTTTACCGTTAGATAAACCGAGACAAAAACACAAATCAAATAGTTATGATTCATCGAAAAATACTTTGTGCGGCATTCTCAAGAGGGTCTGATTTATGAACTGTAATAAACACTTCTGGCCCTTATAAACAAGAGACGCTTTCAGGAATGAGACACACATAGTTAGTCGATACTCAGCTTTTATACGAATCGTTTATAAACGTTTGAAATAGAGGGTTCAAACGAATTATGTATTTTATTTAAATCCCTAACCTACTAAGTTCAATAAAAAAACCCTCAATATGGATAGCAAATGATATGGCTTGACTAGAATACAGTACACCATGAAAAAATTCCAAATCCAAGATGACGTCCGAAACAAAATGGTGGATCCTAGAGTTTAGACAGTCAATACATCAAAACTGAAATCTAGGTATCTAATCAAAACGAAGGACTTTGTCAACTCAGAATCGTGATTCAAGCATGAATCCCCCACCCTAGTCAAGATTTCCGTATCGTGTGGCGTTAGGGTGGCTAGAAATAATACGGCGCAGCGGTACACCACCCAAGTTAAGGTAAAAGGTTAAAGCGCGCCGAGGACTTCATGACATTAGGGTTGATAAAAATTATATGTGGTAAGTGTTACACCACCCAAGCTCAGGTGAAAGGTTGAAGCACGCCGAGGACTGTAGTGCAATAGGGTGGATAAAAATGATATGTCGTTAGCGTTTTCTCCTCTAGGCTTGGGCATACAGTTTCCAGCAAAGTTCAATCATGGGACGGCTGAGAGAGGGATGTTGCCCTTAATTTTGTCATGGGCTTCCACCGTCCACAAAATGCAAGGCAGCACTGTGGACCACGTAGTTGTGTATTTAGGATCGAAATTGTTTAAGAACGGACAAGCTTACGTGGCACTGAGTCGAGTAAAGTCTTTGGAAGGATTATGTATATATATATATATATATATATATATATATATATATATATTTATATATATATATATATAAATATCAAACTGACAGGAAAGAAACCTAAATAATTAGGCACTAAATGAACTGAATAGAATGAGAAATATTAAGTAACTAAATAAAAAACTGAAAACTTGAAAAAAAATAAGTAAAACGGTTTTATTGTAAGGAAACATAATAATGATGCAGATTATGTAGTAAAAGCTACCACTCTCCTCCTCAATATAGGGCATTGATCAGACTAAAATAAAATCGTGACCCTCACAAGACACAAACAAGGCAAGCTAAATGAAACCGTTTGAAAATCATGCAAGAGGCACTAGTTGCGCAGAAAAATCACCGATTGGTTTGAATTTACTTTCAACACAGCTGGAAATACAGAATTTGTCACCTTTCTACTTGCAATAGCGCATGCGCCACAAGCCTCACACTTGTAACATGAGGCATGCGCTAGACGCACATAAAAAGCACGAGTGGAGACATAGCTATTGGGAATTCAAAATAACGGTACTCCCTCTGGTGTCAAATTTTGAAACTATACATACGTACATTGTCAAAGATTATAGTTCTATGAACCTACTCTTTGACATTGTTTACTTTTTGAAACATTAATGTTTATGTGATTTTAGCCAATTAATAAAATTCTTGTTGACATTTAATAAAATTCTGGTTTACCTGGTGAATGTTCTGTTGACTATTGTACGTCCTCGAGTGAAAAAAATTTGTGAATCAAGTTCAAATCATTATTGTTGTGTACCTCAATGTGACTCTTGGCAAAACGATACAGTTGTACTGGAATGAATTTTCATCATTTTCCGTGAGAAAATGAACGAAACGTTCTGGTGCAGACTAATCTAGGATTGAGTAGAGTCTATAGACAGACGATGGGCTCTTGAAGAAGGATACAGTCCCTTCCCGAAATCTTCCAGTATCGTCTTTGGCCACGAAAATAAGTGAAAAAGAACTTCAAAGAGAGTTGAGAAGAAAGAAAAGAGAGTTAAGAAGAGAAAAAAAGAGATATTTTTCAACATAACGAAAATTATTCATATACAGTAAGGAAAAAGACTATATATATATATATATATATATATATATATATATATTGTTATGGTATGATAAATTTAGAAATATATATCAATATTATTTTTTATAAGTATACTCTTTGCACCTCGTTTTTGGGTGATATGATGTAAATAGATATTTTGCCACTGTAATAATAATTGTCAGCGAACGTCACTGTTCTCTCGTCACGCTACCCACAATTATTATTTTTTTCGCCACAGCTAAACTCAGTTGGCACGCCCCTGTCTCAGATTGTCAGTTCAAAAGGAATTTGGCCACTGGTGGCTAACTTCAGTGTATTGAATGATCTTAGTTATGTTAGTTGATCATTGTGAGAAAATAAACAAACCAAATATCAAAAACAATTATCTCCTTTATTCAGGAAGAACTTAAAAATACCTGGCCTACGAAAATCAACTTGTGCTAGAGTGAATCAAACAATTATTCACGGATAATCATAAAATTGCATATCATGGATAGGTAAACAGTAAAAGGTATGGATAGGTAAACAGTAAAAGGTAAACAGAACCTCACTTTTTCTGTGAGCGTAATTTTCTGTTATTGTTCATAAAAGTGACATAGAGTTCATCGAATGTGATAAATGTTCTTTGTGAAATAGTTCAGGACCGGGAAAGCACTATTAAAAGTTTTATACCTGATTGGAACTGTTGGTGTTCACTACTATACCATAAATACCGGAAATCTCCTCTCTCCAGCCTCCGTTAGCACTGCAAAAACCATGTATCAGGAACGTATCGATGCGGGACTCAGCTTTTGGAATTGTGGATATACGATATCATCAAGGTAATCTTGTTCTGTTAAGCTATTGATGGAATTATTCCATTTTTCTTTCAGAGAAATTTTCTGCGTGCTTCCGCTTCGGAAAATATTTTCGATCTCCTCAAGCTTTGTTTTCATTTCGCTTAGATACCTCCTTTTCTCCTTGTTTTTAAATTTGAATTTTCAAATTTCGCGCAGTAATTTGTCACTTTTCACTGTTTATGTTTGTGTTGCATAATTTATATTTACAATTACTTTTCCATTCTTATCATTAATTACATATGTGAAAAATAATTGCCTCTGATACCATCTCATTGCTATTTCCTCACAATTTCAATTTTAAATCTGACCATCTATTCCCTGATTGGCTATCTTTCATAAAGACGTTTGCTGTTCTCTCATTGGCTAACTTTTAGTTTGCTACAATTTCATGTACAGAGTGTTTCAAGTTTATAAATGTGTTGCTTACTTTTTATTCATAATTTTGCAAATCTTGACTTTTAGTTGTCTTTTGAGCAATTATTAGTTATGATAATTTTGATAGTGTATATAATTGACTGTTTTATAGTACTTTGACATGTTATCTATCCATATCATAGCTAGGCTCATAAAATACATTAAATTTTAAAAGTTATTTACAAGCAAACTCTTGAAATTGATAGTTATTTATTTTTTTATTCTTTTTGTGGCTTTTTAGTCTTTTAAAATTTTCAACTGGCATAACATAACATAACAATATATATATATATATATTCTAGATGATAATGACACATTGTTTACTTGTCGGAACAATAATGTTTTCATGATTTTAGCCATTGTACACTTAATACTTGTCGAATCTCTTGTGATTGTTGACATTCAATGAAATTCTGGTTTACCTGATGAATATTCTGTTGACTATTGTACGTCCTCGAGTGAAAAAATGAGCGATTCTAGTTCAAATCATTATTGTTGTGTACCTCAATGTAACACTTAGACAAAATGATCCCGTTATACTAGAATAAGTTTTCATCATTTTCCGTGAGAAAATGAATGTAACGTACTGATGGTGCAGACTAATCTAGGACTGAGTGAGTCTCTTGGTGAGTCTATAGACGACAAGCTCTTGGGATCTTGAAGAATACAGTCTCTTCCCAAAATGTTCCTGTATCGTGTGGCCAAGAAAAAAAGTGAAAAAGAGAACTTTCAAAGAGTGTTGCGAAGAAAAAAAAGAGAGTTAAGAAGACAAATATTATTCAACATACCGAAGATTATTCATATAGTATGGAAAAAGAGTGACCATATATGTATGTCTAGGTGATAAGGACACATTTTCACACCATTCTGTTTGTTTTAGATGAAGTTAAAAAAAACTGTTTTTAATTCGAACATTCACAAGTAATGTGTAACATTTTTTCAAAATAATTCATAACAATAATTCTCGATGACTTCACTGAGCTGTCCAGAATCTTCGAAAAAAAAATTGCAGCAAATCAGAACATACTTTGTCTCCTTCAAAATCAGATCTGTCTGTCTTGAGATTTGAATACACCACTTCACTAGACTCTTGAAATTAATGACACTACACAAAAAAAACTGGAAAATAATACCAAATGGAAATATTTTAAGAAAAACTCCAAACACAAGTGTATAACCTCAGAAAACGGACAAACAATGTACGTATGTCTGGTTTGAATTTTCGCCAATCTGGCGCTGGCATCTAATTTTGAATTCCCAATAGGGTGTAACGTTGTGATGAAAATGTATTTGATAATCATGGGATGCTGCGGTGTTACGATGTGTTACTCCAAACATTTTACGCGACGGTGTTTTGTTGCATGTCGGTACGCGGACTTCAGAGATTGACTTTTATACTTAAAAAAATTTTCTCCTGGTGAAACTATTACCTCTCAACTCTGGACCCATGAATGGTTCAACAACATATGGAAAACTTCTACACTCTGGGTATGGCATTTACCGGAAAACAAAGAAAACATCCGTGTTGGTTGCGGGTGGTGCCTACCGCCGTACATGCAAGATTTGTCCTCCACTGACCCGCGTGACTCCTTAGACCTACCGTAATTAAATACATCAACACGACACAAGATCTATGGCGATCCGGAACGCCACATTGCGCATTGCTACAGGGTGAATTAGAAAGTGGTGAGCTAGCAAATATAAGATGGGAAAACTTGTTTCACAAGAAATGGGATCGCATTCCAAAAATAGATTCCTTCATAGTGGAAACTTCAATTATACCTTACAATTTCAGTATGTTCCGATCTGACAACTTCTCAAAACAATTTCGTTGCAGACTCCATAATTTAATTGGTAGAGTACTTGCATGAAATACAAAACAACTAATAGAAAAGACCAATCAATAAGATTTTTTGTGACAAAAATATACCAGGAAACCGCTGTACCATCATACGGAAGTAGTTATATCCTGTTGTTTCCTAGTCCCAACTGTCATTGCTCACTTTGTTATAAACATGTAAAAGCATTTTTTTTTTATTGTTTTTGACTTGTAACTTGAAAACTAATGAAGCAATCTCGATACTCTCTAATCTCTCTAATCGGATTATTAGTAACGGAGAAAATCCGCAAAAAATCTGCGTTTTTTTTTAATTCATAACACCACCATTTTTCAAGTTTTGAAGCTGGCTCTCCACGACATAGTAGTGATTGATATGTACTTCATGTGTGAGAAACTCTGTTGGATTATTGGTTTTGGCATAATTGCAATTTGATTTTGTAATGCACTTTATTGCAGCAGACCTGGATGCGTCATAGGTGGTCCGATTTCAATAGCTCTTAAATATTTTGAGAATTGTAGTATAGTACTACAAAATGACTAATGCTGCGAAATAGGTGGGAAATACTTGCAAACATGACCGAAAACCGGCGAGTGCATGAAAGCGGCTCAGGAATGGGGTGTAGAGCAGCAGTTTCATAACGGGCGCGGCGCGCTTGTATTTTTCCCCGCGTCTGCTGCTCTACCCCCCACCCCTACTCAACTCATTTTCGGTTATGTTTGCAAGTATTTTCCACCTAATTAATTTGCAGCATTTTAACGCAAAATCAGATTATACGTTTTGTAATACTTTACTTTCACTCTCGAAATCTTTTTGAAAAATTTGAATCGGACCATCTATGACGCATCTAGGTCTGCTGCAATGAAGAGCATTCGAAAATTCAGACTGCAATTATGACAAAACTAATAATGCGACAGTTTTTCACTCATAAAGTACATATTAATCCCTACTATGTTGTGGAAAGCCTGCACTATAACTTAAAAAGTGGCGGAGTTATGAATTTTTCAAAACAAGCTGTTTTTTCAGGTTTTTCCAGTTTTTCTCGGTCATTAATAATCCGATCGGGTAAATACAAAGTTACTCTACACATGCACTCTGAATATAGGAAAAAAAAATTCTTACATATTTTAACCTCCTGAACACGAATCCGTTCCTGAGTTAGAGAACTTTCAAATTTTTTATAACCTCATTTTCAAGCACCGTTTTCTCACACAAAACTCACTTAAATGTCTCCTCCTTTTTACCAGCATAAACAATAAACCCTATTACTTATTTTCGGCACACTTCGACAGATGGAATTTAGTAACTTTGCTTTATTTTTCATGTTGGTAATAAATGAATCACCGCCCACAACAATTGCACACATAAATGAAGGGAAAACTATTACTCACATTCGAATTCGAAAAGTTGGCGGTGATTCATTTATCACCAACATGAAAAATAAGGCAAAGTTACTGAATTCCATCTGTCAAAGTGTGAAATTTATTTATTTTGTGTAAAGTTGTGTCGAAAATAAGTGATTTAGGGTGTATTATTTAGGATGGTAAAAAGAAGGAGGCATTTTGAGTGATTTTTGTGCGAGAAAACGGTGCTTGAAAATGAGGTTAATTTTTTTTTGAGTTCTCTAACTCGGGAATGGTTTTTTCCCTATATTCAGAGTGCATGTGTAGAGTAACTTTATATTTACCTTCGATCGAGTCGCGTTAGGGTTAATTTATTTGCATTTTGATTCTCTACAATTCGTCCATTGTGAGTATCGAGATTGCTTCATTAGTTTTCAAGTTAGAAGTCAAAAACGATAAAAAATTTAAAAAAAATACTTTTAAATGTTTATTACAAATTAAGCAATGACAGTTGGGAGTAGGAAACATAACAGGATATAAGTACGAACCGTCTTTCGTATGATGGCACAGTCGGTTTCCTAGTAGTATTTTTGTCACATAATCAATACAGCAGAAAATCTCTATTGATTGGCCTAACACTGAATTTAAATTTGAGGTAATTGATTACATCGAGAACATGAAAAAAAAATCGAAATCACCACCAATGATTGGAACACAAGAAAAACTAAATCCTTATAATATCACGTCCGTGTCCGTTTGTCTATCACATATTTTTTTCTAGACACTGTTCGACAAGAAAAGTTTAAATTCGACATAAAAATAAATCTCATTATCTCCAAATATCCTCACAGATAATACTCAAAATTAATGCTTTTAAAAATATGAGGCATAATTTAAAAATTTAGTCATAATTTAAAAGATTTAGTAATTCCAAAAATATTCCCCAAAATTTTAAATGGCGGGTTCTAATAATATTGAGAAAAGTGTAAAAATAGCCCCCTTCTATTCCAAAAATTATTCAATCATCCATTATTCAATATGCCCGTTACTCGAATCTGATTTGAGCAATATTTGCTTGTTTGTTCCGAACAATTGATCACAAAGTGTTCGTTTGACAGGAACAGGTTGCCACAGATCTGCTGAAGCAGGCTCAACCTGCTTCCCCAATTTTCAGGGAGCTGAAAAATCATATCACAGTAATAAAATGAAAATGACAAAGTTATCGATAATAATATTGAATAAATGTTGTGTTCAATGCCAACTCGAATTTTTATTTCGTTCGAACGCATAGTAAAATGATCCACAGGTTGATTATCCTATGAAAAAATAAATAATATAATGTACCAAATGTTACTTTCTTACTTTATTGTTGGAAAAAAAATACTACAGGACATGATGTTACCATGATTGATAATAGTAACATTGTTTGCCATGAAGTGTACATCGAAAATATCTTTATTATCTCGTTGTTCTTCTACGAAGGAAAACGATGAACTGTAAAATGGTCTCTTTCATATTATTTATATTGTTACGAATACAGTACTCCACTGCTCGTCTAAATCGACCGAAAATCACAAATATGTGGGGTAACCGACCACCGACGTCACAGAAAGGTCGAGGTCATTCGAGAAACGTTAACATACCTCTAGCATTTTTTACCACATGACTGATAACTATATAGCGCATTGGGCGAAAAAGGTATTCATCAGAAAGAAAAGATGATTCAGATACATTGCCGTACGCAATATTTCATTTGTGAATTGTGATTGATTTATTTAATTCCCAGAGTGAATTATTATGTTGTTTTCGTGAAATGTAAATAAACGGGCAATAATAAATTACGTATTTAATAGTCACGAATCCCAGATGTGACTATTCGAGAACAACTAATGGTGAATACGAGAAAAACACCACACGAAACTACAACCTGAAGAGATCAAATGACTGCACCAATAAGAGTAAAAACAAGCTCAGGAAATTCTACCACTGCCGGTTGAGAGGAAGAGGAATGCAGATTTTGCGAGGAAGAGGACGAAACCTCTATCCACATTCTCTCAGAATGCACTACCCTGCAAAATCCGAGGGTTTGATAATTCGGAAAACATCAAATAGAAGAGGGGAAATCTACCTAGAAGCCATAGGACTGGGGGAACTGCTCTAGACGTTGAGACATCCTAAACGGCTGAGCCACAGAAGGGGATGCAATAGACCTTATAGGTCGCAGTGTATTGACACCACACACTTAATGGAATAGAATACCCCTTCTATATGGATCAACCAGGTAGGTTCCAGGACACTCAGGTGTATCCCAGGGCACTCACGTGTTCCTCCAACATGGAGGGGCTGCTACAAAAGCAGTTCACTAAAACTAGGCGAAAGGTGCCATGCATGAGACAATCAAAGCTCCTCCGAAGAAACTGACGAAATAAATTATGTCAATCATCAGACGAAATATCAGGATTATGTAAGGGCTCCTAAAGAGACACAATCACCTGAATAGGCACATGGAACTTATGGGATCACAGATGATCACCTGTGCAGAAGGTGCGTCTCAGTTAGTGCTATGCACTATTGCACAGAAGGAAACCAACTTTAAGAACATATTCTGAACCCAAGAGATTCAGCTGAAGAAACTGCTCAGCTTCGATAGGGAAATCAGCTGCGCTGCGGAATCCAGAAGATGTGAACACCCAATGGGCATAAGTAGAGAGGTCTACGTGCACTGGGTACTTCAGAGCCAGACCACTTTTGGCTCATAAAATGTTAAGATGCATAAGTAAACTATCCAGGGAGCAGCTAGCACTAACATAAACAAATATTGAAAATTTATTTAAAAAAATAAACTGACTAGAAAAAAAATAATTGAATATAAATCATAAATTGATCATGTCCTGAAATCACAAAAACATACCCTTCCGGAATGATATTTTATCCAGCTCTCGGCGTATATCTTGTATCAAAACTAAAACTATTGGTAGCAACAATGTATTGAAAAATAAACTTGAAATTGCCAAATGATTTGAAAATTACATACTACGAGTTAGAAATGAATATCAACTGATTTATCGATTTTTGTTTGTTCGTTTCATTGTCAAATTCTTACTGTACTTCATTGTTTTTATACTTTATGGTCGACGAGTCCTTTTTTTTAATTGTAAAAAGTATAATGCTGATCTTCGTTATTATCAAATTTCCTTATTCAGAAATTAACTTATTTTCATTGTTGCCAACAATTTGTTTGCACCTAAATACTCGCAAATGATTTTTCAAGTGTAAATGTTTATAAATACCAGAAAAACACGTCTTCAGAACCTTTCATTAGTACTGAAACTCACAATTTTTTAGACTAAAGTAGATTTCTGCTGTATCTGAGAAATATGTTCTTCAATCGGGAAACAATTTCCTAGGTTTTTGGTATCCATCGTTAAAGTGCCTACCATGTCAATGCATTCGCCCAGAGTCGTATATCAAAGTAGTAAGAATGTGTTGCATGTTTATGAGGCACGTGAAACTATTCAAATTACAACAATTTTGTCATCATTATAGTGAGTTAGAAACGCACCGTTGAGCGAGCAATTCTATAAAAGGATGAGATCGTAATAAATTGAAAGTGATTTGCAATTTGCTCTTTACTCGAGATACTGGCATCTCGTTATAACCGAGGAGAATATATCTATGGTTCGATGGCTTTTTTGTTTGCGCAGAATCCAACATTTTTATTTCTTTTTATTCCTACGGGGTGATTGTTTTAATGGCTTATACGGAAACTAAATAAGCTTGAGAATCCCCATCAAAAAGGAGGCAATAAAAACTTATTAACAGAAAAATTAAACCGATGAAAAAAGAAACTGAAAAGCAAAAAATAAAATGAATATTTTTAGTCTTAATAACTAAGCTCCTAAACTAAGGTGAGAAACTGATTTTGAATGGGCGCCTAACAAACAAGCAAATTAATTACGTAAAGCGTAAAATTATATCAGCGGGGTACGCGGCGGCGGCTCGTCCCTTCGCCGGAAATTGCCGAGCGTTCTCAAAGTCAATATCAGCGAAACAGCTACCCGAAAGGGCACACACGTGAGGGCACATGTCGTTGCGAGTGATCGAGCGAAGAGCGCATTGTTTATCGCTGGAGATATTACGTTGCATTTTCATGTTATTTTGTTTTGATCATATCTTTAAAATACTTAAATTATCTTCGTTGATTGTTTTTTGGCGCCGACTCAAAATTAGTTACTTACATTAGTTTAGGAGCTTAGTTATTAGACTATTTCCTTGATAATGAAGTTTGCATAGATTTTCAGACGAATATCATTCAATTTTCTGCGTGGTATTTGCCAGGAAAGTAGTTGTTTCCTGCTTGTAGTCTACCACTTGTTCAATTTATATTGAATTTTGTCCGTTTTCCCATTTGAATTTGACAAAATGTCACCCTTAAGGGTAGAAAAATAGGGGATATTTATCGTTCATCCACTGAATTTTTACCCGTTAACCCATTTTACCAATCATAATTTGTACTGGGTTATCCGTTTAGATGATTCTTTTTTTAATGGCTAGGTATACTTCAAATTGGTCATTCATAATTAGAAGAAAATAATCCACTCTGAGTAGAAAAAAGGGGATTAATAATTTTTTATCTGTGAACCGATTCTGTTGAAACTTGGCAAACATATATGTCATTCTGATGACACTACTACATAATGGATACCTGGAGTCAATTGAGTGGGTAGTTATTAGTGGATTTAAGCCACAAAAAAGTGAATAATAAAAACTTTTTAACAAAAAATTAAAGCAACGAAAAAATAAACTGAAAAGCAAAAAATAAAATAACCTCTTAGTTTAATAACTGAGCTCCTAACTAATGTGAGTAGCTAATTTTGAGTCGGCACCAAACAAAAAATCAACTAAGATCATTGTATTACTTTGAAGAAATAATCAAAACACCGCCGTGCATCTCGCTGCCATCATTTTGTGCTTTACCTAATTCAATTGCTAGTTTGTTTGGCGCCTACTCAAAATTAGTTACATTAGTCAGGAGCTCAGCTATTATTAAGACTAAGGAGGTTTATTTTATTTTTTGCTTTTCAGTTTATTTTTTCGTTGGTTCAATTTTTTGTTTGAAAGTTTTTATTTGATTTTCAGTTCTTTTTTTTATCGGTTTCATTTTTTGTTAAAAGGTTATTCTTTTTAATTTTTTTGAGACTAAAATCTACTAATTGCTACTTTCTCAATTTGGATTACTTTTAAAATACTTACTTACCCACCTTACCATAACTATTAACTGTTATATACTATAACTAGCTGTTACCAGCGACGAGATTTCTAAAAATACTGAAACACTATTTTTTATTTGTAACAAAGACCCCAAAATACCAATTTCATATTTTAACTTCAAAACTAACTATACAGACTTTAACCTCCATTTTACCCCTTTAGGGTTGAATTTTCGAAAACACTAATACACATTTGTCTTCATTTGTGAAAAAGTGCCCAAATACTAATTTCCATAACTCTAATTTCAAAACCAACTGTACTTTCACTTTCACCCCACTTCTCACCCACCTTCTGACCCCTTTAGGGATGGAATATCAAAAAAATATACTGTCAGAATTTTAGCTCTTAGGACCAGCGGTTTGGTCTGGGCGTTGATCGTATATCAGTCAATCAGTGAGTCAGATAGTCAGGACATGTATTTATGTATGTACATATTACCCTAAACACGAGGTAGCTGCTGTGAATCACATGAATCATAGTGTTAGGGAGACGTAACGTAAAAAGTAGACATTTTTAATATAATCACTATAGTCATATTTTCCGAGATTTGTAGAGGGATTATTAAAGCAGCTATTTCCAATAGAACTTCAATAAATACAACGGAAACGGAGATTTTTCTTCAATAATCGAATGAACAAAAGTTTCAAATAAAAATTATACAAAAATTATTTGCAAAAACTGAAAATTTGTATCAATTGAAAAATATTTAAAAAAAAAAGAATTTTCATGAAGAATCTCCAGTTATATAGGGATTCATAATACATTTGAGATCACTGGATTGATATATTTTATGTCAAAGCCGTTTCATAATGAGGAATCTGGCTTTTTATAATTCTCAATATAACAGGAATCCATACAGTTGACATTATAACAGAATATCCTTAAAATCATTATGTAGTTGAAAAATTTCACACGAGATATATACCTACTGCACAACCAAGCGCGTTTTAGGGGAGAAGGGCAATGGGCCTGTCTTATCAAATTAACTCCGGACCTCCATTATGTTGTGTCGTCAAAACTACATATGTGTGCCAGGTTCCAACAGTATCGGTTAGGTTAAATCAATCAATCATCCCCTATTTTTCTACCTTACCGATTTTTTTTCACTCATAATTGCACGAGAGGTTTGTAATTTATTGGGTAAATTTGGGTTGTTTAATGAGAAACTGTTGCCTGGCAATTAGACGAGAAAAAATGTACAATTATTAAAAACGCAGTTATTGAAATTGATACTAGATACAGTGATGTCGTTGCGGGTGCCACAGCTAATCGTTCCTGTAGTAGATGTTGAAGTTTTTTTTTTCCAAACGAATTGATTGAATATTGCTCGAATGATACTCTTTGTCAACTTGTAAGTATGGTTTTATTGATGATGAAATGCTGTGTCCCGTTATTTTTATTAGAGCTTGTTCTTCAATTCCGCTTTTACCTAATTCGCTAACTGCTGCCGCTCGATTTGAGTGATTTGTAATTTTGACACGTTTGACATCTATACCAATACGTTGTGCTGAGCATTTAGTCCATTTGGAAATTTTATTAATTCAAATCGGCACATTCTTATACCAACCTTTAGAGTTTTTCTTCTTCCAAAAGGGATTTGGTGTAAGAAATACTCTGTCCAATGTTATAAAAGTGTCTCGTTTTTCCATTAACTTATTAAATAAACGTATTGTGCAAATATCTTTCTCTGAAATATTAGGCCTTATCCATTTGCTGTCACATAATTTATTGTTACTGCCTTGTCTCGTTTTTGAAAATGGAGGATTATACTCGATACGTCCAGTTTCTTTTCCATTATTTTCAATTTCAGATACGAAATAAGTGGTTTTGCAGTAAGCTGCTTCTCCTTCGCGTCAAGCTAATTCAAACGCCAAAATGTGATATAATTTCTTTTTGAAATCCTTCTTGTTCATTTTCGTCATATAATCTGGCCATTGCAAATACTTCAGATTTATTAAGAGTTGATGCACTAGATTTTCTCTTTTCGGGTTGTGCTTGTAGGATTTTACGTTTAGCATTACGTGCAGCTCGTGATGAATTGAACTGAACGCCGGTGAAAGAGTTAAATATAATATTGAATTCGTTATAATATTAACTTTGTAGCATTTTAGCGGTGGTGTTTCAAATTGTTTTAACCACCGCTTCTTTGTAGTCTTCTCCGTTACCTTTTCGCATATTAAATGCCCAATCTTGCAATATTACATTCAATTTCTCGATGGAAGTATCTGACTCAAATTTATATCTTTTTGCATCGCAAAACGTAGAAAATTGTCGCCAGGTTGATGATTGCATCGCAACTGTATTAGTAGGCACACAGGTATGAACAATTCGACTAATTTCGGCGTTCGTAGACTCGCCGAATCGAATCATTGTCAAAAAATAGTAAACACATATGAATACATGTAAAAGCAATGAACTGTTTCCTTTTCTCTTCGAAGGGCATGCAAAAAAATTATTTTTGCGGTGTTTTTCTTGTTTTGAATTCTCACAACCAGGCACATAACACCAACAATAACTCGTTTTTTTGAAAATTACAGTATGATTATTGATAACGAAGGGAACAATAAACACTTCACAATATTAGCGGCAGCAACACGTGCTCGTTGCCTACTGCAGAGGAGAGGATAAACGGGCCCAACAGTATTGTGACGTCACGTTCTCTCTCCCAAGGTCATGGGGGTTTCAAAACTTTCTAAACGCTGTAGCATTCTCAAAAATTGTTTTAGAAATTTAGGAAATCAATTTTAATGATAAAGTCGTATGCCTAGGTTTTAAATATTCAATAAAAAAAAGCATGTCCTAACCTAATTTGGGCAGAGACTGGGATTGAAACAAATACTGTACGAGATCCACGCAACACCGACGGGCTTCTATCAAAAAACAGTAAACGATGTTCCTAAATATTAATATTCAATTTTTATGATGTTTGATTTCTCAATGAGAATTGACAGACCCAATTCAGCATTTTGAAAACCACAATTTGACATATATATATATATATATATATATATATATATATAATTTTCGAATTTACGAAAACCGATTTGAATGGAATTATTACGAGGAAATAAAAAAAATAGGGTTGTTTTGAGCTCCCCCAATTAGTATCAGACTGTGAATTTTGATACAATGAAGAGTGGTGGAGAGAAAGTCATTATAATAAAAGGCTGACAAAAATGTACCCTGAAAATAAGCAATAAGTCAAATCATTCGTATATTTTCTATATAATTGTTCAATATTTCTGTGGTATAGTTTCCTGTTATTTTAAATAGAAATAGACATTATTTTACGGTTTCCTTTAGCTAAAATATCGAAGAGTTTTTAGTGCTTAGGCAGTAAATATAATAATATTATTCAACTCATTAAAGACACGATTCGACTTGAGATAGAGAATCTGAATGTCAATAATGAAGCAATTTCCAATGCACTTGACAATAATGGTTTAATGGTGGACACATTGAACATCTTTTATGAGCTATCATATATTTTTTTTAATTATAACTTTACGTTTATTGAGAATTATACATTGATATAAAAATTAATTTAAAAATACAAAAGCCACGGTTTAAACATGAAATAATATCAAGATTAAAATCTTGATTGAAGCCTGGGACTCGAAGTGATGGCGCATTTGCTGTTTCAGTTGGGGAAAAACCCGCAAAAACCCACAACACCATCAGAATTCAGATCATCAACTTTCTCATAGAAAAAGACACATGCTCCCTGGGAGATGAGAGAATCAATCTTGGAAAATACACGGGAGTCATCGAAGAGGTGCCAACAATTAGAATAAGGGTGATTACTATCGTTTCGGACGTCCATCGTCTTAATGTATTTAAAAGGTTTTCACGACGTTTCGAATGCTTGTATCTGCAATCGTCTTCAGGTGAATACTGACAAGTTTAGGTGCTATTTACCAATTTATACGACTGTCGGCGCAATGATGCGTGCAATTCCGCCATGTGCAGTGGTGCGTGTAATTTCGCGCGGTGTGGTGGAGCGTGAAGTTTCGCGCCTCTGCAGTCCGGCAGAAAGAGCAATCAGGGGTTTCCATACGTTCTTGATCTCAACGCTTGGTTGACTAAAGGCGTTATTGGCTTCGATGTAGGCGGCCTCTTTGAACTTTCGTTTGAACCAATGCTCCTCTCTATGTAGAACTATGTCGTCCCATAGAACTCGATGGTGCTCAGTCCAGGCGTGGTCAGCGATTCCCGATTTTGAGTTGAGTCCATTTCTTGTGCTCATCCAATCTTACCGATAACGGTCTCTTTGTCTCTCCAATGTAGGAATCCCCGCATTCACATGGAACTTCATAAATGCAATTCTTACTGATTTCATTTTTGTTGTCAGGTTTGGTCTTGGTCAGGAAACTCCGTAAAGTACTGCCGGATTGGAAGCAGCTCTTGATGTTGAACTTGTTTCCGATCATTCTGATCTTCTCGGAGATACCTCTGATGTACGGAAGGCAGATCACTGTACTTTGTTGTTGCTCTTCAGATGTCTTCGTTCTCCGGAGTTGTTTCAATACTTCTTCTAGGAGTTTCTTGGGATATCCATTTCAGTGGAGGTCATATCTGATGTGGTTTAATCCGGCATCTAGTGACTCCACGTGGTTGCATATGTGCGTCGCTCTCTCCACCAATGTTCTCACGATCCCTCTCTTCGTCGAACTCGGATGGTTGGAGCTGTAACTGAGGTGCTGCCCCGTATGTGTCTTCCTTTAGTCAACCAAGCGTTGAGATCAAGAACGTATGAAAACCCCTGATTGCTCTTTCTGGCGGACTGCAGAGGCGCGAAACTTCCCGCTCCACCACACCGCGCGAAATTACACGCACCACTGCACATGGCGGAATTGCACGCATCATTGCGCCGACAGTCGTATAAATTGCTAAGTAGCACCTAAACTTGTCAGTATTCACCTGAAGACGATTGCAGATACAAGCATTCGAAACGTCGTGAAAACCTTTTAAATACATTAAGACGATGGACGTCCGAAACGATAGTAATCAAGTTACCACATCGCCTACAACCTTCAAACAAACGTAGAATAAGGGTGTCTGCAAAATGCCGTATAGTGTGAATAACAACTTGTTAATAAGTATAATTTGATTAAAACTGAATCCATGTTAGAATTTTTTTGAATGATATACCTCTGGAGTGATATTTTGTTCGAAAAAATAATAACAAGTAACTTTTGAGTATAAAATACAATACAACAGATGAAAAAAAAACAATTAAGTGATTTGGTGCTCTCTTGCTCATAGAAGAGGACGAATGCTTCACCACTTATAAGGGATTCTGGTGATATCGGTGATACTCTTGAGTCATTGTACTCGTGCCATGTGTCTGCAAAAAGGTGCCTACAATAAGCCGTGTAGTGTCCGCTATAGGATGTTCCACTATGATTGGACACAGCATACAAGTTGTAGAGACATGGAATTATGTTATCTGTTGAATAATTACTCATGTCTAATGCTTCAAGAGGAAAGTCAATGGTGACATTTAATTTTCCCCCGAATCTATCCATCAGCGAAAATCGTTTCAAGTGAATTACTAATATTTTGGGGAATTTATGTATGGATAATGACTTAGTGCATTTAATATTTTCCTTACATTTACAACAAAATGGTTTCTGTTCGCCATCCAAAGTTTCTTCTTTAGTGAATGAATCTAAACATTGTGACAGTCTGAGCTGGCCAGTTCTCTGTGGATTATGAAGTGAAAGGTCCCAGAAGGGGTCAAAAGAGACAGAACAATGGCCACATAAAGTACACTTCAACGTTGATTTCAATTGACCAACAAAGTTATCAACAATTTTTGAGTTGTCCATTCTTAGATATCTTGACCAAGACTCCTGTGCCTTTTCATGGTCGCTGCAATATTTATTTCAACATTTGAAGAAAACAGAGAGCGAAATATAAGCTACATTAAAATCTGGAATACTAAAAAACTTTCTTTCAATTTCCTCATACTCTCCTAAATTTCAAAGCACCTCACCTATTTTGAAAACTATTGTTCACAATATTGTGAAGTTTTATATAAAAAACTTCACAAACACAATTTTTTTATAAAATAATAAATATTGAAGATCGGGAATATTTTGTGAATGATTGTGTTTTTATGAGTTTTTCCTTTATCTATTTATGCAGGTCCTTGAAAAAACTACAAACTTCATGAAAAATTGTAAAAAAATGTGTGGCACATTTTTTATTCTGTTTTGTTCAATAGTCATGAAGTTTTGAAAACCAGACTGGCTCAAACAGTCAGAAGAAATACTTTATTGAGGTCAATGGATTATTATATAAATTGTCCCTAATTTTTTCATTTGAATGGAAATTCTTTGTTGGGTTACTTACTTATGTACAAATTCCTTCCATCCAATTTCTTTGTATCCCACCCCCCCACATCGTAAAGATTGCTAAAAAGGCAACTGCAGCAGCGACTCCTAGAACGTACCATTTGTCCCTTTCATTGTCTCCAAAGGGTTTGCCACCACTGCCCCTGTAGATTAATTTAAAGGTCTAAAAGATAATGTTATAAATTATATCATAACCTCACTAATGCCAGGGCCAGCTCAGCCATATAAGCAAACTAGGCAGCCGCCTAAGGCTGCAAAATATAGGGGCCGCGAACAGTGATCTGGCTTGGCCAAATTCGACATCTTCATATCATCCTCAAGATATGCTAATTAAATCTTTAAATGACCCCAAGGATACACCGCATTGAAAGTTAGTTCCTAAGTTTATTTTTCTAGAAGTTACAGAGAGTTGAATTTGCATAATACACCGCTATTAGTCATGAAAATAAACAGACAGATTTTTAAGAATTACTTTTGTTCATAGCGCATAGCTCATATATTGTTTCAAGATATTGAAAAAAAATATTACAGCAATACTAATAAAGAAATTCAACTTGTCCTCCATCTTGTGTTTCAAAAATCTCAAATAATTTTTAATTACAGTTAATTAGCGTTTCATGCACAAAAAATAATCAAAATTCTATTACTGGTTTTGAAAATATAAAAACATGTATTTATTCTCAAAATATGTATTATCCTCAAGTTATTCGAGCTTGTGCGGTATGAACATGAAAAAGAATTACATGGTGAAAGTTAGGCTAAGGTAATACCTATCAAAACCAAAAAACTGTTCCATTTTAATGAAAACACGACTTTTGGCCAAGCCAGATCACTGTGCCGAGCAGCGGCCTTTTTTGTAATTTTTTTGCATAATGAAAACTCATTACGACAAGTGACATTGATAATTGTTTTTGCATTAAAAACACCATTTTCCTGTGTTTTATTTGAAATTCCATTCCAAAGGTCACAGCACAGTTTAGATATAGCGTAGATATTATAAAGAGTATTCATTCCACCCTGAGCAGAATATTGGTCCAAATTCAAATTTTGTATGGGAAAATCAATCACATTGTCCAATTTACTGCCATCAGTCGAAGAAACACATTTTAAATGTATGACTAAAATTTTTGGAAATGTTTGTATACGAATCATCTTTTAGAATTCCCTTTTCATTCCACAAGTTGAACAGTATGGGCTCGCATCGTCAGTCAAAGTTTCCTCTTCTGTCAACAGTTCAATACATTGACGACTTCGTTTGGCAAGTCTGGAATAGAGATTGAAAGTACCCAGAGAGGTTGAAAAGTAACGGAGCAGTAATTACAAAAAGTACATCTCAATATAGACTTCAGCTGCCCGGCAAATGTATCTACAATTTTGGAATTATGAGTAGATAGACATATTGTCCAAGAAATGGAAGCTTTCTGATTATCATCCATGATAACAAAATCGTTTGGTGATGGATGATTCTCTGCACTCGCCTTGTTCAAATCTTCATGTAAACCTACCAGAAGGTATCTTAAAAACTCTTCCGAATCTGCTGGGACGTTATGATTAAAGGAAGGAGCAAAATTTATCCACCATTTTCCGAGAAGTATCAGGACTTCAGATATTTTCCATCAAAGATATAAAAGATTTCACTAGATTTTTTTTTTCATTCCTGATGTAGTATTTAAATCCTCCATACAAAAACCATTCTTGAAAAATTCCATCAAAACCTTGGTGTTCGAAAGACCCTGGATCATGCTATTCATAAAACAGGTATTTCCTACATTCTTCAATCCTCTTAGGCATGTAGTAATGGAGTCTCTTGTTGTTATGGCATGCTCACTTATGTTTAACGAAGAATCCATAGGTTCATTGTTCCTGTAATTCAAAGAAGGTGATAGAGAAACTGATATTGATTGTTTTGGAAGGTACTGAGTGATTATCTTTGATAACTGATATGTATCTCGTAGGAAAATTGAGGCGATAAAAAATTCATTCAGTGGATGTGATGTAGAAATTTTACCCATTATAGAAGAAGCATTGCCCCCTTGAATTGTTATACTAATTCTTTGTATCAAAAATGACGTTGAACGTTTATCTTTTGTAGCGCGGCCCAATCTCCTTTCAATTTCATGAATAAAAGACAGAGATTCAGGGCCAAATACACCAAAAGTTTCGACAGCTATTGGATGGAAAAGATCATTATGTCCGAGATTTTGATTTTTCTTTCTTTCAATTCCTCGCTGGATATTGCTGCAGCACCTGCGGACATAGAAGTATTTGCTAAATGAGACGCTGAAACTGTGTCAGCACAAGTGAAATCCCACACCACAGGTTTGCCACATTTCCAAGGTATCTAGTTTCGTATAAATATTTGAACTTTTTCTTCCTCACTGTGAACCATTTTGATTATTCCATCAAAAAAATGGCACTAAACAAACATAATATAGTCATTTCCATAGCATACTTTGAAAATGTTAACTTTCATAGGATAGGTATTTACAGTAACAACTAGTCTAACTAAGTTATTTCCTCGTTTAATTCCTCAAAAACGGTATAAGATAGGGGTAACATATGGTATATTTTTAAAATCAGAAAAAAAAAAGATCATTCCAAAAATTCAATAATAAAAACCTGAAATTTGCACGCTACTGTATTTTTGATAGCATTTTATCAAAATTCAGTCATAACCACACATCTTCTACATTTAACTTTTTTCTATAACAAGGAGGGGGGGTAATTTATAGTGAATAACCCAGTACCTACCGAGCTCCCTACGCTTTCATATTAAGTTACTAAAAACTGTGAACTCACTACAGAGCAAGAGAACTCAATGAAATATTATGCAAGAGTTTTATATGGGGAACATAAAAGAGAACCAGTACATGCAATAATCGAATAAATTGTATATCCAACATAACATTATAAAAGACAATAATAATAAACAATACTATTTTGGTGTTTTATAGGGCTATGAAATTAAATGTGTTTTTTATTTCTACCGCTATACGAACTTATTTTTAATTTTTTTCAGTCTCAAGTTGTTCATTCACGACAAAATTTTGTGGCAAATTAGGAAAACACATGATTTTTTTAATAGTGCCCTAAACGACGTTTTACGTGCACCATGTATAAAATTCAGTTTCCGATAATATTTCAATGCAAATTCTTCTATGAACTATTGGATTTTTTTCAGCACTCCACCGATGACCTTATTGATAATATTTACATTCCATATAATTTTGAAAGTCCTTTATAAACCGATATGACTTAAATTGTGGAAATAACAAGTGTATATTTCCGGCGATAGTTTACCTGAGATTGATTGATTGATTTTGTAGATTGAAGTGGTTGAATGTACAAATAATCATTATCGACTATTGCAATCGATCATTACACATTTTGAATACCACATCTGGTGTGGTGTCAAAGAATTCATCAAATTCTTCATTTCTTGAGAATCATTATTTATTATCCGTTGATACCGTATATAGGCTCTACCTTTGCGAAAGATTAATTGGCATAAGGTATATTAATAATGATTAATAAAACAGAGAAAAATAGTAATCGATCAGTGGAGACTAATAATTGAGGATGACTGTCGGTCACGGATTGTGATTAAATGCAGTTATGAAAGCGCTTTAGTACAATAGTTTCATGACTAAAACATACTCCTTGTTCATTCCTGACAAGTATTTCGAAAATAAATAGTAGTTCTCATAAATAATATAAACACATAATACGAAGTTTTCACTTTGCAGTGCGGGTCGAATGTGTGGAATAAATTCATGGTTTAGGAAAGCGACAATTTTTTTTAACTCCCACACGTCAGTTTTTTTTTAGTGGGGCATCTTTTGAGGAAACTTTCAAATTCTTGCTATCATGAATGTCAAAGTGGTAATGTCATCCACTTCTTTTAATATGTAACAACTTAAGAGTCACCTTAAATACCCAGGCTAATTATTTGGACTGCCTTGCTACTTTCTAATGTTTTATATAGCTAGCAAGGGTTTTGGAATCAAAATTTTTTCAATGTGCCGCCAGCATTTTCTGTTTACTTGAAGTACAAAAAGTTTCTATGGAAGATAAAAGTAATTTTTTTTGTTTCATTCTATCAACAATAAAACAATATATCCAATTTACTTGTATTATTACAAATCCTCCTACAAATTAGTTACTAATCAGGTTGAACATATCATCCAGTGGATGTCTTCTGCTGCATTAGAATATAAGAACGATTGTGACAATTAGGTTTATGTTTCTTTTGTTTGACTTGGAATTTGTGCAGCTTTAAGATGGTAATAAATTTTGTTTTTAGATGTTGAGGATATTGAATTTCGAGGTGAATGTCGATTATCTAACACCTGTCAACTTCAAATCCATCATTCTGGAGTATGATTAGAACAGAAAATATTTTAAAAAAATTACTTATAAAAAACTTTTTGAAGACAAGCTTTTATTTAAGCCGTGTACTAAAACGTATAAAATAAGTTTAAGTCATCGCTGACAATGATTTAATTATTTTTTGTTAAATTATTTGGTTTCAAAAAGCTTGTCGCGCGAAGTGTTCATAAAAGTAGGTACCAATTGATTTCATTGCACAATGATTGGTTAGTAAGTAACAACTTGTCGAAGTGTTAATTTTATTTCAATTTGCGCGGCAAGCTTTTTGAAAACAAATAATTCAACAAAAACTAATTAAATCATTATCAGCGATGACTTAAACTTATTTCATATGTTTTAGTACACGGCTTAAATAAAAGCGTATCTTAAAAAAAAAATTTGGTAATTTTATTTCTTGCTTTTTAGTTAGTTCGCCTTAATCTGTTCATTTCTAATGGAGCATCGTTATTACAAGGTCTCTTTCCTGTAATTTTTGAGCTGAAAGAAATCATGATCTACGACCCCTGAAACTCCCACACACCAATTTTGAATAGAATCTGACCATGATCACAAAACTCGTCCGCCATCCTGAAGTCGCCATCTTGAATTTATAGATTTTGACAAAAAATTCATAATCTTAGAACCTGAAAATCCCCACATACCAATTTTGAATAAAATATAACCATAATCAGAAAACTCGTCCTCTATCTTGGAGCCGCCATCTTAAGTTTATGAATTTTGGTGAAAAATTCAAAATATCCGACCGCGAAAACCGCCGCATACCAATTTTGAATCGAATCGGACCATAATCACAAAACTTGTCGTCCATCTTGGGGCCGCCATCTTGTATTTATGAATTTCGACAAAAAATTCATAATCTCCGAACCCGAAAACCTTCGCATACTTGGACCATAATCACAAAACTCGTCCCATCTTGAATTAATTAATTTTGACAAAAAATTCATAATCTCCGACCCCGAAAACCCCCACAAAGCAATTTTGAATCATAATTACAAATCTCGTCCCCCATATTGGAGCCGCCATTTTGTTTTTTTGTCTAACAAAAATTCCATAATGCATTGTCACCAGAATAATGAACATCTGCCAAATTTAAATTAATCGAACGATTAGAAGTCGGTCCAAATTCACTTCCAAAATTTGACCCAAACTAACAAACGAACGAACGAACGAACTAACTAAGAAGTGAAACTGAATAAAAGCTTGTAATAATGAACGTTTATTGCCTAAAATCGAGGGTGCTAGAAGTGGTCCATATGAAGGGCTTCATGATTCACCAAAAAGATCAACATTTCGCAGATCCCCTAAAATTAGGAACTAATATACTAAAAAATGGGCCAATAAATTGAACCAAAAATAATTTATTTTTTATTTTGAGAAAAAGTTAACGATCACAGAACTTGAGTTCTGTGAGAACGATCGAAGTAGTGGACATTTATAGCAAGAAGTTATTTTTTGCTCAGAAAAAAGTTTGAAAATCCGGTAAGTTGTTTGATACGAGAATTGTAATAGAATGTATCACTCCATGAGCTAATGACACGCAGACTTCCTGACAGTGTTGAATAAATACCATCAATTGGTAGCACGACTCGAAGTATTAGTACCGAAAAAAATCAACTTGTTTTAAAAAAAATCATAACTCCGCCACTTTTTGAGTTGTAGTGCAAACTTTTCACGATGTGGTAGTGATTAATATGTACTTTATGTGTGAAGAACTGTCGCTGCCGGATCATTAGTTATGGCATAATTGCAATCTGAATTTTTTAATGCACTTTATTGCAGCAGACCTGGATGCGTCAAAGGTGGTCTGAATCCAATTTTTCAAAAAGATTTCGAGAGTAGAAGTATAGTTCTACAAAATGTATATTTTCATTTTGCGCTAAAATGCTGCAAAATAGGTGGTAAATACTTGCAAACATGACTGAAAATGGACGAGTGCGTGAAGGCGGCTGGGTAGTGGGGGAGAGCAGCAGACGCGGGGAATCCGTGCTGCTCTACCCCCACTCCTTGGCCGCTTTCATGCACTCGCCGGTTTTCGGTCATGTGTGCAAGTATTTCTTACCTATTTCGCAGCATTTTAACGCAAAATGAGGATAGTCATTTTGTAGTACTATACTTTAGCTGTGAAAATCTTTTAGAAATATTGAAATCGGTCTGCTGCAATAAAGTGCCTTGAAAAAATCAAATTGCAATATTATGCCAAAACTAATAATCCAACAGTGCCTGAGTTTTTCACACATGAAGTTCATATCAATCACTACTATGTCCTGGAGAGCCTGCTTCAAAACTTGAAAAATTGTGGTTTTATGAATTTTTTTAAAAAGGATACTCCTACTGGTCTAGAGGAATTCTTCAACTGTATTCAGATTAGTATTCAATATTTGAAATATGTTTAATCATGATACGAGCTTTTATCACATTTTTGTGAAATATCTCATTCCTCTAGGATTCAATAGTATTGATTGAACGCAAAGAACTAGCACTGGGTGTCTTTCTCGACTTATCTGAAGCATATCATTGCATAGACTACAATATTCTCCTGCAGAAATAAGAGAAATATGGTGTTAGAGGACCTGCATTGAATTGGTTCCGATCGTACCTCCTTGATCGAAAACAAAGGGTCATTATCACTAAAAATAATTGCATTATTAAATCGGATGAGATAACCTTCAACACTGGCGTCCTGCAAGGAACTATAACCGGACCAATTCTATTTATTATTTATGTAGATGATCTCATTTCAAATATAAACTTAGAAAAATATAATATCACATGCTATGCAGACGATACTAATTTTTTGGTTCATGGCGAACATTTTCCAGAAGTAATAAATAACCTAAAGACTCACACTCGCATATGACTGGTTTCTCATGAACAAATTGACTCTGAATGAAAACAAAACAAATGTAATGCTCACCATCACAAATAGGCCGAAATTTGTAAAGCCCACAGAATCAAAAATGAATACAACTACCTTAGACATATCAGAAAACGTGAAATTTCTGGGAATGCAAATTGACGACGTCTTGTGTTGGGCCCATCACGTTATGTATATCACCACCAAACTGAATTCGGCATGTTACAGCTTGAAGATTATTGCAAACTACACGAATTAGGTCACTATCAAAACTATATATCACGCAACTGTAGAATCTGTAATACGGTATGGTATAATTTTCTATGGGAATAGCAGAGATGCAAACACACTTTTCACAGTTCAGAAAAGATCTAAGGACTCTTTGGAGACTGAAAGTTGGCGATTCTTATAGGGAAAAATTTAGAACTAGTAAAATTTCAACCTTCTATGGAATATTCATACAAGAATATTTATTATTCCTTTTCAAAAACAAATCTCAGATTGGGTATCTAAAGCCACAGTCTAAATACAGTACAAGGAATACTTTCTACAACTATCCTCAACATAAATTAGCATCCACTGAAAAAGCCCTCTCTACAACTGCATAAAATTTTACAACAAACTACCCGCTAACATGAAAACTATAGAAAAATTGTCTCTATTCAAGAAAAAAAAATTATATTACTTCTGGAGATTGAGCCATACTCAATCAATGATTATCTTTCTGCCAATCTATCTCAGTAATCTTAAATGTATGTGACGATTGTTTCAGTTAATGTTGCCTTATATTGTCTGTTATATACATTGTGACATTCATTGAAATGAAATTTATTTATTATTATTATTAATTAGGCAATTCCAGAGGTTGAAAAAGTATCGTCCTACCAGAGACACCTTTAAATAAACAAGTCGTTTGAGACTGATATCGTAGGACTGTTGTCTCTATCTAGAACGGGAATCAGGTAGACTATCTCTTCCATCTAATTCTTACATAGAAAGAAAAATTAACTTATTTTTTTTGCAACTACACACCATTTTCATGTGACATCACTCAACATCTTGAGGTGAAGTCAACCAAGTTGAAACTGAGAGGTCTTTACTGGACTGGAGATGAAAACAAACAGATCTGGTTGATTTTGGTTGAAGAACGAAAATAAGTCTAGGGTAGCGCTGCAGTTTTCATAGTTAATAATAATAAATAATAAATTCATTTATTGTTAACAATAATAATAATAAGGTACATGGTTTTAAGATATAATAAATATAAAATTAATGAAATATGTGTCTATGTTTAAAATTAGATTATATCTATTCAAGGATTCATATAATTCAACAATAAATGATTATGATAATGAGTTATTTATTATACAAGGGGAAAAAGTATTCGATTTTAGCTCGAGGTAAACCTAGAGCTAAAATCTAATATTTTTCCCGTTTATAATACACTATTTTTTTCTGTGTCGGGAAAAACGACGATTTAATATTGAAAAAACATATTATTACAATATATTAAAGTCAGAAAATTATCGATGTGAAATTTGAATTTTTAAACTGGTAGACTGTACTTATAGCGACAATTAGACCTGCGCTGCTAAGGAAACCTTTGAAGTAATCAAATATCTGTCAATTTAATTCTGTGATTTGATTTAGAAATTGTGAACTTAGTGGTTGTTTAGTAGTTATTTTGAATAATAAAAGTTAAAAAACTTCTGATTCCGAGTTTTCTCTGACTCCACCCGGGATAGTAGATGTAGCGAAAGTAGCGTTACAAAAATGATTGCCAGCTAAATCGCAGAAAATTTACGAAACCGCCTACTCAAGATTTATGGAATGGAAGATGAAAAAGACATGCAGTTCTTTCTTGGAGACGGTGTTATTGGCTTATTTTCCGGAACTGGCTCAACAACAAAAGCCATCAACAATGTGGTCGAATTACTCAATGATTAAAAGTATGTTACAATCCAATAATAATGTAGACATTTCAAAATATTTCAAACTAATTACATTTCTGACACAAAATGGGAAAGGTTACACGCCCAAGAAAGCTGCGATTTTTACGAGTACACAAATTGGTGATTTTTAAATAATGCTCCCGATTAAGTTTATTTAATGGCCAAGGTTGTTGTTGTATTTGGGATTGCAGGAACTTGTCGAATTTGTGAAATCAGCCAGGTTACATTAGATGATATGGAAGATTCGGGAACGTTATTCATTGTGAAACTCAAGCAAACAAAGAATGATGTAAACAGGAGATTTGTAGTTACTGAAGAATATATTAAATTTTACCGAATGTACATAGCCCTTCGTGCAGCATCCCTTCGTGCAGGATCGCCGCCTGTTTTATGCATATCGCAATGAAAAATGTATCAATCAGGTTGTGGGTAAAAATCAGTTCTATAAGGTACCTGAAACAGTAGCTAATTTTCTTCAACTTGAAAATGCTAACTCATATTCATTTCGAAGATCGTCTGCTACACTTTTAGTTGAATCTGGGAGAGACTTGACACTAAAAAAACATGGCGGTTGGAAGTCATCAACGGTCGCTGAAGGGTATGTTGATGAATCGGTAGAACACAGGGGGAAAATAGCTAATAAACTGTTTAGAACGTGTGGCAGTGCTGAAATAACACCCTCTTTGCGATTAGGTACATCAACGGCAGTTGTGTCCATGGTAGAAAAAAATTTAATTTCAACACCAGAAAATTCGATTGTTTTAGGTACCGAATAGTTCAAGGAACATGTCATTCATGCAATGCACAATTAATAATTGTACTTTTGATATAAAGGAAATGTAACTTTTGTATAATAAAATTTTCTAAAATTAAATACTTATCTACCTTTACTTATGTGTATATATATATATATATATATATATCCGGGAAAAAAGTTATTCCATAATAAAAAGTGATATTTTGTTACCTGTCAACTGAGATGAAAGTCAAACGTTTTTCCCGACACAGGAAAAAATATTTTTCGACCGCTGAGAGTAGAAAAACAAATGATTTATAATAACCATCGGATCCTTGTACATGAGGAAAATAAATAGTAGTAAAATCTTCTTAACTTTTGTTTATTTGAATACTTTATGAATTCAACTATAAATATAAATTATTAAAACATAAAGTTTTAATTTTCCGTGGTGATGGTTTCTAAAAAATAAAATAATAATCGTTTACTGCATCAATCCTTAACACCTTCACTTTGGAGTGTTTGCAGTAGATGGAATCACCAATTACAACATTGTGTGAAGCTACATCTCTAGATGTGGTTATCACTATTATCTTCATCTATGGGATCTTGACTTGATCATGCACTTTATTACGGAATGATTAACAAATTATTTCTCGATAGAATACTTCCAAGTCGTCAATGATAAGATACATATTTTTTGGTGATTTTTAAGTAGATTATTATTGGGAATTTGTGAAATGTTGATCTCTTTGGTGGATTAGGAAGCCATTCCTTGGTTGGAAGAAGGGACTAGCACCCTCGATTTCAACTTCAGAAATAATGGATTTGAAGTAGACAGATATCAGATGAATGACTTTCCACTCAACATATCCAATATCTCAAATAAAATTATTAACCAACCTAACGACAAAAAAACTATCGCCGATACTCAATTTCTAGAAGTGGTCCATATAAATTTGCAGGATGAGAATCACTACTAAACTCACAAGTTGAGACAAATGAGTGAACAAATGTGATATTTACAAAAAAACAAAAATAAATTCCACAAATGAAGATTGCTAGAATTTATAAAAACGAATTCAATAACTTTCCAGATGTGCTGAACAATTTGCTAGTTTTTCATCAACCAGATCAAAAATATTATCAATAAAGAAATAAAGATAGAGGTATACAAAATTTATAAGGAAAATAGCTTGCCCGATAGACGTTGTCCTTTCCAAATTTCTATATTCCCCTCAATTTGTTTATCTGAAAACTCTCGTCCGCGTAGAATTTCGTTTTTTCTATGTGTTTCTTTGTGTTGTTTCATCTAGGTTATGCTTTGACTCTGCCCGCTTCCCGTTATCGGGTTTTCCCATTATCCAGTTTTCCCGTTATCCCGTTTTCCCGTTATCTCGTTTTTTCGGTAACATGTTATCCCGTTTTCCCGTTATTCTGTGATCCCGTTTTCCCGTTTCCCCCTTATCTCGTTTTTTCGTTATCATGTTATCCCGTTTTCCGTTATTCCGTTATTTTGTGATCCGTTATCTCGTTTTTTCGCGTTATCCTGTTTTCCCCTTTTCCCGTTTTTCCCGTTATTGCGTTTTCCCCTTATCCCATTTTCTCGTTTACCTGTTATCTCGTTTTCCTTACCCGTTTTCCCGTTATTCTGTTATCCCGTTTCCCGTTTTCCCTTATCCGTTTCCCCTTATCTCGTTATTCCCGTAATCCTGTTTTCCGGTTATGCCGTTTTGCCGTTATGCCGTTTTATTATATATACAGTGCTTCTCAAAACTCCTCTCCCCCCCCCCTCTTAATTTTGGAACGATTATACATAAACGAGTGAAATTTGGAAACTGAATATTAAAGGTTGTAAACTTCCCTACTAGTGATGATAGATGACGAAATCGTCAAAGATGACGTCACAAGGCCATTGTGACCAATAATTTTAAATGGAACCCTACGGCAAGCGACACCTCTTTTGAAAGGTATCGAAAAAACCTATTCAATGATACTTATTTTGTTTGTGTTTATGGCAGTTTTGATGGCTCATTAGTAAACAATAAAATTTAAATTCCATTCAGTATGATATTAATTACAGATTTAAGAATCAGTATCTATTCCAAGAAATTGCTCGAAGTGACCTCTATTCACTACCTGACAGTGAAATATCCTATTTTTAAACTCTTCTCGTACTTTTGCAAATGTGTCTGCGGAAACAGCCTCACATTCTGCAACAATACGTTGTTTTAAAACGTCAATATTGTCAGGTTCAGTGGCGTAAATCTTCGATTTAAGGTACCCCCACAGAAAAAAAATCCAAAGGTGTGAGATCCGGTGATCGAGCTGGCCATTCCGTTGAACCTCGTCGTCCATGATACTCCTCATCCAAATACCGTCTTACTGCACCGTAATAGTGTGGAGGAGCACCATCCTGTTGGAATGTTATTTCCAAATTGCCGAATTCATCTGGATTATCTTCCAAAATTTCAAGGATTAACGGTTCTATTGCGTTTTGCAACAGCCCCAGATGAACCTCACCAGTTAAATTGGTATTTAAAAAAAGAGGCCCAACGATGTGGTTTCCCAGGATACCTGCCCAAATATTCACCTTCTGGGGAAATTGGGTATGTGTTTCACGAAACAGGTGAGGATTTGCGGCACTCCAATACCTCACATTCTGTGTATTTACATTTCCATTAAGATAGAAAGTACTTTCGTCACTAAAACAAATTGTTTTGACATAGTCTGGCTGTTGGTTAATTTTAGTTTCCATATTTTCACAAAATTCCAGTCTTCGGTCTGGGTCGTCGTCTGAGAGTTGATGAACCATTTTTAATTTGTATGGATGAAATTTGTTTTTTTTTAACACCCTGTGTACTGTACTTCGGATGACTTCACAGGTAGATGCAACGTGAGTTGTTGAAGAAGTAGGATTAACTATTACTTCTGCCAGTATATTAATTTTTTTCTCATCAGAAATTTCGCTTCTTGAAGCACTCAAACGTTCGGCTCAGAGCAGTTCAACAAATTATTAAAATGTACAAAAATATTAAAAGTACTAAAAGCTGCTAAAACAGTTAAACGTTCGATCAACAATACACAAATTATTAAATGTACAAAAACTTGGACAATTACAAAAACGTCGAATTATGGAGACTAACAAAAACGTCAGCTTATTTGACAACTATCCAGAGGCGGAACTTGAATTTGGAATTTTAGTATTAACTGATTTAATTCATCACAGTTTTGCGTTTTTTAAAAGCAAGTTGCCAAACTGCCATAAAAACAAACAAAATTAGTATCATTGAATAGGTTTCTTCGATACCTTTTAAAAGAGGTGTCGCTTGCCGTAGGGTTTCATTCAAAATTATTGGTCACAATTGCCTAGTGACGTCATCTTTGACGATTTCGTCATCTATCATCACTAGTCGGAAAGTTTACAACCTTTAATATTAAGTTTCCAAATTTCACTTGTTTATGTATAATCGTTCCAGAAATAAGAGGGGGGAGGGGACTTTTGAGAATCACTGTATATTCTTTAGTTTTTCGACCACATATATATATATATATATTTTCTTCAATGTCTCGGAATAAAGGTCTGATTCAGTCAATTCGAGTAGTCTATTCCAACGACTTTTCGACATAGTATTTGTCATCATCAGGTTGAAACAAAATTATTTTATTTGAATGTCTGCGTTCGAATCGTACGAACGTTATTGTAGGTGTGTGAAGTCACACAACTACAATAACGTTCGTACCCACATATTGTGTATTTCACGAGATGAAACACGGGCAATATTCGAAAGGAGGCTCTAGATCCTGGTGGAATCTCTGGAGGAGCGACATCTGTAGGCGAGTGTGCCGTTAAGTTTGATGGGGCAGAAGATGAGCGAGCGGTCGGTGTAAAGAGGAAACGGAAGCTCCACTTCGGGCATTTTGTGGTGAAAAAAGTCACGCTGCGTGGTGTGTAGGCTTGGCTCCGAAATATTCGTGATCGTCGAATCACCCGATAGACTGGTTGGGTCTGTGTGCATTTGATATCTATCCAAGTTCGAACTCTGCGGAGGATTTGAGAATCTACACTCCATGCTGAACTGTCACCGGAGTCCCGAGGGCATCTTACACCAGAAGATGCGTTAGGGCCGAGCACTATCAAGTGCAACGGGAACCATCCATTTCAACTACGAGACGCAGTTTGGTGGTATTGTCCCAAGGGCGGAACCCATATCGGCCAGTGGTTTTTGGTTTCGGAATTTGGTCCTGTTTTGGAGTCGGTTTTGGTTTTGTGTTGGGATACCAATTGACCTTTGACTACTTGGGAGTACAGGGTGGCCCAATTAATGGTATACCGGGTGAAGAATCCCAATTGCTGGTGGAGTGCAGTATCCACGTTTACCTGGTGATTCCACGAGGGAGCTTTCACGAGAGGTCGAGTCGAGGAATTTACGGGGGGACCCATTAGTATAGAGCGTACCACAGAATTTCCCTCTTATATTGGGCACGCAAGTTGAATATTGTTTATCGTTGTTGTGTGTATATATATATATATATATATATATATATATATATATATACTACTTGAATGAGCAGGTCTCTTGATTCGTATGTGTTTCCTTCAATGCATCCTACGTAATTAGGAAATTTTCATTTTCTCAGAAACTCGCTATTTATCACAGTGGCCGCTTCATTCAATGGGAAAGCCAAAGGGGTCTCCTGCAATAATTCCCTACTTATTTTACATGTATCATGCACAATTCGTCCCACCGTATTGTCTCCAATTCTAAATGAGAGTCCTAACGATTTGTATGATGAACCAGTTGCTAGGTACCTGAAATATATAATAGTTTCAATTATTTTTTGCAGTTGAGGATTTGAAGAAAAGATGGAGGAATATACGAGATACGTTTTGCAAAGATTTCCAGAAGTCAACACAAAGTAGCGATGGTGCCGATGCAAAAATTGTTTCAAAAAGGCCATACCTTTAAATGTTGTTGTTTTTGAAGGATACTATGGTCTCAAGCGAACTATCAGGCAGCGTTCCAGAGCTCTTCCCGATCACGACAGAACTTGAAATGAGAGATAACGATTAGTTGATAATTTCACGGGATAGATTAGATTTGTCTGGGGCTTGTGAGCTAGGAGCCACTTCACTGCGACCTTTGCAGATCTATCGTGTATGCCCTCGTGTTAAGTTAGAGTTTCCTGTCTGGGCCCGTTCTTTTCACTAGACCCCATAGGCCAGACCTTGATTCCTTCATCTATTGGGGGGGGGTTGTGGTTTTTCCTCCCCTATCGTTGAAAACCTTAGCTTTGTAAGGCCTTCATAGTAGCACAATATGTGCGCTGAGATTTCCTCTTCCTCCTGGCAGAACCTACATGTGGTTGTGTCTGCCAGTCCGATGTTATTCATGTGTTTGTTGAGTCTACATTGTCCTGTCACCTGTCAGGAGCCAACCATGATCCTGGTTGATTGTTCTTTCAACCAAGTACTGTTTCGTGTTGTTCGCAGCTCTTTCGCTGTACCACAAGAAGGTTCTGAGCCAATTGGGGCACATCGTGTTCCTTCTCGAGCTAATGAATCGGCCTCTCCGTTGCCCTTGTAGCCTGTGTGGCCTAGCACCCAAGCCAGAGATAGTTTGTTTCGACTGCCTATCCTTTGTAGGGTTTCCAAGCAGTCCCAGACAAGTTTGAAGTTAACTTGCATGGAGCTAATTGCTTCAATGGCCGCTTGGCTGTCAGAATATATGGCAATGGTATTTTCCTTAAACTCTTGCCTTAGTAACTCCTCTGCGCAGTGATGTATTGCTGCAACTTCTGCCTGGAATATCATCACGTGTTTGCCTAAGCTCAGTGAGACTCCTGTCTTTGGCTTTTTCAATTTCACGGGATAATATATCCTCGGAAAACCTACCACTCACTGAACAGGAATGTCCGTCGTCAAGCTAACAAATGTCACCGAAATCATTCGAACTTCCACAAAACATAAAGAGTAAAAATCGTAACATCAACATCGACGCGAAACTACTGGAAATTGAGGAAAAGAAATTGAAACATTTTGACAAAAAAAAGCAGTTGATGATCAGCAGTTTTTAATGAATTCATTTCCCTTGTTCAAAGATGTGCTCAAAGCAAGAAAACTGACTGTACCATCACAATTACAAGTATTAATCAGCTAACAACAACTTGCCTCCACGCAATCTACCTCTCACTATTCATCAAACTGGCAACACACTGCATACTCTTTTATATACCAGACCATCCTTCCAAAATACGACCTATTCTGGCGCTTCTAGATCTACACCCAGCCGACAAGACTTGCAAAATCCTTCTGAGAATGACTATATACTACCAAGTTATTTTGAGGCATATGGTCCGTCTAATACTAATATTATTCATTTTATTTTGTAACTTAAGGTTGGCAACAAATATGGCTTAAACTAATCCGATAGAGGAGCCACCATGCATAATAGTGAATGAGTCGGCGGGCACTGTTGCCGATAAGGTTACGTATTCCATGAAGTATCAATTATCATTTGTGAAATAGTTATTCCGAAATAACATTCTTTGAAAATAAAATCCAATCTTATTATATCCATTATTATGAGATGAGATGAGAAAGGTTGAAACATGAACCTAGAGATTAGTAATTATATTGGCGGGTTTGGCAACATGTCAGTTGGGTTGTCCTGTGAAGGTGAAATGAGGAAATTCTCGTTGGGGATTTTACAGCAGAATATATTATTCCAGCGCCAGCGGCAGAGGAATCGTTATTGGGTTTTAAATTTTGATATCATTCTAGTGAATGTTTTGGAAATCTAGCATTGTCAACCGGGCATATATTAGTTTTGAATCCCAGTCTTTGGGAATGAAGTGATTTTTATGAAATCAATGAATAATCTTTGGATGCCATAATTCACTGGTTGAATATCATACAACAGGAGATATCAGAGTTGGAATTGGCAGCTCATAATTTTGGAGAAAAAAAATATCAACAAAACTGTGACATTTTTACGGTTCATTCTGAACGACTTGAGAATTTCTCTTCCTTAATATTCGTTGAGAAAGAGACGAAATTTTGTGGAGAGAAAAAATGGTTCTCACGTTAGAAATATTTTATGTGGATTGTGTACTGGAGAAAATAATCAGACGACGTTCTTTAAGGGATGAAAAATGGTACGACCCTCCGTGGATAAAAGATGCTGTTGAATCAAAAATAGAAAGAAGTAAATTATATTTTTTTAAGTTCTATATGTTGTTCGCTGACTTTTTTTTGTAAAATCAGACATCATTGATGTACTCTCATACATCGCGTGTGATTTTCAGTAGTTATATATATATATATATATATATATATATATATATATATAAGTGAAGGATATTTTGGTGAGTATACTTCGACATTTTTGTGTCGATATTGTTGTAAAAATTCACGAGACAAAATTTCTTTAAAAATATTTTTTTACGAACTTTGTTCGAGTGGTATTTCTGCAAAGATATTGCCGAAAAAATATCAAAATATACTCTATTCAAAATATCTATCACCAGATTATATATCGAGCTACTAAAAACATACCTACACTTGAAAATACTACGTTTTTACGATTTTCTTCTAAGGAAGTGTTTCCGAAACATTTTCTAATTTGACAGTGACTGAATTATTATGATAGGTTTGTTATTGATGAGTTATGATGAATAGAAATACTGGACTGAACAGTAAATGTATAATAATAGGAAAATATAAATGTTTCTCAAATGTCACACTGATAATTACTAAAACTATAAACATCAACAAATATATCAACTGTTCAGGATATATATGCAAAGGTGCCATGATACAATGAAATATATACTGAGTGTATTATTTCAACACCCCTCCTACTTGGCTACTTTGCAAAACATTCTGAACCTCACATCAATCCAAAATCTTGGATGCACCATTCAAACTTTGCTTGGGACGTAATCTTCGTCAGAATATCTGCTGGCATTTTCTCTGTTTCAATAGGCTTCACGCAAATGTTCCCATTCTCAACAGCATCTCGAACAAAGTGATGGCGAATATCTATGTGTTTGCTTCTTGCGTGAAACACATTATTGTTGGACACTTCAGTGGCCCCTTTGTTGTCGCAGAAAATATCAATAGGTTGATAGGTGATATTTCCCAATCCTATTTCTTGAAATAACTGCTGCAACCACAACGCTTCCTTTGTTGCGTGGCTCAGTGCCATGTATTCAGCTTCTGTGGTTGATAATGCGACTGTCGGTTGTTTCTTGCTATTCCATGAGATCAAGGATTTGCCAAGTTTGAAGACGTATCCAGCATAGGATTTTCTGTCGTCTGTGTCTCCTCCCCAGTCTGAATCACAGTATCCTGTTATTCCTTTCTGGCTACTTCTCTCATAGATTAACTTCTTTCCTTTAGTACCTCGAAGGTATCTCAGAACTCTCTTCACAGCTGTCCAATGGGGTTTTCCTGGGTCATTATTGAATTTACTGATCACACTCACTGGATAGCTAATGTCAGGCCTGGTCCATTGTGAAAGATATATCAGTTTTCCCAATGCTTCTCTGTAGGGAATGCTTTTCATTTCATTTCTTTCTTCTTCACTACTAGGTCCCTTTTCACGAGTTAATTTCTGATTCTTCTGCATAGGTATCGAAACTGGATGACAGTTGTTCATATTGAACTCTTTCAAAATTTATGTAGTTTTCTTGATCCAAAGTGATAATTCCTTTTCTTCTATCTCTCTCTATTCGTATGCCCAAACACTGGTGCGCTGGTCCTAAGTCTTTTATTTCAAATACCCTCTTCAAGTTCTCTTTGAACTCTTCAATTTTCCTTTTAATATTACCGAATATCAAAATGTCGTCCACATAAATTGTGATGATGAAAATTTCTCCATTTTCCATTCGATAATAGAGGCAAGGATCTACCTTCGATTGAGTTAAATTATTTTTGATAAGTTCGGTGTGTAATTTTTTGTTCCATACTCGACCTGATTGCTCTAACCCATATATTGCTTTATTCAATCTGCAAATAATTTTGAAGTCCTCCGAAGGATCTGTTTTCGGCAACTCCATGTATATTTCTTCCGATAATTCAGAATTCAAGTAGGCTGTCACGACGTCAATTAATTCCATTTCTAAATCTAGTTCAGCTGCCAATGCAATGAGGGCTTTCAGGGTAGATTGTCGAATCACTGGTGAAAATGTTTCATCGAAATCTATTCCTTCCTCTTGATAAAAACCTTTGGCTACAAGTCTTGCCTTGAACTTTTCTATTTTTCCATCAGCTCCTTTCTTGAGTTTGAAGACTCATTTGCTTTTTATCGCTCTTCGTCCATCAGGTACATTTTCTACAACATCCCAAGTATTATTGACTTCATGTGACCTCAGCTCCTGGACTATAGCTTGTTTCCAGTTTTCAGAATTGTCACTTTCTAGAGCTTTTGTCAATGTCATGGGTTCTGAATAATTGGACTCAGCTGATGAACTGGCTACACAAAAGTAATCTTGCAGGTAGGTTGGTGGCTTACGATTTCTTTTTTCTTCTTCAACAATGCAATCTATGCTTCCAGCTCCTTCTGAAATGTGTATTTGTTCTGCTTCCATTTGTATGCTTTCGCTTTTTCCTGTTGGATCTATTTCTACCTCTTCCTTGTCTCCACTTGCATTTTCTTTATCCTTTTGGTTTAATTTCTTTTCTATTTTTTGGATATGAACATGAAATCTGATTTTCTTTATAATTTTTTTCTTTTGGTCAAACAATCTATACGCTTTCGTATTTTCCTCATATCCAAGAAAAATGCACTCCTCTGATTTTGAATCTAATTTTCTCCTTTTTACATCTGGGATTTGCACAAATGCTTTGCAACCAAAAACTCGTAGATAGCTCACATCGGGTTTTTCTCCGCTCCAAACTTCTTCGGGGGTGGAGTTGAGTAAGGCAATCGTTGGGGAACGATTCTTGAGGTAAACTATGGTACTGACGGCCTCTGCCAAAAATGTTTTATCGAGGTGTGCTCCTTCAAGAATGCATCTTACTCGTTCGACTATGGTTCGATTAGCCCTTTCAGCTACACCATTTTGTTCGGGAGTATATGGCGCTGAAAGTTGATGACAGATACCATTTCGTTGCAGAAATTCTTCCATGGGTTTGTTTAAATATTCTCGCCCATTGTCAGTTCTCAGTTTCTTCAGTTTTCTTCCCGTTTCAGTTTCAACCATCATTTTGAACTTCTTGAAACAACTAAAAACTTCATTTTTCTGACGTAAAAAGTAGACAGCAGTTTTTCTTGACTTGTCATCTATAAAAGTGACAAAATATTTTGCTTTACCAATTGATTCCACTTCCATGGGCCCGCACAGATCAGAATGCACAAGTCCCAATATTTCAGTTGCTCTTTTTCCTTTTTTGTTAGGAAATGAAGCTCTACTATGTTTGCCAGTAATGCACCGTTCACAAATCTCTCCATTGGATGAAACATTCTGGGGTAATCCTAAAACTAGTCCTTTCTGGAGTTTTTGAAGTCCATTGTTACTGATATGACCGAGACGTTGGTGCCATAAATCATAATCACTTGAAGTTTTTGTCACACATACTTTATCTCTAATGACGTCGAGTGTGTATAAACCATCTTTACTTCTAGAGCCTGTTCCTAAAACTTCTTTGGTATCTTTGCTTCTTATAGTACACTTCATGTCATTGAAAAATAGTTCGTTTCCTTTATCAGCAATTTTTCCAACTGATAATAGGTTCATCTTCAAATTAGGAATGTATAAGGAGTCTTTGACGAGGATCTCTCCTGAGCTGCCATTAATATTCACTGCTAAGGAGATATCACCTTTACCTTCGGATAAAATTTGATTTCCGTCAACAGTTTCTACGTTGATTTTTCGATTAGGAGAATTGATACTTTTGAATAATTGTTTTTGTGAACTCATATGGCGGGTTGCACCAGAATCTAAGTACCAGTTTTCATCGCTTCCTGCTGTCACTTCACTCTCAACAGCTGCGTATGCATGTCTTGGTTCCTGCTTGGATGTTGATGGCTCTGTAGATGATTGTTCTTTATAATGGTTTCTTTTGTTTCTGCACACTTTTGCTATATGTCCTAGTTTTCCACTTATGAAACACCTATTGGAATGCCGTTTTTCATTTTGCTCAGTAGCTTGGAATGACTTCTTGGCATGATTACTATATTTGCTTCCTAGAGCTGAGTCCTTTTTCATAGAATTCTCGTTTCGCCTGGCTTCCTCTTGTAAAAGATTTTCAATAACGGAATCTAATACCAATATTTTAGCACTATTTTCCATAGCTATGACTAATGAATCGTAATCGTCTGTTAGATTTGCCAGCAATTTGAACGCCATATAGTCATCGCTGACTTCTCTGCCAACACCTTTCAATTCGGTTTGGATTTCTAGCATTTTGTTGATGTAGTCCTCCATTCTGTGGAAATCACTCAGCTTAGTTGAATAGAGCTGACGATCCAGTATGATTTGCCGCCGGAGTCCAGTACTCTCGAATGCTTTTTCTAATTTGGTCCATGCTTCTTTAGCGTTGTTTGCAGTTTTCGTGCGAACGTAGATATTCGAATGGATGTTGAGAACTATCGCGGCTAAAGCTTGTTGATCAGTTTCAGTATCAACTGTCTCACCTGCTGATGGTTCGATAGCTTTCCACAACTTGTCTCTTGTGAGTAGCATTTTCATCGCATACTTCCAGGTTCCATAATTCTTCGCCCCTTCTAATTTTTCGACACGATATTCTGACTGACTTGCCATATCAATAGTTTTTCAATTTTTCGATAAACTATATATGTTGAGCAATCTTGGGCCCATAACCTGATGAGTTATGATGAATAGAAATACTGGACTGAACAGTAAATGTATAATAATAGGAAAATATAAATGTTTCTCAAATGTCACACTGATAATTACTAAAACTATAAACATCAACAAATATATCAACTGTTCAGGATATATATGCAAAGGTGCCATGATACAATGGAATATATACTGAGTGTATTATTTCAACAGTTATAAATAATGGTAAATGCCTACTTGTTTTATAGCAAGTATTTTCGCGGATATACTAGCAACATGGTGTATATCCGCTGATATTGGTATTTTATTCGTAAGATTAATGCATTTGATTAGCTGAATTCATTTCGAGGTATATAATCGCAGATATACTAGCAACTTGGTCTATATTGCTGATATTAGGATTTGATTAGTAAGATAAATGCATTTGATTAGCTGAATTCATTTCGAGGTTTATAATCACCAATATAAGACTACAATAATTTACCTACATCACATGTCTGCAGAAAAAATATACTTCCATAGAAAAATGTGTACTACGCGCCTTCAAAACCCCCCAAGAAATCATATTTCATTCCAATACTTCAAAGGCGAATTGTTAAGTTCATTATTATGTTATGAGTGTTCAATGGTTACAAGCATTGTACAGAGAGTAATTTTTAATGCAACACCTATTTGCCTTTTCAAATAAGTTCAATGGAGCATTCTGAATGTTTTTGATTTTTGACAACAAAATCATAATCTCCGACCCCAAAAACCCTGGAAAATAAATCACAAAACGGATTTCCCTAAAAACCCTAAATATCAAGGCGCAAGAATCCTTTTTTGTATTCGCCGCAAGCTTATGAATCTGTTATTCAAAGAATGACGTAGATCAATCAATTAAAGAAATATGTTTTCCTTTTTAGAACTTGTCTGCAACAATATTTTTTTATTTATTTTAAATTTTTCCTTTTTGAAGTTAACTTTCATAGGATAGGTATTTACAGTAACAATTAGTTTAACTAAGTTATTCGACGTTTAATAACTCAAAAACGGTATAAGATAGGGGTAACATTTGGTATATTTTTGAAATCAGGAAAATATCATTCCAAAAATTTAATTATATACAGAGTATCGCATTTACAAAAAAATTATCCCCTGAAATCTGCACGCTACTGTATTTTTGATAGCATTTTATCCAAATTCAGTAATAGCCACATAACTATTTCATGTAACTTTTTTTCTATAGGCAATAATAACGATCATAAGGGGTGGGTAATTTATAGTGAATAACCCGGTACCATAAAATGCAGGATTTTCAAAATGCTGTCACTTTGTCAGTCACAAGGTGAAAGTGATTTTCTGAAAATTGTTTATTTTATCGGGATATTATTACTGGATATACTGTCCCGTACTATGGCATGTTATACCGTGCAGTTTTAATTTCCGAAGAATGCTTGCTTGTATGAATTCGAAATGAAACACCGTGATCGCGTACACGGGACGTGTCTGAGTCTGCTGGCATGTAATGACGCTGACCTAGCCAATACCGCGGATGTCAGAGGTTACATCATTAACCTGCTATCCTCTGAAAAAATGCCCTCTTCATCACAGCCGTTGAACGTAGGGGTTTCCTGTTAGGTCCACCTTCCCATTCATCGCAGTGCCAAATAATGTGTATATATATATATATATATCTCCATTTACATAAATACAGGTTGAAATAAACGGTATTTTGATGCTACTCTGTAAAGAGTGGAAGGAAGATAAATTCCATAGAATATACCCCAATAAATATGATATATACAGCGTTGGCCATAATGTTTGCAACATATGGGAAACAAAATCATTATCAGCAATACAAAAAATACTTTATATCGAAAAATCTAAAAATCGGTTTTAACATGTTATGACCCACCAATATGGCGGCAATTTTGAAAAATTGGCAAAAAGTCTGGTTGATTTTTAAGATAGCATCTGGTAATCTTATTTCCCAATGCAAATAATTCTGCTATACCAAATGAAAACTGATGGTGCCTGCCAGCAGGATGGTGCACCGCCGCATTTCGCAGCTGATCTTAGAAGGTATCTTGACCAACAGTTGGATAGATAGGCGTGGTTCTATTGAATGGCCCCCAAGATCTCCGGTTCTTACTCCAATATATTTTTTTCTGTGGGTCCATTTAAAGAATGTCGTATACAAAACTGGTTCCCACGAAAAGGGATATCCTGTAATGTTCAGAGAACATCGTGGGAACCTAGGGAAAGAAGGTAGGAGTTGGTGTTCTTCTTAAATTTCTGAAGGTTGTATGCCTCGGGGAACACCTCCCTAGGCAATGAGTTCCAAAGCCTCGCTGTTCGTTGGATGAACGAGTCTTTGGAAAGTGATGTTCTGCAGGACTCCAAAGTGACCACCAAGGGGTGTGATGACTGAACTTGACGGGTTAATCTCGAAGAGACTGCCAAAGCAGGAACGATTGTTGATATTTCAGAAGAGCATCGCCCATGAAAATATCTATAAAATAGAGACAAATTGCCAACTTTTCTACGGTGTTCCAGACAAGTGAGCGAGTTTGTAAGCGAGGCATCACCGACGAGACGAATTGCCCTTTTTTGGACGGAATCCAATAGCCTCAGGATATGTTTAGGTGCCGCACTCCAAATATGGGAACAGTATTCCAGGACAGGTCGGATCTGTGCCTTATAGATCATAAGCAGCTGACTGGGGGTGAAATAGCTCTTGGCACGAAACAAAAAACCAAGTTTTGGGATGCACTTTTGGCAATGGACCTCACGTGATTTTCCCAGGAAAGGTTATTGCTGATAGTAATACCAAGCATCGATATGGATGGCTTCAGTGGTATGGTTACTCCTGACAAAGTTATGTTAGGCACAGTGAGATCGGCTTTTCTAGAGAAAAGACATGCTTGTGTTTTGTTTGCATCGAATTCTACCAAGGTATTAGATCCCCATTCGAGAATTGTTGCTAAGTCCATATTTATATTATTAACATTTCTTCCTCGTTCATTTCTGGTTTCACGGGCTGATATAGGGGCCCTGGAAGAGAAAGCGGTATGGAGGGTACTATCATCGGCAAAGCTGTGTACTGGACATGAAGTTGCTTTCAGCAGGTCGTTGATGTGAAGTAGAAATAGTGTTGGTGCGAGAATAGATCCTTGCGGAACACCAGCATTTATGAGTAGAGTGTCAGATGAAACTCCATCGACCACTACATGGAGAGACCTGTTTGAGAGAAAACTAGCAAGCAGAGAACACAGCTGAGGGGGCAAGCCATAAGACGGAAGCTTGGCGAGGAGTCCCTGGTGCCAAACTCGATCGAACGCCTTGGAGATATTTAATGCCACAGCTAAAGTTTCTCCATACTTTTCAATAGATAGCTGCCATATATGTGAGACGTAAGCGAGCAGGTCACCAGTTGATCTCTGATGGCGGAAGCCATATTGCCTATCGTTGACAATTCCTGAGTCTTCCAGATATTTCATGAGCTCGATGTTGATGGCTTTTCCATGACCTTTGAAATAATAGATAGCAGTGCGATAGGTCTGTAGTTGCTAGGTAGGGCCTTTTTGCCTTTTTTAGGGACTGGCTGTACTCTTGCAATTTTCCAATTGGACGGAAATACCCCCAAATTGTAAGAGTGGTTGAACAACTTGCAAAGAACAGGTGTTAGTTCGGGGGCACATTTCTTGAGAACAATCGGCGGGATTCCGTCAGATCCACAGGCTTTGTTGGTGTTGAGACCCAGCAAAATCTTTCTGATAGTACGTTGGCGAAAGGTGATCTCGGCATGTGACTGTCAATAGGTGTAATTTTCGGGGGTTTTTTTCCCGATGAATCCAGAGTGGAATTTCCAGCAAATAGGTGCGCAAAGATATTGGCTTTTTCCTGGGCAGTCGTTGCTAGTGTTCCATCTTCTTTGGTTAGAGGAGGAAATGAGCTGGAAGTGAAGTTTCTTCCCACAGCTTTGGCGAAAGACCAAAATGAACGGGATCCGTTAGGACATTCAGCAAGTTTTGATCTTATTTTGGCATTGTGGGATTACAAATGAATGTAACAATATTTCTCAAGAAACTGTCAGTGGGGTCGTGAGTAGTGCTAGGCTCAGGAAGGACTTTAGTTTGAACACTTAATCAATTATTTTGTACAATTAACTGAATAAAATGAAATGTTCATTTCATTATAACATTGATTTTCTCGAAAATTTTCTTATTCTCTTATGTGCAGAAAAATATGCCCTTTCAAATGGCACTGTGAGGTACCTAGTTGAAAAAAATGTTGATGACGTCATATCCTGGAATAGTAATGACGTCACCAATGCCATAGAACGTCAAGAGGGGCGCATCTTAAAACAAAGCTTCACGTATCCGATTATTTTTCCGAAAAGCTTCTCCTTCTCTATAATGAATTTATTCCCTACCTTATGTACACACTATATACAGGGTGAGTCAGAATGAGACCTCATTGTTATCAAGGTATGTCCTAAATACATCCCCTCTGAAATACAAAGTGTCGAAAGTACGAAAAAAATTAGGATTTAATTTGTTTTCTCCAAAATTCCTGGAGGAAAAATTTTTGAACTTGGTACACTAATCAACGTTTAGCAACGTGCTAATTTAAGTTATTATTTTTTATTTTCGTAAATCAGTGGCGTAATTCCGATGGTATGTGGTCATATGTTCCTCCATATTTTCTTGGACAAGTGAATGGACAAATGAGCGTTTGACATCAGTTCGGCTCATCGATATTCAACCTAAAAGTCATGACATGCCATGTGCCTAAAAGTGGAGGTTTCTGAGATAATTGAGTAAAACTGAAGATATGTCCTTAGTAGAGACATAATTTCCTATGTGCAATAATCGCATCATGCTCATTTCTAACAACATATCGGAATATGTGTCAACCTCCTGAACATTTTTTAATGTTGGGAGAATCGGAAACAGTACGGGTGAGTCAGAATGAGACCGATAACATTATTTGATCGAATCGATGTCGTGGATTCACTGATATGTTACCATACTTTCTTGCATATGATTGTTTCAACAGATCAACTGACAAATTAGATAAGAGTTAGGGTCTGAAATAATTTTTGCGAAAAACTGAAGATAAGTACTCTTAATTTGTTGAAGTTTATGTTGGAGTATCATTATCAAAGCCATTTCTGATTGATTTATCTAGGAAAATATTATCCAATCAACATGTTTTTGATGAAGAAAAACAATTATTGTGTATTAATATCTACTCAAAAGATAGAAACGGTTTAGTGGGTACACTTCATAGAAAAAAACAAGGCATTAAAGCAAATGTTCAAATGGACACCATTTTGTTCAATACACAATTGGCATCTCCGTATCATCGACTGTCGCACGCTTTGGAATATTCTTGGTGTATCCTGTACATGCTGCTAAAATTCTTGCCGTTTAATCTTCCACAGATTCTACAGGTGTCAGACACTAGGGATTCAAGGTATCCCCACTAAAAAAGTCTAGTGAAGTTAAATCCGGAGAACGTGCAGGCCAATGTATGGGCCCACGTCTACCTATCCACCGATCATGGAAGGTTTGATCAAGAAATTGACGAACGATTCGTTGGAAATGGGCCGGTGCTCCGTCATATTGATACCAGATTCTTTGACGAACCAATAGAGGTACGTTTTCAAGTAGCCCAGGTAAAACATGTTCAAGAAACACTCGGTAGTTCTGCCCATGCAAACGGGGAGGAAGAAGATATGGTCCAACGAAACGATTTTCGATCATTCCTACCCAAATATTCACTGAAAACTTTTGTTGGTAGCCTTTCCGAAACATTCCATGCGGATTTTGTTCATCCCATAAATGGCTGTTCCTACTATTGAAATATCCATTTCTTGTGAAACATGCCTCATCCGTGAATAGAACATATCTAGGAAAGTCGTGAGCTCCTTCATACATCCTCAAAAACCATTCACAAAAATATCTACGAGGGCCATAATCACCAGCATCTAGGGTCATCACCTTCTGTAGGCGAAATGGATACAATAGTTGTTCACGTGTTACCCGACTTACTGTTTATTGTGACACTTGTAACCTATACGAAATAGCCCGAGTGCTGGTAGAAGGATCTGCTGCTAATCGTTCAAGAATTTGTTCTTCCGTGACATCATCTCTTCTTGTTCTATTTGCACCACAATGGTGTTTACTGAATTTAAAGGACCCCGTTTCCTTTAATCGTCGATGCACAGCTAGAAAAGTAGTGAAATGTGGATGATGTCTGTTTGGATATAATTCAGCAGCGACTTGGCATTTTCCCCAGTTTCACCATAAACGAAATGCATATCTGTATATTCTTCAAATGAATAATCCATTTTGACACGATGTTCACTGACTGAAATGATGACAGATGACTTGACAATAATAGAAACTGTTTTGGGTTACTGTCAATTATGTCTAATGTAAGTATCGATATATCAGAACAATGAAAAAAGGCTACGTTTCTTTTTAGTCCCTCGTCCAATGAAACTGATACAAGCATTAGCTCGTGTTCAGTTAAATTCCTTGTTCGATTAATTTTTCCAATTTTTTGGAGTCACAAATTAAACAGTCTACCATAAAAACGTCAAAAAAATAACAAATCATACGCTTAATTTTACAGAAAATCTATCGTTAGTATTGCACAACATTGTTTATCTTCTGAATTCTTTAAAACTGTGAATCTAAACGAATTGTTTTGATTGCTTTCATTAACAACGAAACAAAATATTCATAGCCCACTATTCAAATAATCGATGAACTTCAAAAGTGGCATATACTTTTTGGATTGTCGCGTTGATTTTGTTCAGTAGTGAATTACGTATGAAAATATTGTTCATATATTCCAGACCAAAAAGAAATCCACTCAGAACGTCTACAAATTTACGTTATCAGTACAACTGCGTTAATTTTGTTCAGTAGTGTATTATATTACGTAGGAAAATATTGTTCATGTATTCCCGGACCAAAAACGAATCTACTCAGAACGTCCAGGAATTGACGTTATCAGTACATCTTGAAAATGTCCAAAACGGTCAGTTCTAAACTGGACTGAAAATGGACTACCCAGGACGTCGGGTGATATATGGGCTTCTCTGAAAGATGTTTCAATTCTAAATATGATCGTTTTTTTAATTTTTCAAATTGTTCATTAGTTCTCGAGTCATTCGAAAAAGCTCCATTATATTTCAATAAAGTATCTAAAATCTCAGAAATTATTGATGTATTTGACTCTTAATGTACCAATGTTGTAACCTGCATATAGAGCCTGGATAGGAAAAATGAACTGATAGAATATATTCATTTATAACGATCACATTTAAAATAAGGAAAATCCAGTATTAATATATAAATTCATATTACGTGGAAGTTATTCTATTCAAACGATTATTGAACTCAATGAACCGAAAAATAACACCATATATCTGTGCTAGTGACGAAATCATAATTATATACCACACGTGGGAAGCCATAAATTTTGAAAAAAGGAGTTTCTAAAAATATATGTACAAAGAAAATCGTACCTAATTATAAACTCCAGTAAACTATGAGTTCATAAAACAAGAAAATGATCAATAAAAAAACGTTTATAAATACAAGCTTTTATTCAAATGCGCAAAAAAGTAAAAAATAATAGCTTTGGATATGCGACGTGAGTTATAGATTCGAAAGCTTGTCGCGCAAAGTTTTCAGTTCGAATACAGAAGCGACAAGCTTTTGGGACTGGGTACTAGCCACACAACACCGCCTCTTTAAAGAAACATAAACTACCCTCTCTTCAGACCTGGCGAGCTTGGGGACATATTTCCGTAAATGGAGACTGAGGCCAAACCCCAATAAAACGGAGACGGCGTGCTTCCATCTCTCTAACAAGGCAACGAATAGACAGCTCCAGGTCTACTTCGAGGATACTCTACTGCGTCACAACACGTACCCGAAATATCTTGGTATCACCCTAGATAGGACATTGACCTATAAGAGGCACCTGGAGAACACTGCTGCGAACTCGGAACACCATCCTCCATAAGCTATGCGGGCTCTACCGCTGAAACATCAAGATCCTCAGCACTTGGACTGGCTTACTCAACTGCAGAATACGGCGCACCGATCTGGCTCAACAGTGCGCATACCCTAAAGGTAGATACACAACTAAATGAGACCATGTGGATAATCAGCCGAACGCTAAAATCGACTCCTACCGAATGACTACTGAGTCATATACCTCCCCCCCAAACCTCCGGCGAGAACTACACACGTCACAGTTCGACCACATAGACTCTTGGGAGCGAAAATGGACAAACCGTCCAACATATGGTGGTGGAATGCCCAAACACAGCATATGAGGGAAGCTTCGACGACTTCCTAATGGCAACTGACGCCTCAATTGACTATGTATCAAATTTAAATGTGTACTTGTAAACTAGAATAATTTGTAATATCTGTTACGTGCACTTTTATGTATTTTTATGACATGTGCAGCCATACGATGAATAAAATTTGGCGGTATTTGTAAAATCCTTATATTGGGTTATCTAAAGTGTTTCTTTGGTAAAAGTAAAAGTGAGGTTTGACAAACACTGGCTTTTTTAGGAGTGGTGTGTGAATTCATAACACTCTGTATATAGCCAGGGTTTAATAATGGCTGGTCAGTTGTGGGGTCTTTAGGTTCTCCAACTGTCCCCAGCTTAAACACCACAACCTATTCAAAAAGCACATAAATTATGCAGAGAAAATACAAGAAAAGATAGATTTTCATTTCTTGAATAAGCCTATTCAATATAAAATTCCAGAGTTGCTTCAAGAAAAAAGTGAGTACAGTACAGAATTGAGCGGAGGTACCTATTGCCGTGCCGCCATATCAATCGATATTACGTGAACGCCTGCATGCCATTTTTTAGGTATTTGCCCTCCATCAGCCCAAAGTTTTATGAAATCTGTTAATCACTAACATTTCCTTCACCAAAAAATCGAACTCGGTAGGGATTTCATTTCTATACAATACTTCATCCTGGATAAATTCCTCGACTCGATAATGTAGTCGTCCAAAAAATGCCCTTTCTGTGATTTTCCGACTTTTTCTTAATCACCCTGTAAACTAGTAACAGTTGTCACCTCGTATGGTAGAAACTCGGCTTGGATAATGCTATCCAAGAAACTTAAAAAATGACAGAGAAACGAAAACAACAACCAAACGAACACCAGCAGTGTTGTCTCTTGCTAAACAACCTCCACGCTAAAAAATCATAATTAATTTTCCTCATCTACGATCTTATAGTTATTCGCTAGTTTTCAAATAACATATATTACATTTATGACCCTTGGCATGGGGTCGATGCGTACCTTGGGCGTTACAGCTTTGCGTAAAAATCTCTGAGAAATGACTTGTGTGCAAGTTGTTTGTTAGAACAGGCATTTGAAATGAATATAATGTACCGTGAAAGTTTATTTCACTCGCTTTTATTGGATACAGCGTCGGACTGGCCTGGTCGCACGCTCGGTAATCGTAGATAAAAGAGAACTAGGAAAATTGTTTATTTATTTGTTTAATGACTTTATTTTTCACAAAAGTAAAAAAAAATTAACATGAATAGGACTAACACTTAGGTACATACAACTTACTTTATTTATACTATTTATTCAGTGCTTCTCAAAAGTCCCCTCCCCCTCTCTTATTTTTGGAACGATTATACATAAACAAGTGAAATTTGGAAACTGAATATTAAAGGTTGTAAACTTCCCTACTAGTGATGATAGATCACGAAATCGTCAAAGATGACGTCACAAGGTCATTGTGACCAATAATTTTAAATGGAACCCTACGGCAAGCGACACCTCTTTCAAAAGGTATCGAAAAAACCTATTCAATGATACTAATTTTGTTTGTGTTTATGGCAGTTTTAATGGCTCATTAGTAAACATTAAAATTTAAATTCCATTCAGTATGATATTAATTACAGATTTAAGAATCAGTATCTACTTAAAGAAATTGCTCGAAGTTTCCAAATACCTTTTTAAATTTTTTTTATCCGTTATTTATTAAGATGTAAACCTTCGATTTAAGGTACCCCCACAGAAAAAATCCAAAGGTGTGAGGTCCGGTGATCGAGCTGGCCATTCCGTTGAACCTCGTCGTCCAATCCATCTACCACGATTCTCCTCATCCAAATACCGTCTTACTGCACCGTTATAGTGTGGAGGAGCACCATGAATGTCATTTCCAAATTGCCGAATTCATCTGGATTATCTTCCAAAATTTCAAGGATTAACGGTTCTATGGCGTTTTGCAACAGCTCAAGATAAACCTCACTAGTTAAATTAGTATTAAAAAAAAGAGGCCCAACGATGTGGTTTCCCATGATACCTGCCCAAACATTCACCTTCTGGGGAAATTGCGTATGTGTTTCACGAAACAGGTGAGGATTTGCGTCACTCCAATACCTCACATTATGTGTATTTACATTTCCATTTACATAGAAGGTACTTTCGTCACTAAAACAAATTGTTTTGACATAGTCTGGCTGTTGGTTAATTTTAGTTTCCATATTTTCACATAATTCTAGTCTTCGGTCTGGGTCGTCGTCTGAGAGTTGATGAACCATTTTTAATTTGTATGGATGAAATTTGTTTTTTTTCAACACCCTGTGTACTGTATTTCGACTGACTTCACAGGTAGATGTAACGTGAGTTGTTGAATTAACTATTACTTCTGCCAGTATATCAATTTTTTTCTCATCAGAAATTTGTGGTCTGCCAGATCGTTTCGCATCATTAATACTACCCGTTGTTTCAAACTCACGAAGAAGCTCCCTTAAATAAGTCCTCGAAACGGGGCGATCGGGAAACCACTAATTAAAAATGCGTTCTGCTGCATGAATATTTTGTCCAGTTTCACCAAGAATTAGGATCGCTGCTACTTTATCACCTAAAGCACGTACCATTTCGCTTCTTGAAGCACTTGAACTCACAACAGTTTGACAAATTATTAAAATGTACAAAAATATTAAAAGTACCAAAAGCTGCTAAAATAGTTAAACGTTCGATCAACAATACACAAATTATTGAATGTACAAAAACTTGGACAATTACAAAAACGTCGAATTAGGGAGACTAACAAAAACGTCAGCTTATTTGACAACTATCCAGAGGCGGAGGTTGAATTTGGAATTTTAGTATTAACTGATTTAATTCATCACATTTTTTAAAAGCGAGTTGCCAAAACTGCCATAAACATAAACAAAATTAGTATCATTGAATAGGTTTTTTCGATACCTTTTAAAAGAGGTGTCGCTTGCCGTAGGGTTCCATTTAAAATTATTGGTCACAATGACCTTGTGACGTCATCTTTGACGATTTCGTCATCTATCATCACCAGTAGGGAAGTTTACAACCTTCAATATTCAGTTTCCAAATTTCACTTGTTTATGTATAATCGTTCCAAAAATAAGAGGGGGGGAGGGGACTTTTGAGAAGCACTGTATATTGATGATATCGTGAAAAATTCTTATGGAAAATTCCACTTTTTGCTAACACGTTGGTGACAAAGCAAATACTTGCTCACTTTTGTAAGATGTCCACATAATTTTAAAATGATTTGTGTTATAAATGTAACAAAACGCAATAACCCCTAACAACACAAGTACATCCTCTGTACATCCCAGGGACGTCCTCCACGTGCTACTAGGACATCCCTGGGATATCCTTTGTCGGGACATGGTACATACTAGGGACGTCCAAGGGACATCTACTTTCCACCGAAAAGGACATCCAAGGGATGTCCTTTTGGTACGTCCCAGAGATGTAACAAGTCCCGACAATGGACATCAAAGGGACACCCTAGGGATGTACCAGGAACATCCCTATATATGGAACATCCCCTGGATGTCCTCGAATGTCCTTTTCTTTCATTCATTTAATTTGAAAAATTTCATGGAATATATGGAAAAAATCAAATCCAAATAAAATTCTCAACACAAAAAGGATTCAATTCCGAAATTAATCATGTAAAAATATGATTAAAAAACGACAAACAAAAACTCACCCCATATATAAATTAAAATGACAAAAAAACAAAAAAATACTAGGTGAATCAGTTGAAAATTGTACACATATTAGGGTGTTGCATTTATTGCAGGCATTGCATAATCTTTTTCTCTGTGGCTTCTCTCCTTGGTCCTCCTGGAAAACTTCTGCAAAGTCTCTCCAATCTGTTTTTTATTGCCAATGACTTCAGAAGATCCTATAACGGAGATATTATCGCAGATTGAATTGACAATGAAAATAATTACTAATACAGATATCATGTTATAGCTCTTTTGGGATTTACAATAGATAAAAATACTCACCAAGTATTATTGCTGCATGTGTTATGTTGTGTTCCAAGGCCCATTCAGTTAACTTTGAATTTATGTTATCATTTGAATTTTCAACATTTTCATGGAAGTTCCCAACATGATAATTTCGAACTAGGTCTTCTCTTGATGTAGGGCTCAATTCTCCAAGGAAAGAACCATCATACAAATTTGCCGAACTTGATTCACATTGATCAACTTCAGGAATATTTTATCTGAACTTGTAGAAGGTAATGTTATATGAATATCATCATTTACTGCCATCAATGGACTAGTAGAAGGCCCACCACAAGACTCTCAAGATTCTTCATTTTGTCTTCCAAATTTTTTTGTCCTCTTATAATATTTACTCAGTGTATTTTTTTCTCTCAAGCCTTGAGGATACCTTCCTCCTACGATTATATTAATATATACCTATAATAGATTAATAAATATACTATAAACATAATATTCAGAATCGAATAACCATATTATTGCAACAATCAAGTCTTTGATCCAAAAGATTACATTCAATATTTTGATAATTATTGTTTCACCAACCTTAAACTCAACTTATTATTTCAATTTTAACTATGATATACACAACACAATGAATGATAAAATGCTTCAAAGGCTCACAAAAATCGTCAAGCACAATAAGGATACCGCTAATCTTTTTACATTGAACAAAGAAAAGTTAGAAACTTGAACATTATGCAAAGTGAGGTTAACGTGTTGACAGATCACCAAATAATTCAAACAATGTTGCCAAAGCTAAACAGGACAAAACCACAGATACCGAAATGCAATTGTGTTTGGGATTTGTGTATAATTTGAGAATTTGGATTAAGGGTATATTATGCATAAATAATTTTCTGCTTGCGAAATGGTCACTTCCCAGAAATTTCTGAGATATATTCCTATTTTCTTAATAATTATTTTACAGAAAAAACACAAAAATTTTCAAAACAAAATATCAACTTTGAATTTTCGATGAACATTTTGATGAGTTTCGACGATTCTTATATATGATAATGGATATCAGAAATACCAGGGACATGAATGGGACAACCTGGATATACCAAATGGGATGTTCTCTGGATAACCTCTGCGGGACATCCCCAGGATGTCCCAATCATGTCCTTGTACCGCGGTACATAACAAGGACATACCTAGGACATCCCTGTGTTGTTAGGGACGTATGTGGCAAATTCCCTAATTTGTCATACTTGAATGGAAAATTTTGATTTTTTACTTCCAGATGTTGAGAAAATCCAAAAAGTAGAAAGATATTTTTTTTTTATTTCTACAATTCGTAATATTCAGTTTGATAGTGATCGGAAAGTAGGGATTCATTTCTATTATGTGGCAAATCCCCTTGTTTGTTCTTGAATAGTTTTTAATTTTGGGAAAATTCACAAAATAAAAATTAATATTTTTATTTCTACAATACTCTATGATTCGTAATATTCGATTTTATAATGATCGGAAAGTAAAAATTCATTTCTTCATCTCATTATTTAAATTTAATATTTTTTTTCAAAATTTTGGTTTTTTTCTATATCAAACACTAAAACTATCAAAAACTCTGTTTTTTCGATAAGTTTCAACTCAACTCACTTCTATCTAATTGAGTTTTCTTTCTTTTAACCAGCCATATCAAGAAATGCTATAAAGAAACGCTACTCAGAAATGACCTAGAAAGGCTGAACCACTCAAGCTATCCCCATATCTATAGTTCAACCACTTTCAATTGCAGAAGCTGTTTCTATAGGGAGCAAATCAAAAACTCACTTCGCTAACACGAGCGTATATGCGAAGAAACGAAACAGAAAATATTGTGTACTACACGTAAACATTCTCCGTCGGCGAACGGTAGATCAAAAGAGCCGATAGTCAACGTGGGTTTGAGTGACAGCTGTTTGAGTGACAGCTGTTTGAGTGACCGCAAGCCAATGATAATGCTTGTAGGTGTGTCTATACGTTGAGAGTAATCAATCACCAGTTTCAGGAGGTCTGAGTAAATGAAAGCCAGTAGCGTCTCTGGTCTGGGATCGAAATAGGTTCTAAAATATTCTATAGTTGTGATGTGTTTTGTTGGAAAATATGGCTTTTTTGACCATAGGAAAATAAAATTATGATGATCCGATTGCCTATGGCATATTTTTTTGTTTTAACGTATTTTTAAAATATTTTAATATCTAAATAGAATTAGTTATCTCCGCCTCTGTTGCTCAAAGGATTCCGCCTCGTGACTGGGAAACTTATTTTTTATGCTTCTGCAATTGTAAATGGTTTGACTATACCAGTCGCTAACGCTTCATGGCACCAGTCAAAAATATTTGAAGATTCCCTGAATCGTTGCGCAAATTCAGACTTGTAGCAAGACACGCTTGAAATTGTCCTTCTCTGGCTCCTCCACCTACGTCATCAATACAGAAGAACTAAGTACAATATATAACTTGCAACACAGAGAGAGTTCAGAACATATTCTATTTGACTGTCCTGTTTATTACGGCATACGGCCTAGTAAAACATTTGTACAACTACGCAATAAGGATGATCTGATAGGTATACTAAACTCTCACTCATGATATGTGATCCTAAGACAACCAGTTATTGCTATCATGAATATACTGAAACTTCGGTCATTCATTATCGATGAATAATTCGCAAACTATTTTCCTACCTATTTACTTCTATCTCTGTTAGTCTCATCACTAGTTATAAAAATATCACTATATACTCATATTAAGTATCACTATTGTAATTGAAATGTATTTACGCACATTCACTGAATAATAAGAATTTTTTTGTTCACAATAATCGCATAGCACCAATTTCTCTTGTAATAAGGATAACTTTTAGATACAATAAATGATATTGATTCATTAATTTCTGTTTTTAACCGACGAAACCAAAAAGGAGGAGGTTCTCTAGTCGACGCGTATATTTTTTATTTATGTATGATCACGCATAACTTTTTACTGAGACGTCCGATTCCGATAGCTCTTTTTTCAGTGAATAGGGTGTACTTTGAAGTTAGTCCCATTTGAATATAAAAGATGAAATCCACCCCTAAGGGTAGCAAAATGAAGGATATTGATCACTCACCCTCTGAATTCTGGTCCGTTAACCGATTATATCGGGCATTACTTTGTACTAGCCTCTTCGATTCGGATGATTCTTTTTTTAATAGATAGGGTATACCTCATAGTTGGATTTCGAATGAAATTATCCACCCTTACGGGTAGCAAAATAGGGGATAATTGATTTTTCACTTGTGAACATTGGCACACATATGTAGTTGAGACAGATCGCTAGTGTCATTATTTTTGTTCTACATCCGTCACAATCATTATATTCTATGAGAGGATGGAATGATATACAAAGTAATGAAATAAACTAACCAGACCAACGAAAATAATTTATATTACAACAAATAGTAAAAGTAGATAATCATATTATTTAACTGTTTATAGTTGAAGTAAGGTGGGTAAGTATTTTGGAAGTAACAAAAAAACAAGTAGGTAGTAATTAGTAGATTTCAGCCACAAAAAATTGAAAAATAAAAACTTTTTAACAAAAAATGAAACGAATAGGAACTGAAAGGTAATAAATTATACGAGCTTTTAAATAATCAAGTAACTAATTTTGAGTCGGTGCCAAACGAACAATCAACGAAGATCATTAAATTCTTCAAAAATTATCAAATGTCACCAACTCGATGCATCATTTTACGCCTTACCTAATTCATTTGCTCGTTTGTTTGGCGCCGATTCCAAATTAGTTACTTGCATTAGTTTAGGAGCTCAGTTATTGAAACTAAGAAGGTTTATTTTATTTTTTACTTTTCAGTTCCGTATTTCGTCGGTTTAATTTTTCGTAAAAGTTTTTTGTCAAACATATCTAAACATATTTTCTTTTCAGTAAGGAGCTCTTATATACTTGAGCTGATCCGATACTGGTTGGATGTTATATTATATTACATGGTCTGATATTGCTTGATTGGAATCTGTGGGAAATATAAGATTCTGACATGGACTCTGTTTACGCCAGGCATAACAGGTGTTTTATGAAACCAGATTCGTTAGTAACTGACATATGAAGTTTTTTGTTTTCAAAAAATCAACGTGTTAGAATACATTCTCATGAAAATTGTGAAATAAAACCATGACTCCATTCACGCAAAATTAAAAAAACTGAGACCTCAACGAAAACTGGGAACAGATTTGACTGTTTCAGTAAAGTTAGAACAAATCATATAAGAAAAATAAGTTGGCTCATTCTTCACGTTCACTCCACGACAAGGATGCATACACGTATTAGAATAACACCTTAGGAAGTTTTACTTTTACTTTCAAAATACTTGAGTTTTTGGATATACTTGATAGGGTTGGCGAAATCAAAACCGAAGTGTGTGAAGATATCAATGAATGTTTAGAGATGAGTGACGAAGTGCATTTTCTTAGTGTGATTCACTTTAATATTTTGAGCATAATGAAAAATTCGAAGAAATGGTGATATACCTACAAGAAACAACGAAAAATATTGATGTTATTGTACTCTCCGAGTCCTGGAATTTAGAGGCGGTGAGTGATTTTTGTATCACCAACTACTGCAGTATACACTATTATGACCAGAATATATTATAGTCTATCTTGATAATAATATTTCTGCACAAGTTGAGAAGATTGTCTCATACCAAATTACTGAGACTTACCTTTAACATTGAAAAAAATCTCCTTTGGGCTGTCAGCTTCATATAGACCTCCTTCTATAGATGAATCTATATATATTGACAACTTGAATTTGTATCTTTCCGGCTTAAACATAAATATATCAGATAAATCATCAGATTATACTAACAATTATATTATTATCTTGGAGGGTAATTGATTCATATCTCACATAAACGCGAATGCCAGAGTTACACAACAAACAAGCAGTATTATTGATCATATTTTTTCAAGAAAAGTAAAATCAATTGATGAATCTTTTGAAATATTTTCAGCTGTAGTAGAAACATATATGACGAATAATTTTGCAGTTTTCTCAGCAATGAGGACTATAAGCGCCAAAAATCAACAACCTGCGAAACTGAGGTTTGCTGAACAACTTGATTTCAATAAATTGAACTCTTTCCTTTAAAACGAACCTTGGACAGATATATACAAATGTAATGAGGTGCAGATTGCGTAAGACAAATTTATTAAAAAACTAACTAATCATTTAAAAAATTGCACCAAAATAATCACGCCGAAAAATCACCATGTTCACAAAATCAAATCCTGGATTACTGCTGGTTTAGTAACGTCAATCAAGCATAGGGACATTCTTAAAAAAACTACATACGCTTCACTCGTATGAATTGGAAGTAAAATATTAAAATTTTAGAAATATGCTGAACAAATCATTCAAAAACACAAAGAATTACTACTACAAAAATAAACTATTAGAAGTTAAGGGAAATTGTAAAAAAATCTGGGAAGTCATAATAGAAGCCTCAAATTCATCTTCTTCAGAAAATTCATTAATAATTTAGCAATATTCGATCCACAAGGAGTGAAAATGATTGAAGATGTGGATAAAGTAGGAATTTTCAATGATTTTTTTGACAGTATTGGAGACAATGGCAAAAAATATTAACAAACCAGACTATTTAAAAAAAGTAGGAGAAAAATAAACAAATAATGAGGTTGTCATGAGAATCTCTAAGTTGAAAATCAACTGCTCTCCTGGTCCAGATAGAATATCATTGAAGGTAATAAAAAATTGTCAACTTCACATAAGTCATCCTCTAGCTCATATCATCAATTCAACTTTCAAAAAGGGAGTATTACCAAGGCAATGGAAACAAAGTATCGTTACTCCAGTTCATAAATCGGGAACCCCCAACAATTGAATAATTACAGACCTACATCGGTGATAAGTAATTTCGCTAAAATCTTTGAGCAATGCCTCAAGAATAGGCCAACAATCTTCTTCGAAAAACACAATATTATATCGAGTAACCAGATGGATTTCAAAAAAATAAATACACAGAGAATGCGGTTCTTTAACTACTTGAGTAGTACTTGCAGTATTTCTCGATTTAGCAAAGGCTTTTTATACTGTTTCACACGATATTCTATTAGATGTAGATGTTCGAGGTCCAGCTCTAGATATTATGCGAAATTACTTATCAAATCGTTATCAGCAGGTCTAAAGCAGAAAGTGATCTGAGTAAAATTCACTACTGGTTGAACCTTAATCCACTTAGTCTCAATATAGATAAAACCAAATACATAACTTTTTCACTGTTGGTACCAGATGAACCATATATGCACAATCTTCGTATCCACAAAGAAAACTGTCCCCAACCTCATTCAAAATGCAATTGTCCCATCATCGAGAAAACCAAAACTTTGAAATATCTGGGAGTTATTTTGGACCAGCACCTGAGATGAGAAGATCATGCAAACCAAGTCATCAAAATATTGAGAAAACTTATCCATACATTTTATAATATTGGGGATATACTCACCAAGAAACTCCTTAGAACTATGTATTTTTCCCTAGCGATCGCGTGGGGTGGAACAAATAATTCAATTATAAAAAATTTACAAATAACTCAAAACACTTTTCTTAAAATATTATTCAAAAAAGATACACATTTCTCCACAAATACATTATACAGGGTGAGTCAGAATGAGACCGACAAACTCCGACTACAGATTCCTCACCTCATTTCGAGGCGAAAAGTTGCTATCAAGGTATGTCCTAAAATGCATCCCCTCTGAGATACAGGGTGTCGAAAGTACGAAAAAAATTTCTGAAGGGGAAAAATTTGAAACTTGGTACACTAATCAAGGTTTATCAACGTGCTAATTTGAATTTATAATTCTTTATTTTCGTAAACCAGTGGCGTATGTGGTCATATGTTCCTTCATATTTTCTTGGGCCAAGTGAATGGACGAATGAGCGTTCGACATCAGTTCGGCTCATCGATACTCAACCTAAAAGTCATTTTCCATGTGCCTAAAAGTGGAGGTTTCTGAGATAATTGAGAAAAACTGAAGATATGTCCTTAGTAGAGACATAATTTCCATGTGCAATAATCGCCTAATGCTATTTCTTACAACATATCGGAATATGTGTCAACCTCCTGACCATTTTTTAATGTTGAGAGAATCGGAAACATATTACGGGTGAGTCAGAATGAGACCGATAACTCCATTTTTTCATTCATCATATTATTTGAATTGATGAATGAGGGGGAAATGCCAGAGTCGCTGCTGAAGTATATCAACATAGATATCCAAACAGACATCATCCACATTTCAGTACTTTTATAGCTGTGCATCGACGATTGAAGGAAACGGGGTCCTTTAAATTCAGTAAACACACATTGTGGTGCGAATAGAACAAGAAGAGATAATGTTACGGAAGAACAAATTCTTCGACGATTAGCAGCAGATCCTTCTACCAGCACTCGGGCTATTTCGTATAGGTTAAAAGTATCAAAATCAACAGTAAGTCGGGTAGCACGTGAACAACTATTGTATCCATTTCGCCTACAGAAGATGATGGCCCTAGATGCTGGTGATTATGGCACTCGTAGATTTTTTTGTGAATGGTTTTTGAGGATGTATGAAGGAGCAAACGACTTTCCTAGATATGTTCTATTGACGGATGGGTCATGTTTCACAAGAGGTGGATATTTCAATAGTAAGAACAGCCATTTATGGGATGAACAAAATCCGCATGGAATGTTTCGAAAAGGCTACCAACAAATGTTTTCAGTGAATATTTGGGTAGGAATTATCGAAAATCGTGCCGTTGGACCATATCTTCTCCTCCCCGTTTGAATGGGCAGAATTTCCAAATTTTCTTGAACATGTTTTACCTGGGCTACTTGAAGATGTACCTCTATTGGTTCGTCAAAGAATGTGGTATCAGTATGACGGGGCACCGGCCCATGTCCAACGAATCGTTCGTAAATTTTTTTATTAAACATTCCATCATCGGTGGATAGGTAAACTTTTTTTTGTGGGGATACCTTGAATCCCTAGTGTATGAAACACCTGTAGAATTTGTGGAAGATTTAACGGCAAGAATTTTAGCAGCATGTACGTTAATACAGGATACACCAGGAGTATTCCAAAGCGTGCGATAGTCGATGATACAGAGATGCCAATTGTGTATTGAACAAAATGGTGGTCCATTTGAACATTTGCTTTAATGCCTTGTTTGTTTCTATGTAGGGTACCCACTAAACCGTTTCTATCATTTAAGTAGATATTAATACACAATAATTGTTTTTCTTCATCAAAAACATGTTGATTGTGTTATATGATGTAAATATATATGAAACTATTCGACTTTAGTGTTGAACGTTTACTGAAGTTAATTATACAAGAACTGTCATGCTTGACATCTATATATATTATTATATTATAAGAAATAGTAAGGGAGCAAATAACTGAAATACTAATACTATAACACGTCCTCTTTCGAGTTTGCAAACATTGTAACAAGAAACACAAATAAAAAAAAGTTCAATTTGAAGTATATCAAAAATGACAAATATAATCTTTATATCTGACGGGAGGTTTTGTTTGTCTTTTCCTTGGGGATTCAATAGCTTCCTCTCTTGATATTGAGATATCTTCTGTGCCTCCTTCTGCATGAGACACTGGAGATTGAAACACTGGGGATGATCCTTGATTTGATAAAGAGTCTGTTAGTGATGAATCAGTGGCTATCGGCGGCTCTATAGCAGAAGATTCTGGTGGTATAGCAGAAGATTGTTCATTTAAATTCAATGACTTTGAAGTGGGTATGGGTCTTAAATGAATCCTATTTCTACGATATATTCCCCCATCATCTGTTCGAACTATGTAGCTCTCGGGATGTCCATCTCTGCTCATAACTTCTCCAGGTATCCAGTTCCTTGTAGATTTCTGAACCATCACTGGTTCGTCAACTACTGCTTCTGATAATGGTTTTTTGTTCCTATCATAATAGTTTTTTGTCATTGCTTGACTCGATTGCAAAATTTCAAAAAAAAAATCTGTGTTAAACAGAGGTTTCAGTTGTGCTCTCGAACGCGGAAGAGTAGTATTCCATTTTCTGCCCATTATCATTTCAGCAGGAGATGGCAGGTATTGTTTAGGAGTACTATTATATTCCAAAGCTATGAGGTAAGGATGTTTGTCAGGATTTTTGATCAACATTCTTTTTAATGTTTCAATATGCCGTTCAATCAAGCCATTGGATTGGCTATAGGTGGGGCTGGACGTAGTGTGGTTTACATCAAGTTCTTTGAGGAAAGATTTGAAATTTTTTTATTCGAATGGTGGTCCATTGTCAGACATGAGGACAGCAGGTAATCCATGTGATTTGAAATTGCCTAGGAGTGATTCTTTAACAGAATAGAAGTCCTTCTTCATGAGTATGGAAATCTCTACAAATTTTGAATGGTAATCACAAACCACCAAATAATTTTTATTTCCAACATTTAGGAAGTCCACCCCGATTTTCTCCCATGGCAGATCAGGTATCGGATGGGGGTGAAGAGTTTGTTTTTTATTAGACCTTGAATATCTGAGACAAGTTATGCATGATGATACTAAAGCAGTTATTTGTTCATCAATGTGTGGCCTGAAAACTGAATCTTGAGCACGTTTCTGACAGGAAATTACTCCTTGATGAGTTGAATGAATACTATTGAGAATGTCCATCCTATGGTTTTTGGGAATTATCAATTGGTTTCCTTTCAAAAGAAAACCCTCAATTCCAAAAATTTCATCCTTATATGGATAATATGGCTTCCCTAATTTTGCTATAGACGTTATTTGTTTCGGCGATCCATTATGAATGTAATGTTTCAGTATTTTGAATTATTCATCCTGTTTCGCGCTTTCCAATAGGGCTTGACGTTTCTCCTCAGAAGCTAATATTATTGATCTTACACGAAAATCGTCAAAAAAACCAGTTTCTTTACCTTCTTGAAGAGGTTTCCTTGAGAGTGAATCAGGAATATATAATTCTTTCCCAGGGAGATATTTCAGTTCAATGTCATATTTCAATAAACGTATGACTAGTCTTTGTAAACGTGGGGACAATGAATCAATTGGTTTGTTTATCAGGCCTAATAATGGTTTATGGTCTGTTATAGCAACAAATTTTCTGCCATATAAATAATAATGGAATTTTTCACATCCAAGCACAACTGCAAGTAGTTCCTTCTCTATTTGTGCATAATTCTTTTGGGCCTGATTTAGAGACATTGACCAGAAAGCGATGGGATGACCGTTCTGACTTATATGCCCCCCAAGACCATATTGGCAGGCATCTGTGGCTAAGATAACTGGTACATTAGGATTGAAAAAACTCTGAACCGGTGCCTGGCTTATGAGCTGTTTCAATCTATTGAAAGCTTTATTTTGGGGACTGTAGTCTTCCCATGACCACACAGTATCTTTTTTCAATAGTGACCTTAGTGGCGCAGTTTCTTCAGTAACATTTTTTATGAATTTACCCAAATAGTTTACCATGCCCAAGAACATTTGTAATTCTTTGACATTATGGGGTTTTTCAATATTCTCAATAGCGTCAATTTTTGATTTATCAATTTTTAAACCTTCACTAGATATCATATGACCCAAAAAAGATATTTCTTTTGAGCATAATTGAAGTACATCTTTTTTAAATTTGATATTTTTCTCTCTAGCTTTTTCTAATAACTTTTTCAGTCTGAGGTTATGATCAAGAGTATTCCCAAAAACCAGAATATCATCGATATAAGCTAGTGTACCCTCAAGACCCTCTATCAGATCATTAATATAAATTTGAAATATTTCTGAAGCATTTGATAATCCATAAGGAAGGCGTTCAAATTTGTATCTTCCAAAAGGTGTTATGAATGTGCAAAATTCGGAACTTTTTTCATCCATTGGTATCTGATAGAAGGCTGAAGATGCATCCAACACTGTGAAATATTTAGCTGAGCCTATTTGAGCAAATATCGTTTCACTGGTAGGCAATTCTAAATGTTGACGAATAATATACTTATTCAGTGGTCTTGGATCCATACATATGCGTATAGAACCATCCTTCTTTTCTTTCACTACCATGGCATTTACCCATTTCGTTGCTTTTTCAACTCTGGTGATTACCCCTTGTTTTTCCATAATTTCCAGTGCTTTCTTCACAGGCTCATGTAGGGCAATCGGGATTTTCCTGCATCTTGCTACATGGGAAGCTGCATCATCTCGAACTTTTATGCTCAGGGTTTCTCGAAACAACAAGTCCTTTGAAAACATCTGAAAATTGATCAATTATATTTTTTGAAGACTGGCTTTTTTCAAGATAGTGGACCCTTTTGATTAAATTTAATTCCACACAAGCTCTCAATCCGAGAATTGGTTCAAAATTACCTTCTAAAACGTAGAAATCATAGCATTTTTCCAGGCCATTATGTTTTAACATTGATTTTACAAACACCCAGCATATTTAATTTGTTTTTTTGTTATAAACTAATAATGACTTTCCATTTTTTATTATTTTAGGGTTTGAGTGCCAGTTTTTCTAAAATTTCATAGGCAGAATATTGGCTTCACTTCCTGAATCAAGTTTAAATTTGATTGATACGTTATTCACAGAAATCATCTCAGACCAATGATCATTTTCATTGTGATGAATAGCACATACCTCATCAGTTTCTACAATACTTCCTATTTCTAGATAGTTTACCTCTTCATCTTCATACCTATCACCCTCATTTTTACTTTCTTTGTCATACTGTATCTCCAAGATTTTATTTCCCATACAATTTGAAGAAAAATGGTTTTGTTTCAAACATCTTTTACAAGTTTTGCCCCATGCTGGACATTTCCCGAAGTTATGTGCTGTATCACAACGTTGACATGTGAACCGCTTCATCTCCTTTGTAGATGCACTTTTCCTGTTGTACTGCTTTCCTGCCTTTCTCGTTCTTCATTCCGACTCTCGTTGTACTTTCTGGTCTCCATTTCATGCTATTGATATTGAGACTACTCACACCCAACTGACATAATTTGGCCTTGCTTTCTAGATTCTTCATCACTCTGCATATATCCACACATTTTGCCAATGTGAGGTTCTTCCTCTGAGAAGCTTCTTCAAAGAGTTATTAAGTATACCACACACCATTCTATCCCTTATTAGTGAATTACTAAATTTCCAAACCACATTCGGAAGATTTTTTTTTGAGCAGTGTAACATAATTGGTCAATGTTCTGGTCTTTTTTGACTACATGTGAAGAATAGGAATCTAATATATGTTTCATTTTCATACGGTTCGAAATGATCTGTAAGTTTTCCCAAAATTATTTCAACAGTTCTCTTTTCCTTCTCATCAAAATTCAGTGTATTATACACATCGATTCCATAGTCGCCAAGAATATGAAGTAAAGTTGCCCTTTGCTTCTCTTCGCTTCCTTTTTCAATACCGATCTATTTTCTGTTTCCACTTTGCCCATGATAATGCAGGATCAGTTCCTGGTTCGAAAGCTTTCGGAGGAGACAAATTTGCCATTGATTGCATCGAATTTTCCAATAGTTTTACTCTGCCACCATGTTATATGATGTAAATATATATATGAATCTATTCGACTTTAGTGTTGAACGTTTACTGAAGTTAATTATACAAGAACTGTCATGCTTGACATCTATATATATTATTATATTATAAGAAATAGTAAGGGAGCAAATAACTGAAATACTAATACTATAACAGATTGGATAATATTTTCCTAGATAATTCAATCAGAAATGGCTTTGATACTTCAACAAATTAAGAGTACTTATCTTCAGTTTTTCGCAAAATTATTTCAGACCTTAACTCTTATCTAGGTGTAGTATTATGAATTTGAGGTTGGGTTTGTTTGTCAGTTGATCTGTCAAAACAATAATATTCCGATATGTTGTAAGAAATTAGCATTATGCTATTATTGCACATAGGAAATTATGTCTCTACTAAGGAGATATCTTCAGTTTTTCTCAATTATCTCAGAAACCTCCACTTTTAGGCACATGGAATGTCATGACTTTCAGGTTAAGTATCGATGAACTGATGTCAAACGCTCATTTGTCCATTCACTTGTCCCATGATAATATGAAGGAACATATGACCACATAACATCGTAACTACGCCACTGGTTTGCGAAAATAAAAAATTATAACTTCAAATTAGCACGTTGATAAACCTTGATTAATGTACCAAGTTTCAAATTTTTTCCTTCAGGAATTCTGGAGAAAACAAATTAAATCTTAATTTTTTTCGTACTTTCGACACCCTGTATCTCAGAGGGGATGCATTTTGGGACATACCTTGATAGCAATTTTTCACCTCAAAATGAGGTGAGGAATCTGAAGTCGGAGTTTGTCGGTCTTATACTGACTCACCCTGTATAATACAACTAAACTTTTCAATATTATAAATATCTTTGTTTTCAACGCCTTAGTGTGGACATTCAGAGAGAAAAAAATAACAATAGTAATTCACGGATTACTAGATTCATCAGTTACCCTACCAATTAAAAAAAAACAAGGAATTTTTGGAGTTTACTTCGACACTTTCGACAATAATCAATTCAAAGTAGGCAAGTACAATCCATTCAACAGTGCGCACGATAAACAATAATTCATTTCTCAAATCATTCACAGGGTCCTCCTTTTTTCTGAGTCAAGCCTTGTTCAACCCATAGATTATGAGGAAGGAATATTCAATGTTGTTTCATTTAACATCTTTTTGTTCTCTTGAAGTTTTTCATTTATTTGTACGGTTCAGAAGCTATAATGAAAATATTAATGCAAACGTTTTCCAGTAACGCATAACTTCGACATTTTCGACAATAATCAGTTCAAGTTGGGCAAGTATAATCCATTCAACAGTGCGCCCGATACAAAATAATTCATTTCTCAAATAATTCACAAGGTCATCCTTTTTTCAGAGTCAAGCCTGATAGATATTATGAAAACCCCAACTTTCAACCTGAAAATTCTGATAGTAAAAATTTGCATTTTCATTCGGATATTTGATTGAAAATATTTTTATCCAGTGTTGATAGAGAACTCATATTTTTCTCGATGCAGTCCTCTGTTTAATGCTGGCGTGTTATACAGGGCTAATGAAAAGGTTGTTGTACAACAATCTGTGGAATAACTTCGTAGACAAATTCTTTCATAATAACAATTTTTGTTCAGAACCATTCCTTTCCTAGATTTTGTGTTTTGGTTCTTGTCTTTAGGTGCACTGGTTAATTTTTGAGAGCGAAATGAACTTCACCAATAGTTAACTTTACCTAAGAAATGTTATTTTTTGTTATATATACAACTGCCTACTATCAAATTTTCTTGTTTCAGCATATACGATATCTGTTGGGTACCTGAGGTTTTTTGAATGAATCAGTTTTAATGACCTCCTTTGCAACAATTCCAAAGTGTGAAGATGAGTTTTTGGGGCTACATCTGTGTTCACTAATTAGCATTCGCAGTATCTTTCAATTCATCCCTTATATAATATAGCCGTATCATCATATTTTCCAGTGAGAACAAGTTTTCATTTACTAATGTTTTTTTATTATGTCTAGTAATTTTTAAATAAAGGCGATTTAAATATTTTATATTTCATGAAATTATGTAGAATTTTAAATGAAACTGAACCATGTACATACGCCATTGAAGTCAATTGTTACTAACAAACTAAGATGAAGTTGACTTAAAACCTTTGAAGAATATTTGAAGTTAAGTGAAGTGCCTCAATTGTTTCGACTTCCTGATATATAGTTACCACTATATTTGCTAATTCAAAAAATTACGTTGAGACTTGCTGAAACCCTTATTACACTATGCCTTTTTCGTGCCTATTTTCGTGCTTATTTTAATGGCTATTTGTTTGCTAAATTTCCCCAAATAACTGGCATGCCTTTTTGATGATTATTTCAGGCACTAATTCCAGAGCTGCAAACATAAGGAAAATTGACATTTACCTTAAATGATTAAGTTATTCAGTATACCAGGATTATTTGTTTCAACTTTTTCCTTACCTGGTACATTATTTTTTCTTCTTTTCTGTCATACAGAACAAAACGAAAACTATGTGAATAATTTCGTTTATTTGTAGGTTATGTCAAGTCCAATAGGTAATTACTGTGTTGGCAAACCTGACATTTCCACAAACGTCCTTGAAATCCCCTCGATTCAGGGGGGAAAAATAGAACCGGTCCTATTTATTTTCATGCCTGAAACAATCAACAAAATAGGCTCGCGCGCATTGTTTAAAATGTCAGCAACCGGCAGTCAGGCAGACAAATAGGCACGAAAAAGGCATAGTGTAATGAGGATTTAAGCTATAACTTAAAAACCAATTGAATAACAATATTTTATGGGGAAAAGGAGGTACCAAACGAAAATCGCACATTACCTCCTTGTAACTTTCAAGTTGTATTGAATTATAGAACTGTTTAAGTTTAATTTGGGTATCCCGTTCTCCGACACATCAATCGTAATCTTTGATGATAAGATAACGAGCTTCTACACATTTCAGATGAAAATGATTGCGTCAGTAGAGTTACTTATCAATAACAATAATGTATCATTTTTTGGTGTGTTTCATTTGTTTGTGCTCGCTAGAGAGAGTATTCTCCCAATGTGAAAATGATGTAGAATATAACAATCAGAAAGAACTCATAGAAAATGAAAAAGGTGATTATTTCCTATTATGTCGTTGTATAGAGATGAATTAACCTCGACGCTAGTGATTCACGATGAACTTGTTGACTCCTCGTAAAAGGCGACATTCTATCTGACTGTTGTTGGCGGTATTTTTTCTTCTTATATTCAATGATGATTGAAGTGTTTAATATTTGAAACACAGGTGCTGAACAAAAAGTTGCAAAAACCGATAAAATCTCGTTATTGTGGTAAGTAATTTTGACTTATGAATAACCAGTCTTCCAAAGATATGATTATTAAACCATGTCCATAAACTTTTTCCATGCCACACAATGAGAACATATGAATCCCACCAAAAAAATGTGAAAAAGGGGCCAAGGGTGCAAACGACTTTCGGGGTTGTCGGCGTCATCGCCGATAAAAGAGTTGAGATCTGAACGGGAGCCAAGTTCCATAGCAGTTCCTTAAATCATAGGCTATAGAAATGTACAACGTTCTCCAACTGATTCAAGATAAAATGAGTCTTTGATATTGAATTTATAACTTGCCAAGTTTCAATAGTCAATTAATTACGTTAAGGCCCGTTTGCTCCGACAAGAATAAAGCCAAGCTTTGTAAAAAGCTGAGCTTTCAAGTAAAAAACTTTTTAACAAAAATTTAAACCGACGAAATACGGAACTGAAAAGTAGAAAATAAAATAAACCTTCTCAGTCTCAATAACTAAGCTCCTAAACTAATTTAAGTAACTAATTTTGAGTCGGCGCCAAACAAACAAGCAAATGAATTAGGTAGGGCGTAAAATGATGGCATCGAGTTGGGCGGTGACATTCTGATAATTTTTTTGAAGTAATTTAATGATCTTTGTTGATTGTTCGTTTGGCGCCGACTCAAAATTAGTTACTTACATTAATTTAGGAGCTTAGTTATTGAGACTGGGAAGGTTTATTTTATTTTTTACTTTTCAGTTCCGTATTTCGTCGGTTTAATAAAGTTTTTATTTTTCAATTTTTTGTGGCTGAAATCTACTAATTACTAACTGCTTGATTTTTCATTACTTCCAAAATACTTACTTACCCACTTTACTTCAACTATTACCAGTTAAATAATATGATCATCTACTCTTACGATTTGTTGCAATATATTTTTTTTTTATCAGAAAGAAACATTTGCGAACAATATCCATTTATATGGAAGTTTGCATGGATTGTCAGGTGAATATCATTCAACGTTCTGCGTGGTATTTGCTAGGAAAGTAGTTGTTTTTCGCCTGTCGGTCTACCAATTGTGTTTCAATTTATATTGAACCTTTTGTGAAGACGACTTTGTGTGTGCTTTATGCATTTCATTTCATATCTTATCCCCTTCATATGGCTTTTTTTCGTTTTCATTAAATTATTTTTGTTGTTCTGGTTAGTTTATTTCATTACTTTGTATATCATTCCATCCTCTCATTGAATATAATGATTGTGATAATGACACTAGCGATCTGTCATTGTCAACTACATATGTGTGCCAATGTTCACAAGTGAAAAATCAATTATCCCCTATTTTTTTACCCGTAAGGGTGTATTATTCCATTCGAAATCCAAATATGATCAACTATGAGGTATACCCTATCTGATAAAAGAAGAATCATCCAAATCGAAGATCCCAGTACAAAGTTATGCCTGATAGAATCGGTTAACGGACCAGAATTCAGAGGGTGAGTGATCAATATCCTTCATTTTGCTACCCTTAGGGGTGGATTTCATCTTTCAAATTCGAATGGGACCAATTTCGGAGTGCATCCTATCCACTGAAAATTATATCTGAATTATCGGAATTGGACGCCCCAGTAAAAAGTTATGCGTGATCATACATAAAAAAATGATAAAAAAAAATAGATATAGTCGAATAGAGAACCTCCTCTTTTTTGGTTTCGTCGGTTAAAAAGCAGTTGCACCGGCGATTAAGCCAGGTTTATCTTCGTAAAAGCTTGACTTTTTTTTTTATGTTCTGGTTCCCACGAAAAGGGATATCCTGTAATGTTCAGAGAACATCGTGGGAACCTAGGGAAAGAAGGTAGGAGTTGGTGTTCTTCTTGAATTTCTGAAGGTTGTATGCCTCGGGGAACACCTCCCTAGGCAATGAGTTCCAAAGCCTCGCTGTTCGTTGGATGAACGAGTCTTTGGAAAGTGATGTTCTGCAGGTCTCCAAAGTGACCACGAAGGGGTGTGATGACTGAACTTGACGGGTTAATCTCGAAGAGACTGCCAAAGCAGGAACGATTGTTGATATTAAGCCTTGAAATTTGGCGGCTTTATGGCATAAAGCCGACATTCCTAACTTATCTTTTTGTCAATCTTAGTGTTGTGGTTAGATTAAAAGTGCAGTGTTTGTTTATAAGGTTTGTTTTTCATGTAATTCATTAGTAAGGAAGATGGAAGGATTCGAATTGAAAACTTTACTAAGAAAAAATTACTTTGTTGAATTTAATTAACAAAAATAAAGACATCATTGCGAATAAAAAACCCGATACAGTAAGTAGTATCCAAAAAAAGTAAATTTGGGATTCAATTGCTGAAGGCATGTTAAAAACTGTTATTTCTGCAACAATGAAAACATCTTATATTTAATTCAATTGAAGACTTTTAAGTTAAATACTCAAAAGAGATATATACTAACTACTTTACTAACAGTTCGTTTGGATACTCCAATTCATGTATAATCAATGGAAAAGAATTTGCCTTTGTGGTTCTTTATAAAGCCGAAACTCATTTGAATCTTCAAGCGGATTATTTTTAACATACATTTTTTTGAAAATTCGAAATCAATGACTTCTAGAATGTCTAGATCATCATTAAAAATGTCATTGTGATTTTCCATATCCATTATTCAAATTTTGTATTATAAATAAGGAAAAAAATTCAACAAACGATTCCTGGAAAAAATACCACAATGCCCAGAACAATGAGAAAAATGGTTGTTTTTTTTCAATTTTTTATTCGAAGTTGTTTTTCCAAAAAATTCCTAAGGAAATGCTCCTGTTGGAACACTGCGAAAACCGCGCAAGGATGTGACGTAACAAGTTCAGATCTATCGCCGATTACCGAGAGCGCAAGATAATTACAGAGTTTCCATAATATTTCTTTACAATGTGAACAGTCCGAAAAAATGATGGCATAGCACTCGGTATACATACCTATCATTCAAGAATAACTAAATCAAGAGCAGCTATCAACCGAGGAGTCTCCATTTTGATATAACACATGCTGACCCAAATTCTATTCATTCATAGGATGAAACAGAATAATTTTTCCTCAGAAGTTCCGCAAAATAGTGATACTGGCAACTTGCCGATCGCGGAGAGTGCCAGAAATTACATCTTTGCCAAGCGTTATTCATAATATTTCTTCACAATGAGAGCAGGACAAAAAATAATGACATAGCACTCAGTATACATACATATTATTCAAGAATAACTAAATCAAGAACACCTATCAAATACGAAGTCTTCATTTCAATAGAACACATGCTGAAATAAGTTCTGATTTATTCATAGAATAAAAGAGAATAACGTTTCCTCAGAAGTTGCGCAAAATCGTGACACTGGCAACTAAGGAAAATGGTAAATCAATGGACTTAGGAATGTTTCTCTGAATTTGAGTGTGTCAGATCAGCGTTTATTCGAATATTACACAATATCTTTTAGGAAAAAACTATGCATATATAATATTTTATCACTATATTTCAACTTTAAGCACATATGAAGCAAATGTGTGAGTTTGTGATCTCGCCTATTATGTTTATTACAGTAATAATAAAAATATTAGGTTAGAGATACTAAAGTCAATTTAGTCCATTCGATATAAAATCTGAGCTTAACTAAGCTCTGCTAAAAATTCACTGGTGTAATAAGAACAACTTTAGGCCTAACTTTTAATTTGAGAAGAGCTTTAAGAAGCTAAGCTTAAAATTGTATTGGTGCAAACGGCCCTTAACGTGATGATATTTGAATCAAGCTTAAAATGTAAGTTGCTTTATTTTATACTTAGACCAATCAATAGAGATTTTTTCGTGACAAAAATACTACCTGGAAACCGATTGTGCCATATCATACGGGAGACGGTCCGTAGTTTCCTATTCCCAAGTGTCATTGCTTAATTTGTTATAAACATTTAAAAGCATTTTGTTTATTTTTTATCGTTTTTGACTTGTAATTCGAAACTAATGAAACAATATCGATACCCTCGATGGACGAATTGTAGAAAATCAAAATTCAAAGGAAATGAGCCCAGGCACGACTCGATCATATTATTAGTAACGGAGAAAAACCGGGAAAACCGAAAACTGCGTTTTTTTTTAATTCATAACACCGCCATTTTTCAAGTTTTGAGGCAGGTTAGGTAATTAGTAGTAATTGATATTAAATGTATGTGTGAAAAATTCAAGCACTGTTGGATTATTAGTTTTGGCATAATTGCAATTTGATTTTTTTAATGCAGTTTATTTCAGCAGACCTGGATGCGTTATAGGTGGTCCGATTTCAATACTTTTTAAAGATTTTGAGAGTTGAAGTATAGTACTGCAAAATGACTAGTCTCATTTTGCGTTAAAATGCTGCGAAATAGGTGAGAAATACTTGCAAACATGACCGAAAACCGGCGAGTGCATGAAAGCGGCTCAGGAGTCGGGGTAGAGCAGCAGATTCATAACGAGCGCAGCGCGCTTGTATTAATGTACATACGCTTTCCCGCGTCTGCTGCTCTACCCCCACTACTCAGCTGCTTTCACGCACTCGCCCATTTTCGGTCATGTTTGCAAGTATTTTTCACCTATTTTGCAGCATTTGAACCCAAAATGAGAATATACGTTTTGTAGTACTGTACTTCTACTCTCGAAGTCTCTTTGAAAAATTGGAATCGAACCACCTATGACGCATCCAGTAGGTCTGCTGCAATAAAGTGCATTAAAAAATTCAGATTGCAATTATGGCAAAACTAATAATGCCACAGTACCTGAGTTGTTCACACATATAGTACATATTAATCACTAGTATATCGTGAAAAGCCTGCACAACAATTGGAAAAGTGGCGGAATTATGATTTTTTTTTAAAAAGCTGTTTTATCCGGTTTTTCCGGTTTTCTCCGTTACCAATAGACCGATCGAGTCGCGTTAGGGCTCATTTTTTGCATTTTGATTCTCTACAATTCGTCCATTGAGAGAATCGAGATTGCTTCATTGTTTTTCAAGTTACAAGTCAAAAATAAAAAACAAAAAAGTGCCTTTATATGTTTATAACAAATTTAGCAATGACAGTTGCCATTAGGAAACATAAGAGGATATAACTACGAACCGTCTTCCGTATGATGGTACAGTTCCTGGTAGTATTTTTATCACAGAATCAATAGAGCAGAAAATCTCTATTGATTGGCCTAACTAAGTACAAACAATTTAGTTGTATTACTAAGTTTTAATAGTCAATAAATTACGTTTAACGTGATAATATCTCATACCAGCTTAAAATTTAAATAACGAAAGGGGAAATAGCGTCTGTGAATAAATATATAAAGTAAATTGGTGGCATTTCAGACAATAATTTTTAATTCCAGAAAAAAATTGTTTTCGAGCCGAAATCGAACCGCGACCTCTAGATCTCTAGTCTATGCTCTAACCAACTAAGCTATCTGAGACAAGGTGCCAACTGCGTTTCGAAACACCGCTTTTTCCTATAATTCAATGTTAGTTATTGTGGAATGGATTATGCTGGTAAAGGATGTTATGCACAATCAGTGGCCATCAAGATCAAGAATACTAAAGTCGCCGTCGATTGACGGCTTCAGTCACGGATCAGGCGCTGATCTCTGACCACTGACCAAGATTGCCAAATTAAGTTACGAAAAGGGAAATAGCGTCTCTGAATAAATAATTCGATTCTTGCTCAAATTTCTGCAATTTGAGATTTGTCTTAAATGCCACAATTTTCCTTCACTTATATTTTCACAGACGATATTTTTCCTTCGCATCAACACCCTGAACCTTGGCTGAAACCTCAAAGCCAGTGGAGACGGAAAAATTGATATTGATGGCCACTGATAGTGCTTGAGATTCCTCCTACCTTTGTAACCAATCCTAACAAGTAACATTAAATTCTAGGAAAAAGCGGTGTTTCGACACGCAGTTGAAATCAGTGTCTTTGAATAGCTCAGTTGGTTAGAACACAGACTAGCAATCTAGAGGTCGCAGGTTCAATTCCTGCTCGATGATAATTTTTTCTGGAATTCAAAATTGGTCTGAATTGCCACAATTTCATTCCACTCATATTTCACTCAAAGCCGATGATGACGTTAGGGGAAAAATTATCTAGTTGGCCACTGATAGTTCTTGAGATTACTTCTACCTTCGTAACCCATCCTAACAAAGCGGTATTTCGAAACGCAGTTGGAACCTGTGTCTTTGAATAGCTCAGTAGCGTAGAGCACAGGCTAGCAATCTAGAGGTCGCAGGTTCGATTCCTGCTCGAAGATAGTTTTTTTCTGGAATTTAAAATGTTCGTCTGAAATAATAATAATCGTCTTTATTCATTCACCAAGAAATGGAACAGAGAAAAAAAAGAAGAAAAAAAAAAGAAACCAATGGGTCCGTATGTTTACAGAGTAGAAATTTCCAAGGTGAACAAATGAGGCGGAGTTTAGCTTACGCTATTCTTTCATTTAACCTCATGAAGCTAAATACTAAAGGTAATCAACCAAATTAGTCCAAAAAGAGAAAACACAACAAACACAATTAACATTCTTTTTTGTTTTTTTTATTACTTTGTAAAAGATACCTAATTTCACATACTTGCAACACCCCTTGCTTCTGAACCCCAGATTTTAAATTATATGATTCAAATTTAAGAAGGTGAAATCACTTTGCCGATAGGCTGCTCAGATGGATACGGTTAGGCCGTGAGTAAGGTTCAATTAATGACTTTTCTTAGTTAATCAAATTTGGCCACTAAAAAAATTGTACATTAATTAACTTGACTAGTTCAAGAGTTGGGCGCCAGACTTGCTAAAGACAAAAGTCAAAGATAAATAAAATTAAATAAATGTTACCTAGCTTGTACGGGAAGGCAAATAAATATGCAAAAAATCAACTTAACAAATTTATTCCAGATGGAATTAACTGAACAATAAAAAAACAGGTTGACAATTATACTATAAGAGTATTGATTTCTGTAAACAAAAATTGTGAAATTACATAAAAAACCAGTATTTTCGACTCTGATCAAAACCCGAACATTTACAAACTATGATTCCTCCAGTTGTTGGTGACACTGATATACCTTGGGAGATCTTGAGTGAGAGAGATGAAGGCTAGTTTCTTGAAGCTGGTCTCAGCGGTTCTATTAGGAGCTTGATTTCAGCGGTTACGATGAAGATGGTCGTGGGTGGCTCTCTAGTTGGTTTTAGACCCCCTTATCGGCGTGAATTTAGTTGATCTTCACGGACCAGTGCTGATATGGATGTGCTGTAAGACCTCCCAGGTTACTAGTCCTTCTGTCTCCGTAGATGGGTTCCCTCCGTGGTACAATCATGCGAAGATGATAGGAATCAAAATATGTACAAAAAGGGGAGAACGAAGGATATCCTTTGAACCTCAAGTTTTATGTTTCAAATTTTAATCTAGAGTCAAAAGATAGATGCAAATGATATCATACAATTAAAAATCTCAGTCTATTTAAAAGACGAGAAGGTTACAGTGAAAGAACAAAGATAATAAATAGCAATTCAATCTGCTATTCTGGAGTTAAATTTACAAGTTAATTTTAATAATTTAAAAATATATTAAAAATGAACAAAATTTAAAACCAAACAAAACAAACCTCACCCAAAACGTTATGTTCAAATTCAGTTAAGTTTTGAAATAAGTAAGTTTTGATAAGGTGATTCTATGTACCAGAAGGGTAAAAAAGTTTAATGAGGAAAGGTATTCCAAAAGAAATATAAAAATTTCCTTAAAATTTTACCAGAGAAAAAATATAGTATTTTAAAGCAAAATACTATAAAATTGCCAGAGAAAAAATCTACTATTTTAAAGCAAAATATTTAAAGGTTGCCAGTACAAAAATACACTATTTTAAGTGCCAAAGGAAAATATAGCGTTATAACCAAAATACTCTAGTAAGCTACAAAAAAAAATAGGGTTTCTGAACCAAGATAATAGTCAGAGTAAAAGTATACTCTTCAGCCAAGATAAGAAGAGAGAGACACACGTCTTTCAGTGAGCACGACTCTCTTAGATAAAAATAAAGTGAAATAATTCTTTTTATTAAAGAATTTCCAAAGATAAACCGAAGAGGGAGACCACACGTCTTTCAGTGGGCACAACTCTCTTAGAAAAAGATAATGTTAAATAATTCTTTTGATTGAAGAATTTTTAAAGATAACTGAAGAGGGAGACCTCACGTCTTTCAGTGGGCACAACTCTCTTAGATAAAGATAATTTTGAAATAGGGCGGCAATTCCCTTTTCAAATCGATAAAACAGATAATTCTCAAAAAAAAATTATGAATCTCCCTGCTCTTGGCGACAAGGTAGTAACTGAAGTGAATTGACTCCGCAATGATCAAAACTCAAACAAGCTCCACTGGGAATTGAATGGAGTAATGGATATAAGAAATTTATTAAACGGAAATCAACTTTACGCTTGAGGCATATATTGAATCGAGTGTTCTGAGACCAGTTAGGCCAGAGGTACAACTCTCTCCATAAGCAATTCTTTCTCAAGAAAAAAGAAAATTACTCTCATAAACATGTAGTTATGAAATAAAGAAAATTGCTTACCAGAGAGCCGTCCTATTAGTCACTCCAAACTGTCCCAGAACAGACGAATACGCCCTTCACTTCAATCAGAATCCTCCGAACAATCCACTGGTCGTGTGAGGTAAGTGAGCTCTAGTCCATTAGAAATTACCAATTACCTGGTACCTAAAAAAATGCAAAAGCGTAGAACTGATTTCCAATTAAAAAAAAATCAGTTCCCAATATTCGGAACAGATGTTACGTTAGCCACAATATGTACTATGAATGCTTTGCCAACATGGCCGAAGTATTTATATTTAACCTTCAAAAATGACCATGCGGTATATCCAAGAATTCTAATATTACAAGCATAAGGAAAAAGAAGAAAATGCTAATCAGCTACAATATTAATTGTAAGATAAAGAGAATAATATTACTCAACTAAACTCCAGCAGTGAAACTTATTTAACCTATAGACCGTACGTACCAAAATCAATTCACTCAGTCCACCTGCCTATCTCGACGTTCAAATCAAGAAAGAGGACGATCATCCTTTTGGTTCGACGAAATCATAGTTCACCTGTTTTTCATTCTCGGTTTCTTTCTTATTATAAAAACACTTATAAAAAAGGAACAACTGCTCGACAACATTACCACGAAAACAAAACTCGTCCAACTTGACAGAATACGAACTCATGATCACGAGTTCAAATACGATAATGATGGCGCTGTTTTACAGTTCACGATCTGAGCAGTGACTACTGACCCGTACTACCGTAAAGATAACCGAAAAAGTTATGAGAAATTGATTATGTATAAGGAAGTAACGAAAAATTCGTTACATACTCCACCCTCTGTCGACTAATTCTGCCCGTTTAATATGTGTCTTTACTTTACTACGGAACTGCTTGCTAGGCAAAGTTGGTTGGGTAGCTCGTTATATTGCTTTGGTGCACAGTAGCTGAAGCTTTTTTGGAACATTGCAGAGCGGTGTTTCGGAAGATCTAAAGTGTGAACCGCACGAATACTAATTCTATGAAGGTTACGTCTATGGTTAGGAGCATTCTATATGTAAGAGGTTTCAGAAGTTAATAATACTTTATGAATGAACTGTAGAAGATGCAGCTCCCTCCTATTAGACATAGTGATCCACAATAGCTCCTTGAATTTCCCGCTGATGTGATCATATTTCCTCAAACCATGTATGAACCTACAGCAAGAATTATGTGCTTGTTGGATACGTGTCCTATCATTCAAACCTAAAAAAGGACCATACACGAAGTATGGATAGTTAAAGTACGCTAGATTAAAATATCACACAGGTCTCTTATCATGGTGGCATTGAAGAATGTTCTACTACCTACTTCAAAGAATTTTCAGAGCAAAGATAAGATTTTTGAATGAGTTTATTGATATGTTTTGGGAATTTCAATTTGTCATCGAAAATAAGGCCGAGATTCCGTGCTTCCGAAACAATTTCAATTTTACTATCATTTATTTTCAAATCAATAGAGTTCTTTAACATAGCTTGCGACTTTCTATTACCAAATACCATAACTTTGGATTTAGAGGGATTCAGTTTTAAATCATTACAATTTGATATTTCATAAAGATGGTCAAGTTCAAAGTTGATTTCCAGTTCTGCCCAATTGTAGTCTCTGGGTTTGAAGTAGTAAACCAGTTGGGTGTCATCGGCGAAAGCATGGCAGTGACCGCAAGTCCGTGATTTGATTATGTGCAGTGTAAATTACGAACAGTAAGGGGCCGACTAATGAACCTCGTGGTACACCAGCACGAATTGTAGTTTTATTTGATAGTAAATTGTTACAGTTTACCTTTTGACTACGACCTGTTGAGTAACCTTTTATAAGATTTGATGTAGAATTTGAAAAGCCATAGAATCGCAATTTAGCTAGGAGCACAGTGTGTCGAAAGCTTTCGAATAATCCAAAAGTAGTAGCATCACCACTTCATCTTCATCAAGGGCTTCAGTTATACGTCTGGTGACATCTACTAATGCTGCAGAAGTACTGTGAGCTTCACGAAAACCAGACTGATTATGAGGAAGGATATGATTTGTTTTGAAGAAGTACATCATTTGTTTGTATATAACACTGACCGGTGAGAGACCTGAGTGCCACAAATTTTCTTTACTTATTTATTCACAGACCCTATTTCCCCTTTCGTAATATAATTTGGCAATCTTGTTCCTTTTGGTCGGAGATCAGCGCCTGACCCTTTACTGAAGCTATCAATCGACGGCATCGTTAGGAAAAAGATCAAATTGATCTTGATGGCCACTGATCGTACCCTCACAATCCATCCCACAACAACTAACATTAAATTCTAGGAAAAAGCGATCTTCGAAATGCAGATAGAACCTTGTTCTTAGATAGCCTATTTGGTTAAAGCATAGGCTAGAGATCTAGAGGTCGCAGGTTTGACTCCTGCTCAAAGATGGTTTTTATAAATTTAACTCTTTTAGTTATTATATTTCATACCACAAACAATTTAGTTGGTTATGAAAATTGCCAAGTTATGAATTCAATATAAAAAAACGTTATAAAATTTCTTTTAAATCAAAAGATTTGATGAACTGCTATGAGACTTGCCACCCGTTCAGATCTCAAATGTATTATTGGCGACGCCGACAACCTCGAACTTTTGTACTAAACTTGGAACCCTTTTCAAATTTATGTTTTTGGTGGGATAGGTATCATTAATTTTCAGAAAGTTTTATCCTTCTATTTATCTGAATAATAATAATAATAAAAGATCTTCATTGATTATACGTATAAAAAAATAAATACATTACAATCAACTGGCCATCGACCTAAGTCCTTCAGCCTGTATTTTTTTTAACAGTGGTAATACCTTAATTTTTAAGTTGTTAAAAAGTATGTACATTTCACTGTAACAAAAAAAAAATTCTGTTTCCGTTGATAATTCCTGTATTATTTCTGACAATCTCTTTTCAGGGAATTTACACCTGGGGTGGGCTATTGCACGTTCCAAGAGTAATGGTTCCATTATGTTGATAATATGAGGTTTTAATGCAAATTTATTAGTAAGGATTTTCAGCCTGTCCTGGATTGGCTGTACCATTGTTTTTTCATAAAGTAGTGCATTTGAGGGGTATGGAATGGGTTCGTTGGGTGGCGTATTTTGGTAATAGTTCTGAAAAAATACATGATCTTCAATGTTTTTTCTTGCATTTACGCTGCACTGTTTTCTTTCCATTATCAATTCCTATATTTTCTAGTACGCTGGAAATGTTAAAGCGCCTAGCCCATTCATTGCCTGGAATTTTTTGACACGTTTTCTGCTTATCGATAGAGTTGCGGGGCGGTATAATATTCGCAGGCGGTTGTATTCTACTATAGAGCGTTCTTGAGTCTTAATTTGACTTGAATCTAAGTTTATGATATCAACACCGTTAATGGTTTTGACTCGAGAGAGTACAACATACGTCTGCCCTTTGCCAAGCAGGGCGCTGTCAAGCCTTTTCATTGGCTCGGGCCTGACAAAAGAGTAATATCACACTGCAACCCTAATACCATTGCAACTTTTTTTTCAGAGAGCGTTTTCGACAACCTCTTAGACGAGTATGGTAATATCGTCAGAGAGCTGGAAATATTATTAACCAAATTATCAGACACTACAAAGAAAGCCGACAAGAACTTGGGTGATTACGAGATCAACAACGAGAGGTTAATGAATTTCAATGAGAAACTCGATGCACAACTTGAAAATATATTTCAGGAATTGCGGGATTTGGAAAAACAAGTGAAAAACTTAAATGTCCCAAAAGTAGATAAAGCTTTATTCAGTGAGGTGATGGTCAAATTTTTTATTAACTTATCACATTATCAGTGAAATTATTAATTCCAGGACATTGCACAACCTTCTACAACTATTGAACACCTAGAAAAAATTGACAAGGACTTATCGGTTTGGAGAAAAATTGTTGAAGAAAATTATAAGGGGAAGTTGGCCGACGAAATCATGAACATACCGTACAGTGTATCAGATGATATAACATTTTTGGAAGATGCAGTGGACGGGGTAATACATACATACATACATACATAGTTTATTAGTCTTTCGGAAATTTACATTTTATAGACATGTCAATTCCTAAGTCTAGGCGATACAAACAGAGTAAAATAAAGTAATATATGAGTTAGAGAGATGGTTGAGGTGTGGTCAAATTCAAGAGAAAAAAAGGATGAAAATTACAATACAATATCCAGTAAGGTCAGCTGTGTGCAAAATAAACACAGTCCGATAAGGGGGTCTGTAAAATATAGGGTGCTTTTCTTTAATGTCCCCCCCTTTTATTTTTTGAACGGGTCAACTCAAAGAATTGAAACTTGGGATAATGGAATTGATGCATGAATACTATATTTTGGAGTAAACTTGACAGATGAAACTTTCAAGATGGCGACTAAGCGCCATCAGGGAAAAAAATTTAAATTGAAAGGGGGGTCTTGTGACACATCCTTTTGAAGCTCCTGACGAACACTTCACAACCCTAGAATATAAAGTCAATATCTTCACCTACTACAAAATGGCGGAACATTTAATAATTGCCTGAATACATCGACGTTTAACTTCATAATTTGAGGAAAGAAGCTGAGTTCAGTTCAGAAGATGCTCAAAATGGTTGCCTTCAACTGCTTGACATGAGAACAGCCTATCCGATATTTCACGCCGTACATTTTCGAACACAGTAACGTAGATATTTCTACAAATATTCATTATTCTCTGCCGTATATCCAATATTGAAGCAGGTTCAGATTCGTACACCTTTTGCTTCAAATAGCCCCATAAAAAAAGTCTACAGGTGTCAAATCTGGCGAGCGGGCTTGCCATTCTGTAGGACCTCGACGGCCAATCCAACGACCAGGGAAAGTATTATCCAAATAGTTTCTTACTTGTCCGTAGTAATGTGGTGGTGCTCCATCTTGTTAGAATACAATATCCATATCGAATTCATTAGGATTCGCTTCGATGATTTCGGTGATTAGAGGGTCAACAGTATTTTCCAGCATATTCAAATACAGTTCTCCTGTTAAATTTTGTTCAATGAATAGAGGTCCTACAATATGGTTTCCCAATATTCCTGCCCAGACGTAAATTTTTTCTGGATATTGAGTATGAGTTTCCCGGAAAATGTGAGGGTTGGTATCACTTCAATAACGGCAATTTTGTCTGTGAACTTTGCCGTTGTAGATTCGTCACTGAAACAAATATTGTGGAATGGTTGCCGTCATAATTTCGCAGAATTCTGTTCTTCGATCAGGGTCATCTTCAGTTAACTGGTGTACCATTTTGATTTTGATGATGATGATACTTATTCCTCTTCAAAAGTCTCCACCAGTAGAAGGACACACCTCACAAACATTCGCGACGGAGGAAGTAGACTGTTGAGGATTTACTCATCTCACCAATTATTTGAACTTGCTGTTCTTCCGGAATGGACGGATGACCTGGGGGCTTTTTGTTCTGTACACTACCGGTAGTTGTAAATTTGGTTACAAGTTCCCTTAAATATTTTCTACATATAGGACGATTCGGGAAACGATCATTAAAAATTCTTTGGGTTTCGTGAAAGTTACGCATCGCACCGTAAATAAAAATCGCTTCAATTTTTTCTTCCAATGGACGAGAATGGACCATTTTAGAGATAGTTCACGTGGTACCTATTTACTAGTAAAACCGAAAACTAAATGAGAATATTTTAACTGAACAATGATGTTCGTTGTCGTACTGACATTTCTTGTCAGTTTTTGTTTAAACAAAAAATAACCTATCAAACCTTATCGGGTTGTTGGGATTGCCATATGGCAGAGAAAAACAAATATTTCTAGATGTATCGATATCAATGTGTTTGTATGCAGGTAATCATTAAATGTTGTGCCATTTTGTAGTAGGTGATAGGTAAGATATTGACTTTATATTCTAGGGTTGTGAAGTATTCGTCAGGAGCTTCAAGACCCCCCTTTCAATTTTTTTTTCTCCAGATGGCGCCCAATCGCCATCTTGAAAGTTTTATCTGTCAATTTTACTCCAAAATATAGTATTCATGCATCAATTTCATTATCCCAAGTTTCAATTTTTTGAGATTACCCGTTCAAAAAATAAAAGGAGGGGGGACATTGAAGGAAAGCACTGTATATGAATATAATACAGCAATTGTATCAAGTAGGTTTAGTAGTATGAACATATAATTTTGGAATCGGTGAAATATGGTAATCTGCAGCATATAATGAGAAAAATGATCAGAATATAGATATTACGAGTGTAGTAATAGGCGAGCTTTGGCCACAGATCGGTAGTGTTAAATAAATAGGTAGTTTTTATCAATAATTAATTGTGAGAACTCATGAAAATTGTATATACAGTTATCCGACAGGATATTACACAATCTGGTTTTGAATTTCCCTAGAGGTAAGTCTCGGAATTGAGATGGTAAGCCGTTATAGAGCCCAAAATCAATTTTGGAGGTTCTCTGTAGCCTCTTTTGTGGGTAGACTATTCTGTTTTGTGTCTGGTATGATGGGTGTGTATTTCTTCATGAGTTGTATATCTTTCGATGTTTGATTTGATATACAGCAGTTTGTGGTTTATAATGAGGGCATAGATAGTCATAATTCTGAGCGCTGGAAACAGAGATCTGCAACTGGTTACCCAGTTTGCTTTAATGATGCATCTTGTAGGGTGAGTACTTTATGTATGTGTGTCTGGGCTGTGTTGCTCCAGGAAAAAATGCCATACTGAAGGTGTGAGTGGAACAGGGAATGGTAAGTAGTTAGCGCAGCTGGCTGATGGACAAAATCCCGTACTTTTTTTATGGCAAAGACTTCACTAGATAGTTTGGTACTTAGAATATCTACATGTTTTGACCACAATAGATGGCTATCAATTTGAATTCCTAAGAATTTCACGCTTCCATAATTCATTCCGTTGATAGGCTCCATTGGCCTACAGTCGAAGTTTAGGGAACCAGTTTTGCTCTCGTTCACTATGCGATCATTGCTGGAGTACCATTGTTGGGCTTGCTGCCTGGTATTATCAGGTTCTATCTTGAGATCTTCATTCCTGTCTATATTAATTGCAAATATAGCATCGTCAGCGAATAGCACAGATAATATGTTGTTTACAGCCATATTATGAGGTAAGTCGTTAATATAGATGAGGAATAAGAGAGTACCCAAGATAGAGCCTTGTGGTACTCCCCTCTCAATTTTTAAGAATTTGCTTGTGTTAGATTGACTTTCTACTAGCTGGGTTCTGTTACTCAAATATGAGTTAAAAAATTCGTGACAGGTTCCCCTGATGCCGTGACTCATTTTATTTAGCAGGATTGAATGATCAATGGAGTCAAAAGCACTAGTGTGGTCGGTAAAAATACCCAGGCAGTGTCTGTTATTTTCAAATAACACACATCATTTACTTAGTTTGTCATTAATCAATAACAGCATTTTTTCTGTTAATTCTATACGTTTAAACGAGTCCTATGAAATCAGATTTTCCATTTATTTGTTTTCAGAAACAAAATGCAGATTGTTTGAACGAATTTCACAAACAATTGAAGGTTGTTTTCAAGGAATTGGCAACACTCTTGGATTTCACAGAAATAGCTGCCGAGATGGAAAAACTGAAGAATATTTCCAATAAAAATAGGTGAGTTAGCAACTAATAAAATCGAACCAATAGCTCTGGGATAACTTTCATAGAAAGTTTAATATTTTAACACGAGGTATTTCTTATCCCGAGGGTTTTTTGTACGGAATTCGATTAGATTGGTTGTGTTACTGAAACAATAACATTTTCTTGTCGACGTTTCGACGTTTTTATAAATTCATCTTCAAGGCTCAAACATATTTTTCCAAGTTTGATAGAATTAAAATTAACGTATAAACAAACGTAGTAGATACACGAAAATAAAAGTTCACGCGATAACAGCTTTCACATTTTGGAATGATACAAAACGAATACTATTAAAATTCGAATCGTCGGCAAGAATATATTTTTCTTTAACACAACTAATCCAAGTTTAAAAAAACCTTCTGGATTGATACTGGATCTCTAATTTAAAAATGTTCGTCGCTGAAAATACATAGTATAAGATATCTTGGACTACAAATATAGAAACCTTTTTTGGAACGAAGTTCCTTTACGCGGCTTGGGGTAGCTGTTGACTGGTAGAAATCGTCACGTTAAAAAAAGCGTTATGCCCCCTCCATGCGACTTTCTCGTTCTCTCTCTTTCTCTCTCTGTCTCTGTCTCATTCTATTATATACGAGTCTGTGTGACAAGCATCCAGCTCTTGCTCATACCATTCCGAAGGTGTACGAAACCATCCGAACTGCTGTTCTGCTTGCGGGAAATTTAAAATGATATATGAGCGATAGGATATCTATGCGAATACAAGTCGGATATTATCGTTGAGTGGTAATACGTAAGGTGTTTTTGTTTCTTTTATATTTCTATATAACGTGTGTTTAGATGATTATAGCCTTTTTTGGGCATAATTTCTTATGTTCTTTGTATGCCGAAGTTGGATTAATGGTTTACATTGAATATGTGCCACATCAATTTGATATAAGATAACGAATAGTATTTCAGGAATAAAATACCTCTCACTGTGGCGAAGGAGTTTGTCCAATATCCCAGAGCCGACAAACCACGTCATTTCAGCAAAGCTACGTTAAAGTTTGCTAATATTCTGACACGTAATAGACTGAGACAGCCGAGCGGTCTAAAGGCGGCCTTCCATACCAGCTTTTGGCGTAAACTTTTTTTGAAAGCAGTGCTGCTATTTCCAAATAACCATTTCCAAAGAGCAGAACAAACGCGGCGTTTTTACGTCAACTGTCAATTAGTTAATTAGTGTTCAGGTTAAAGTTACAGGATGCGCATTAATAGAAAATTCCATTTTTCCCATTACGTTTTAATTATCAGTTGTCAAAATCTCGCCAAACCAAACGGCACTTCCATAATTTATTATTTTTTGGTTATATTTGTCTATAGAAAAGGAGAGCAACATGTTTATAAACAAGGATGGTCAACAGTTTGACGCTGAAAGTAAAACTTGAACCAACAAATAGCAGCATGACCTTGAAAAAGCGGCGGCTAGTTTTGAAGTACTCTGATTGGCTGGAGGCAAGTAGCCAGCTTCAAAAAGCTGGTATGGAAGGCTGCCTTAAGGCGCCAGATATATGTATAGTTATTTAATCAACTAGTGTATTAATGGTGGCGATTAATGATCGAGATATTTTAACGCGAGAGCGAAGCGAGCGCGTTAATGTTCTAGATCAGTTATCGCTATTTAAATTTACAAGTTGATTATAAACATTTTTCGTCGACCTCGTCCCAGGGGTCAACGTGAAATTTTCGATATTCATTTCCTTCAAATTGGAGGAAACTTATAATATTTGGATTTTAAAATACATAAATTTGACTGCGCGAAGGTAATATGATTTGACATTTGAATAATATCCGAATCCGTGTATGTTCAGTTGCCTATACCACAATTATACATTAATGGACCAAATCGACCATTTACAGGTTATTAAAGGTTGATTTCGGTGTATGTTTGGTTGCATATATCACAATTATGCATTAAAGAGAAATTTAAGGTTAATAGGGGTCATTAACGATCGATTTCGTGTAGATTAAACAGATTCGTTGATACGAGGTCTTCGGAAAAGATATTTAAGTTCTGGATCTCGAAAGTAAGCGTGGGCTCGAATCCTACCACCTAATTTTTTTTTTTCCTTCAAAATTGAGAAATGTTTTTTTTTATTTGAATATTTGTCCCAAAACAAGTCATTTCTCAATTTCAAGGAAAAAAAGCCGTTTTGAGATCCAGGCTATCTTGCTATATTAAGTGTCGAAATATTACCATAGTTTAACGTAGGTGTGTTTTTATGTACCTTTTTATACTTACTACCTGTAAAAGGGTCCCGCTTTTAAGCTAGCAAGTACGCATACATTCTCAACTACATTTCACACTATTCATATTCAAAATTTCTGCTTTTCTAAAATGACGTAGGTTTGCCGGCTCTGGGATCTTACTCTAATAGTATTGCATGGTATAATGATAATTAAATGTGATGGAATAGAAAACGTCAACTTTCAAAGGGAAAAATATTGAGAAACTATATAACGTGTCTTTAGATGATTATATCTTGGACATATTTTCTTAGGTTTTTTGAATGCCGAAGTTTACACTGAGTATGTGGCACGTCAATTTGATATAATATAACGAATAGTATCAATCAATCAATCAATCAATACTTTATTTTCCTGAGACTTTTTTACAAGCATGGAAATCGTCAAATACACAAGTAAAAATAAGAGTTAAAAAATCAAGTGATAAAATATGGAATATACATGAGAGAAAGAAGTATATATATATATATATATATATATATATATATATATATATATATATATATATATATATATATATATATATATTGAATGTACATAAAAAATAATAAAAGTAGTGTAGGAGATAAGATAAAAAAATTAAAAATATAAATATATATTATATATAATAAATATATAAAATATATATATAAAAATAAATATAAAATTTATAGTTTCAAGAGATTTTTTTACATAATTTTGAAGTTCTATGTATTTTATAAGCCTAGGTATGATATGGATAGATAAAAATGTCAAATTACTATAACACAATCAATTTCATACACTATCATAATGATTATAACCCATAATTGGTAAAAAAGACAACAAAAAGTCTAGATTCATAAAATTTTCATGAATAAAAAGTGATCAACACATTTATAAATTTTAAACATACAGTATATGAAATTGTAGTTAACTAAAAGTAGCCAATAGTAGAACAGCAAACTTCTTGATGAGAATAGCCAATCAGAGAATAGATGGTCATATGTAAAATTGGGAATTGTGAGAGAATAGCAACTGGATGGTATCATAAGCAATTATCATTGAAATTTGTAAATAGTAATAAGAATGGAAAAATAGTGGTATATATAAATTGTGTAAGATAAACCCATACAGTGAAATGTGACAATTAAGTGCGCAAATTCTAAGAATTCAAATGAGAAAACAGGATGGAAAAGTTGTATCCAGACGACAACAAACAAAGCCACAGGAGATCGAAAATAAATTTTCAAGCGAATGCCACGCAACATTTTAGAGAAAGAAAAATGAAATAATTCCAACATTTGTATAACAAAACCAATATTACCTTAATAATATAACATATCCACGTATCCAAAGCTGATTTCCGCATCTGTATAGTTCCTGATTTATGGTATTGGAGTTCCGGATAGAGCTTGGAGTGAGAAGGAGCCCAGTTTCAGGGCCTATTTTGAACACCGACAGTTCCAGCAGGTATAAAAACTTTAATAGTGTACTTCCGGTCCTGAACTATTTCACAGATAACATATCTCACATCTGAAGAACTTTATTTCACTTTATTTTGAACTATAACAGAAAACTTTACTCGCAAGGAAAAAGTGAGGTTCTGTTTATCTATCCATGATTTAAATTTTATGATTATTCGTGAATATTTGTAGATTCACATTAGTATAAGTTATTTCTCGTAGGCCAGGTATAATAAAGTCTTCCTGAATAAAGGAGATAATTGCTTTTTGATGCTTTGTCGTTTGTTTTCTTACAATGATGAACAATCATTCCTACGACCATTGAATAAATTGAGTTTTTGACATATCAAGTAGTGGCTAAATTGCCTTGAACCGGCTATCTGAGATAAGGGGCGTACCAACTGTGTTTAGCTGTGGTCAGAAAAGTGATAACAATTGGCAGCAACGTGACGAGAGAACAGTGACGTTCGCTGGCAATTATTATTACCACATACAATACATATACAGGGCAAAAATATCTATTTATATCACATCAATTGGCTCACAAAGAATAGCAATATTATTAGCAATCTTATTATATAACAAGAACAATTTATTTTTGCAATTATCATAACATAATAATATATATATATATATATATATATATATATATATATATATATATAGTATACATAGTAAAATAGTAAACAAGCAAACAATCATGATGTCAAGCAGCCAGATCAGTTTGAAAATATTCATCTAGTGAATAAAAGGCATTTTTGAAGAGAATGCTTTTAACGCTATTTTTGAAATTGATGGGATCAGACATTTCCTTAATGAATATTGGATGTTTATTAAATATTTTTATAGACATAATATGAGGTCCATTTGATACAGATGTTAATTTGTGAACAGGAATTATCAGATTATAATTTTCTCTAAGAGTATAACTAGCGGCTATGCGGATAGTATCCCTTTGCTGAAACTTGTGGTAATTATTCTTAATGTAAGTGACACAATTCAAAATATACATGGATATCACAGTTAGAATTTGTAATTCAGTGAATAACTGCTTACAAGAATCATCATATTTTTTAAAACACATGGTTCTTAATATCTTTTTTTGCGAAATCAACAGATCATTCAATCTACTGCAGTTACCGTAGCAGACTAAGCAATAATTTAGACTTGAGTGGACATAGGCATAGTAGTAGCTAAATAAAATATTAATTGGGACAAAATTTCTAAGATTCCAAATAACGAAACAATGTTTGGATAATTTATTAGAAAGAGAGTCAATATGATCATTCCAGGATAATTGGGAGTCAATGTTCAACCCTAAGAATTTGACTGATTGTTTCTGTACAATAGATTCAGTATTTGCTCTAACCAATTTACTACAATCCATTTCTCTAAGCGAGAAAACAATGGTATTTGTTTTGTTGCTATTTAGTGCGAGGCCGTTTCTGGAGCAGTAATTAAGCATATTTGCAACTGCAGTACCTGCTTGGTCAGATAACCCTTCACATAAAGCAGAACTCAATATGAATGACGTGTCATCAGCAAACTGTACAGTACAATGTTGTTGATTAATATTGGAGATGTCGTTAACGAATAAGAGAAAGATAGTAGGACCCAGGACACTACCTTGGGGTACACCTGTTAAGATGTTACGATTTTCAGAATGATATATTCCCGATTTGAGCCTAACCTCAACAGATTGTGACCTGCCAGTCAGATAAGTCTCAATCCATTTGAGACTTTGGCCGCGAACTTCAATGTCATAAAGTTTATCGAGGAGAAGTTGATGACTGATGGTGTCAAATGCACGTGACAAGTCAAAAAGAATACTGATCGTTTTTTCGCCATTTTCAAATTTGGATAGAACCTGATTTACCAGAGAAAGAGTAGCATCTTGGGTTGATAAACCAGCTTGGAATCCATATTGGCTCTTAGAGAGCAGGTTAAACTTCTTACAGAAGGATACAAGTCTGTTTAGATAGGATTTTTCGAAAAATTTTGAAAATGAATACAGCAATGCAATACCTCTGTAGTTGGAGATTAAGTGCTTATCATTTTTCTTGTGAACAGGAACCACAATAGCGTGTTTGAGACACGAGGGAAATGAACCCTCAAGGAATGACAAATTGAGTAAGTATGTAAGTGGTTCGATGATTAGTTCAGCAACAGTCAACAAGACTCTACCAGGCAATTCATCTATGCCACTAGAGTTCTTAGACGATAGTATCAAAAAGTTCAGTTTCGTCAAAAGGATGAAGAAAAAAAGAGTTTGTTTTTATATCATGATGATCTTCACCAGCAGGCTCAGTATCATTGATTAGAGATTTTACAGAGTCAACAAAAAAATCATTAAGGAATTACAGGGCCACCGTGAACCCGAGTTCCATCATCAGTTTCAAAATAATTCGGTAAACAATTGCCCGCATTATTGGATGACGTATTCTGTTTAATTATATTCCAGGCAACTTTAGATTTGTTATCAGCTTCAAGAAATTTGTTGCTGAAATACTCTTTTTTTTAATGGTCAATTTTTTTTCTATGATTCCTCAACAGGATTTTATATTGCTCATTGATGACTTCATCAGATTGAATTCTGTTCAGATTGAAAACATCACGAAGAAGTATACCATCATTGATGATTTCATTGGTGATCCAGGGTTTACCTTTTGGAAGTGGGGTGTTATTGATTTTACGTAGAACAGGCGGAAACGCTTTGTCAAATAGATCGAGGAATAAGGAGTAGAATTTGGAAAAATTTGTGTCGAACTCAATGTTGTTTGGATATACAAAGTCCCAAGATTCACATGACAGTAAAGTTTTGAAATGATGAATGTTTAGGTCACTGAACGTTCGCTTGAGAGTGTAATGGGGCTCATCAATAGTGCAAGATTTAATTGAAGGTTTAATAATTTGGAGTGCATGGTCGGAAAAATCTGGATGAATGACAACAGAGGGAATTTGGCAAGGGGTGGATTATCAGGAATAGAGTACCTTTCAGTGTGGCGGAGGAGTTTGGAAAAAGGATATATAGGTATAGTATTGCATGGTATTACGTGACGATTTCTACCAGTCGGGGGTCCCCCGACCGCACACGTTTTTTACAAGCTTTTAGTTAGTTTTTATTATTACAAGCTTTTATTTAGTTTCACTTGTTAGTTCGTTCGTTTGTTCATTAGGGTCAAATCTTGCAAGTGAATTTTGAACAACTTCTTGTCGTCCGAATAATTAGAAATTTGGCAGGTGTTTATAATTGCGGTGACAATGCATTATGGAATTTTTGTTAGAGAAAAAAACAAAATGGCTGCTCCAAGATGGCGGACGAGATTTGCAATTATGGTCCGATTTTATTCAAAATTAGTATGTGGAGGTTTTCGGGATCGGAGATTATGAATTTTCCGTCAAAATTCATAAATTTGAGATGACGGCTGAGTTTTGATGATTATGGTCCGATTCGATTCAAAATTGGCATGTGAGGATTTTCGTGGTCGGAAGGTTTTCGGGATCGGAGATTATGAATTTTCAGTCAAAATTCATAAATTTGAGATGACGGCTGAGTTTTGTGATTATGGTCCAATTCGATTCAGAATTGATATGAAGGGGTTTTCGGGTCGGAGATTATGAATTTTCAGTCAAAATTCATAAATTTGAGATGGCGGCCCCAAGATGGAGAACGAGTTTTGTGATTATGGTGCGGTTCGATTCAAAATTGGTGTGCGGGGGTTTTTGGGATCGGAAATTATGAATTTTTTGGCCAAATCCATAAATTCAAGATGGCGGCCACAATATGGAGGACGAGTTTTGTGATTATGGTTGTTGATCAAATTGGTTGGGGTTTTTGCGGTCGGAGATTTGAATTTTCTGCAAAATTTATAATTCAAGATGGCGGCCCCAAGATGGAGGACGAGTTTTCTGATTATAGTGAATTATTCAAAATTGGTATGTTGATGTTTTCAGGTTCGGAGATTCTGATTTTTTGTCGAAATCTAAAAAGTCAAGATGGTAACTTCAGGATGACGGACGAGTTTTGTGATTATGGTCAGATTCTATTCAAAATTGGTATTCAAAATTGTCATGAAATCAATACTTTGACAAGTTGTTACTCACCAACCAATCTTTGTTCAATGTAATTAATTGGTATATACCTACTTTCATGAACACTTCGCGTGACAAGCTCTTCGCGTGACAAGCTCTTTAAAACCAAATAATTCAACAAAAAATAATTAAATCATTGTCAGTAATGAATAAAACTAATTTTTTACGTTTTAGTACACGGCTTAAATAAAAGCTTGTCTTCAAAATGTTTTTTATTAGTTGTTTTATTTTTCATAAAACTCACTTGGGCAGCATCTTAGAAATTTATTGCGCACTGCGGTAAAATGACTTTTAGATCGCTGAAAAAAAAATACACAGAATAAACAAGTATTATGAAAAGGAAGTCCATTTATATGTTATTGTTTTCCTGATTTCTCAGAACTCTAGTCGCTAATTCCGGTGGATTTATAGATAGAAGTTTGACCTACCTCGTAATAAATGTATTTTCATTTAGTTTGCACTAGTGGTTCGATACTTTTTTCATTGTGGTTACAGGGAGGCTGCTGAGAGAATCCTCAACGATACTGAGCTGTTTCTAAACAAAGAGAAAAACCTTAACAAAACTCATAGCATAGCAAAAGAAACGGTGAAATTAGCTGAAGAAATTAATGCACTAAAAGAAAAAATCGAACTATTGCGTCCGAAGTATAGTCCAGAATCAGAATCTATCGATTTAGAGGAGTTGAATTACCTCTTGGAAAAATTGCAGACATTTGATAGAGAGGAAATGGAATTAGACATTGAAAAAGTCGAAAAGGAGATCGAAGAATACCTGGAGGATATCGATTGCTTCACGGAATATATTGACAATTGTCATATCAAAAAAGCATCTGATAATTTGACGCTTCCTGCATGCATAAAAAAGTTTGTTAATGTTAATAAAATAAATTATAGTATAGTTATAATTAAAAAAATGCAAATGCAAATTTCACATAATCACACATGTTTAATGAAATTTGAAGATCATCGGGTTGTTTCGTATTTATATAAATTCATATTCAGTCTGAAGTTATGAATGTGGTAGAAAAGAATCATAATACATTGAAAAACTTGAAAAACTTCGACCTCTGTAGGATGGAGTGAGTCCAATCCTTGAGATAATATATAGACCAATCAATAGAAATTTTTTCATGACAAAAATACTACCAGGAAACCGACTGTGCCATCATACGAAAGTTATATCCTGTTATGTTTGCTACTCCCAATTGCCATTGCTTAATTTCTTATAAACATTTAAAAGCATTTTTTTTTGTTTTTGACTTGTTACTCGAAAACTAATAAAGCAATCTCGATACTTTCAATCGATGAATTGTAGAAAATCAAAATGCAAAGAAAATGAGCCCTAGAACAACTCGATCGAATTATTAGTAACGGAGAAAAACCGGAAAAAATTCATAACACCACCATTTTTGTTTTGAAGCAGCAGTAGTGATTGAAATTTACTTTATGTGTGGAAAAATCAGGCACTGGTGGATTATTAGTTTTGGTATAAATGCAATTTGATTTTTTAATGCACTTCATTGCCGCAGACCTGAATGCGTCCGATTTCAATTTTTCTAAAAGATTTTGAGAGTTGAAGTATAGTACTATAATACTCAATAGGTGATAAATACTTTCAAACATGACCGAAAACCAGCGAGTGCTTGAAAGCGGCTCAGGAGTGGGGGTATAGCAGCAGATTCATAACGGGCGCAGCGCTCTTGTATTACTATACATACGCTTCCCCGCGTCTGCTGCTCTACCCCCACTACTCAGCCGCTTTCACGCACTCGCTCATTTTCGGTCATGTTTGCAAGTATTTTAACGCAAAATGGGAATATACGTTTTGTAGTACTATACTTCTACTCTCGAAATCTTTTTGAAAAATTGGAATCGAACTACCTATGACGCATCCAGATCTGCTGCAATAAAGTGCAATAGAAAATTCAGATTGCAATTATGCCAAAACTAATGATCCGACAGAGTTTTTCACACATAAAGTACATATCAATCACTACTATGTCGTGGAACTACAACTTGAGAAGTGGCGAAGTTATGAATTTTTTAAAAAAGCTGATTTTTTCCGGTTTTTCCAGTTTTTCTCAGTAATTAATAATCCGATCGAGTTGTGCTTGAGTTCATTTTCTTTGCATTTTAATTGTCTGCAATTAGTCTCCTGAGAGTATCGAGATTGCTCCATTAGTTTTCAAGTTACAAGTCAAAAACGATAAAAAAAAATCTTTTAAATGTTTATAACAAATTAAGCAATGACAGTTGGGAGTGGGAAACAAACAGGATATAACTACGGACCATCTTTCGTATGATGGCACTGTCGGTTTCCTGGTAGTATTTTTGTCACATAATCAATAGAGCAGAAAATCTCTAGTGATTGGCCTAATAATAAATTCAGTTTATTTGAACCAATATGAGATCATCCTAATGATGGTCATCCACAATTTATTATATTACCTCAAGGATTGAACTCACTCCATCCTACAGCGGTCGTAGTTTTTCAGTGTATTATGATTATTTTCCTTAAAATGTATACCTTCAGACTGAAGAAGAATTTATATAAATTCGAATAAGTTGACTTTGAGTCTCTTTTTTCCCATTAAAAATACACACTCGTGGACTACTCACAAATTTATAATTTGATTTACTTAATAGTCTTCCCCATTCAAATGTATTTCACAAGCTTTTATTTAGTTGGTGATTAATTTGCATCCCATTAGGCATCTTTACTTTTTACAACCTTTTATTTAGTTTCACCTATCCCGATGTCTGTCTGAGGTTTTATAATAAAATCTTACATGTTGAATTTGACCCACTTCTATTCGTCCGATTAACGTGAATTTTGGCAGGTGTTCATAATTCCGGTGACAATGCATTATGAAATTTTTGCTGCTCCAATATGGCGGACGAGTTTTGTGATTATGGTTCGATTCCATTCAAAATTGTATGTAGGGGTTTTCGGGGACAGTAAGCACGAATTTTTTGTAAATTCAAGATGGCGGTTCCAATATGGCGTAGATTCTTGTGGTTATAGCCCTATTACATTCAAAATTGGGTGTGTGGGGGTTTTTGGGTCGGATTTCATGATGTTTTTGTCAAAATTCGTGAATTCAAGATAGCGGCTCAATCCCAGCGAGCACAAACATCCCTGGGAAGTTTTGGGATGTTTTGAAAATGTAGGCATGAGGATGTTTTTTGAGACGCAATATGCCCAAAGGGGACTTTAAAAGATGTTGGAAGTTTTGTATTTGTTCTTCTGTGTGGCATTTGTGGTATGCCTACTGAGAGATTTTGGCGAAGTCAAAAAAATGTTAACGTGTGGATGTTCTTTCTAGACATAACATAGATCGCATTGAGAGGTTCATCCAGGAACGAACCGAAAGGGAATTTTTGGGGGGCAATAAGTGAATTTTGCCAACTCATTTTCATATTTCATTTTCAGACCTAAAACCCACAAATTTCCACTACAAACTCGGAATTATATATTTCCAACTTCAAACTCAAACTACCCAGAATTTTCGAATCATTAGTTTGAGATTTCTAGTTTGAAGTTGGAAATTCTGAGTTTGAACTGAGAATTTCATTTTCCAAATTGAAATTCCAACTCAAAATTCGGAATTAATTTTTTCGATTTCAAACTCAAAATTATCAGCTGAAAGTTCGAGTTTGCAGTTGGAAATTTCTAGTTTGAACTGGAAATTAATTTTCCGACTTTGAAGTGAAAATTCCATTTGGGCTAAAAACTTCAAATTTCGATCACAAATCGGAATTTTATGTTTTTAAAGTTGGAAATTCCTAGGTAGAATTGAAAATTCCTAGTTTGGAATCAGAAAAACTATACTTTTTCCTATGAAATGTTTTTTTTAGTTTCAAAAATTTCCATTTTCCAACTCATCTAACATTGAGGAGTGGATCCCCCCATCCCCCCTCCATGTGCCCGTCCCTGGGTTCATTCACAGATATTGAATATACATTTATTGTCCAGTTTCATAATGGTTCTCGACAAAAAAAAATTATAACTTGATCATTTCACACAACAAAAAGTAAAAAATGTCAAGTGAATTAAATCTCAGAATATGCAAATGAAACCAATATTATTCATTATAATTGTTCAAATGACCTATCCACTCATTTTCTGCTTTCATTTAAAAATTCCCGCCATCTACATTGGCAATTCAGTTGGTACACCTGATGAACCTCGCAGAACAACACTGTACTGTATGGCACGGAAACTGCATTCGTATTCTGTGCATTCAGAATTCTGATTCTACCTTTCTCTTTCTCGTTCTTTTGGAATTGACGGCGTAGTTGAAGTTTTTATTTTATTTTCAACTGCATGAGATAAAAGTGGGAAAGTGTTTGAAGTGTAATAAACATTACCAATTATATAATATACATTTTTGATATCACTGAATAAGTAAATAAAGAAAGTATTACATAAATTAAATGTTTTAGCATTCTTGAAAAAACGATCTATTTTCTTTATACATTTTTCCATTAGGAACTTTGTTAGTTTTCAGTTATGAGAGTATGAAAATAAAAAACAATTTCTCATGATTTCCAACAGATGTATGTGACCTGACTCTCCAAATAGAAGAATTCGGTTTGTAATAAACTGAAGAATCACTGTTAAAATGAATATTTTTCTAAATATAATATCATCCAAATCTCCCTTCCTAGAGATATAACTGAAATTATATACATATAAGAAAATATCTAATCATATTGCAATTATCTTCAAAATTGGTGGTTAGTATATTACACATCGAATCTGTTTCATGAGATGAAGTCTTAATTTCAGTACCCTAAGAAATATATAAAAGCCTTGAAATTATTCATGGTGTATAAAAATAAAACTTCATTTCAAATAGAATGTGACACCTCAAATGTCCAATAAATAACAAAAGGCTTCAGAAAGTGATCTCTAAAAATGTTGTATTACAGCGATTTAATGTGCGCAAAACGTTTTGGGAATGTTCTGTTATGTCTTTGAAAATGCCATCAAAAAAATTTTAGGACAAGTTCTTTCTGTGACATCCTGAAAATTGCCTCCTGCGTCGGACATTGGCTGTTCTATAAAAGTTATATTCAGGTATAAACAGAACAACGCAGTGGGTGTTCAATGTCTCAAAATCTCGTACTTTTAACATCTTTGAGATGTTTTTGTGTTCGCTGGGAAGAGGAAGAAGTGGCGTTCTCCTGCGTTATGGTTCAAATGGTATCGTGACAGATAACAGTCGATAATGCACGAAATATGGGGGGTAGAGGTGAGGAGGACAATCTCATATGGTTGTTTAACTCAAAAAGTGGCCATCAAAAAACCTTAAATAATGCTTCAGAAAGTAGCCAGTATGGCGCTTGTGTGGCAGCGCTGGACTGACCCAGTGAGATCATGAGAAATCCATAGAAAATCTAAGGGAAATGAGCCCGGCTCATGGAAGGGGGGGGTTGCAATTTTCTAAAATCTTACTTGGTCAAGTTGGGCCAGTCCGGCTTTGAGTATGTGCTATGATTTTCATTGTTTATCTCTTTAAAAAAGGTATTCTGGTACAGTGACGCCATCTCAATTCAATATGTTTTTAGGGACACTTTTTGTAACAGACATAGTTCTCCTTACCTCTACCCTCCATAGCACGAATTAGATTGGGACAGGCACCTTGAGATGTAGACACAAAATTCCATATTTTTTTATATACAAAAATATAAACTCTGTGGGACTTAATATATATGATCCAGCATATTCAGTTTTTGATTATCTACACAACCCTGATGAAATTATTACAATTGCAGAGGCAGAAGTTTTCGAAGTTGGTTATTTGTGTGGAACTCCCCAATTCCACTCGATTTGACCTTCACTTGAATAACTTTCCACAAACACTAGCGCCAATTGTGGTAATTTCAAGAATATTGTCAGACAAACTATTTCTTACGACCCAAACATAAATTCAACTCCCTTTGATGTGATGTTTCAGTAATAATTGAAAATACTATGATAATAAATATATTAGTGCAACCATTGTCTACTAGACAATGGTACAACATATAAATGAAGAGAGATGAAATTATAGTTGACAGGTCGAAGCAACTAGCGGTAAAACTGTGAACTGTGTGAATTAACGATGGAAACGACATCAGAGGCGCTAGAAGTACGTTTTTGAATGTGATGAAAAAATTGGCGTTTTCAATTTCGACTTATGAAAAACTCTGAACATTTTTTCCATTTCTAAGTTTGTTGAAGAACTTCCTAGGTGGTAATCTTCATACGTAAATCAAAATATTTTAGAAAAATGGCACATTCGGGTACCCTATTCTTCGAGTGGAGTGTATAAATGAAACGCAGCTGTCATTCGTCATTGTTCCGTTGTTGTCAATTGTCATTTGTCAAGGGTTCGTGTGACGCTGATGCTTGGAGTATTTATTTTTTAGTAGAGTTTAAAAAGTTTATAAAACAAAATAATTGTTCCTTTTTCTTGTGATCATAAAGGCTAATTCGCAGCTATGGAGTAAAATCACAATATCGTATTTGAATTGGTTCACCAAAATCAGGTAATGACTCAGTGACGAAACTAGTCTGATAATTTGACAAAGGCTCACAGAAATGTCATGCCGGCTGCCGCAAATCCAATAGCGCTAGTTTCGGATATCATATGAAGTGAACGCATCGTTTGTTGTTCCACCAATAAAGGTGTGTGATCTGAATATATTCTAAATATGTGACATTTCTATACTCCTTGAAATTACGGCATACTTTCTGACTTCTTACGCATTTTAACTTCCAGGAGAAATGGCCAGCCCTTCTCCTCAAAACAGCCCTATGCCTCCTCCTCAGGCCCCAAGTCCTATGGGTCCTCCCCCATCTCACAGTCCAGCACCATCTTCTCCTGCCCCACAACCCCAATACCAAAGTGGTCCTACAGGACCTCCCACCCAAGCACATTACCCTAGTCACCCACAACAATATCCTGGACACCCCAATATGCCATCAAATCCTGACCAGCATTCGATACATGGAGCTCCATCTCATCATCAGTTTCCCCAAGGAAGTATGAGTTATACGCAGCAGGGTCCACCACCTCACGGTCATCCAGTTGCTCCGGGAGTGCCTCAAGGTCATCCAGGTGCACCCCAAAGCCACCCTGGTCATCCAGGAGCTCATCTAGGCCACCCAGGAGCCTCTCAGAGTCACCCAGTGTCACAGGGACACCCTGCCTCATCACAACTACATCCAGGTGCTCCTCTGGACACCCTGTAGGTCCTCAAGGACATCCTGGAGGTCCTCAAGGGCATCCGGTGGCCCTCAAGCCATCCAGCGGCCCATGGGCATGCTTGGTCCACAAGGGCATGCTGTGGCTCCACAAGGGCATTCAGGAGCTCCTCAAGGACATCAGCCTCACTCTGGACATCCACATCCATCTCAGCCAAATACCCATCCATCGCACAATATGCATCCAGGTCATTATCCAGGTAAATATTAAAATTTTAAGGCAGGTACATCCGTCAAAATGATAACATTCTATGAAAGGATGGAATTATATACAAAGTGATAAAATCAACTAACCAGAACTTTCAAAATTAATTTATATTATATAACAATAAATAGTTAAAATAGAAAATCATATTATTTAATAGTTAGTAGTCGAAGAAAGCTAGGTGAGTAAGTATTCTGGAAGTAATCAAAAATTAATTAGGTAGTAATCAGTAGACTTCAGCAACAAAAAATTTAAAAATAAAAACTTTTTAACAAAATATTAAACCGACGAAAAAATCAACTGAAAAGCAAAAAATAGAATAAACCTTAGTCTAAATGATAATTGAGCTCCTAAACTAATGTAAGTAACTGATTTTGAGTCGGCGCCAAACAAACTAGCAATTGAATTAAGTAAAGCGTAAAATGATGGCAGCGAGATGCACGGCTGCGTTTTGATTACTTCTTTCAAAGTAATATAATGATCTTCGATAATTGTAAGTGACACAAAAAATAATTTTTCAGAAAAAAATTAGTTTTTCTGTTATTTGCGACTCATTGTGAATAGCTTCGACCAAATTTCATTTATCCACGAGGTAAAATAAAAAGCCATTTTAATTTCAATTGTTTAAAACAAATTACATTTGACATAAGGTTTGGACTTGTTTTGACCTGTTGAACTTGAATATGTAAAAATATACAGGGTGTTCTATTTGAAAAAACAAAGTTACTGGCATTTCCAGAAAAACCGGAAGTCCGCCATATTGGATTGTAATGTTATCAAATCCGAAATGGTTGCTTATATAACTACCAAATTCCAGAAAAATCAGTTCACGAATGCAAAAGTTACAGGGGTGGCCCGATATCCTGTGTCTATTTGTTTTTGAATAACAATACATATTATTTGAATAACAATACATATACAAAAATATTCTTGCTATATTTAGTGTCTACAACTGAACCTCTGAATGTCTTTCAGGAAAATCTTGTGAAAGCAAAAAAGTATGTTAAATAGTTGCAGTTTTTATGTTCTTTTACTGTCAGGATATTCAGGATAAATTCAGTGGCCTAATATGTCCTTCAGGGACTGCATTGCCAAGTCCTACCGTCCAGGTCTTGATATTTCAGAATAGAATGTGCATTGCTTATACGAATTATTAGTTGTGATAGACATTGTTGGAAGTATCTTCCATAAAACGGGTGTTATTGAAATGTGACATGTCACAAGTCCAGCTTATGCTACGCTTTTTCTTTTGCCAATAAGCAAAACTAGTGTCTCTCATTTATAAAAGCACCGAACTTGTCAACCCCATAGTTCTCTCAAAACTTTGATGCTAATTCAAATTAGTGAATTATATATTGAATCCACTTTTGAAAATAAAAGTGTTGCTCTTGGATAAATATTATATGCTAAATGAATTCTTGATGTGAAGCTTTTATATATCTCAAATGATTTTCAATATATTTTTGTATATTAAATCATATTGATTTATTTGATGTCATCTTTGGCAATCTGACTGATACATATTAATATTATTTTAATAGCCTTGTGCAAATTTCAGTAACGGTGGACTCAATCTCGTGAAATATTTCAGAGTTAATCTGTGAGCCAGAATATATTTTCAATAAAATTATTCATTTACAAAGCTTATATATTGCAAACTATGAGACATTTTTTTCTTGAATTATATTGATTTAGATATTGTCATCTATGATGGTCTGACTATTACAAATGTTGTAGGCAAGTCGGATTATGCTGATTTTCACAGCCGCTTATGGTATGAAAAGAATGAACTTTACTTTCAGGAACTACAATCGCAGTAATAATATTAAAAGACAAATTATCACAGCAACAACAATTATAGTAAATGGTGGCAATGCAATTAAAATAACAGTACAAAAATCAGTGTGTACTAAAATGAATATTAGTATCAAATTCTGGGAAATGGCAGCTAACACAATCAACATTCATTATTCAAAGACAAGCCATTCGAACACTCTTTGGACTCAATTCGAGGGATTCATGAATGGAAAGACCCCTCATCTACGGATCAATGTGGTATATAGATGGATCAGCGCAGGAGTATACGAAGAAGGAACAAAGAGAGAAATCCCAGTTCCCCTAGGCAAATATGCCTCAGTGTTTTTCAGGGCGAATTATATGCTATGTTCAGCTGCATCTAGGAAAACCCTCGACAATACAAGTCGAGGACCTACTGTTATCTACTCAGACAGTAAGGCAGCAATTATGGCGTTAGGATCAAATAAAATCGCATCCAAGTGTAGAACGCCATAAAAGTTTGTCAAAACAAGGAAAGTCAGTCTCATAAGGGTCCCAGGACCACAGGGTTTCTGGGAAGAAGAGGCAGACAGATTAGCCAAGATAGGATCAGAAAAGACTCCAGTCAGATCGGTACCAATCTTGGGAATACCTCAACAACATGGCCATCTCAAACATAGAGGGAACTGCTTCGAAAGCAGTTCATCGAAATATGGCAAGAGGTGCCATGCATGAGGCAATCAAAGCTCCATATAAAGGGGCCATCGAAGAAACTATCAAAAGATATTGTGTCACTCAACAGGCAGGATTTCAGGACTGTGACTGAGCTCCTAACGGGACACAGGCACATGGAACTCATCAGGATCATGGACAATCCCCTATGCAGATAGTGCCTAGAAGATGACAAGACATCATCGCACATCCTCACTGAGTGCCCCACTTTGGTGCACCAGAGAGAGATCAAGTTTGGGAGCATAATTTTGAACTCAGAAGATTCAAAGAGAAAATTGGCATGCTCTGCTGATTCTCAAATCATGCAAGCGCACAAAGGACACAAGTAAAGAGGCCTACATGCACAGAGTTCTCCGGAACCACCCCATCTGGTGCAAAGAAAAAAGGGGAGTTTTTTATTGACCACAAAATATTTACATTTACAAATGTATATATCTATAAAATATGCAATTTAGTTTACAAAAATAAAAAGTCTCGTGTATGACCTGCAGATAAACACCATCATCCAAAAATAAATTCTTTATTCATTCCACCTAACTACAAATACAACCAAACTCTAGATGGACCCCAATATATGGCAATAAGCATATGTGATATCATCTTATTACATTACCACATTTGTAATGACCTAGTATTTTTTCAATAAATTTTACTAAGTCTTTAATAATTTGTCTATAGGAACTTCATTTTATTGAATCCTTATTGTTAGCATGTTTGTCGAATAACTTTCATTGAATGTCGATTGCCATTTTTCACCAAATACTATATAAAGTTAAACCTGACTAGTGGTTTCCCTAACCATTGGAATATATTATTTTTTTTTGAAAAATTCTTTTAATTTATTCGTAAATTAATAATTTATATTTACCTTGGTAAATAAATATATATCTATCTATTATTATATAAATAGTCTTGTGCAAATTTCTATTTAGGTCATACTATGCAACAACGACCTCCAGCTTCTCAGGGACCCGCTGGGCAGCCCGCTCAGGCGCAACAACCACGTCCTCAAACTTCGGAAAACTTGCATGCTTTACAGAAGGCTATCGATACTATGGAGGAAAAAGGCATGCAAGACGATCAACGATATTCCCAGCTTCTCGCTTTACGAGCTAGGACCAGTGCTGCAGCAACAAATCCCTCCTTGACGGGTCTGCAAATGAATCAACTTAGAAACCAAATCATGGCATACAGGTAATTGTTTTTTATTTTATTTATTTTACGGATAAACCATTACATTTAAATTTTACAGTTGAAATAGAATTTACTAAATTTAACTTATTACTAAGAATACGAAACTATATAATACAATACATATGTATAAATACAATACAGATGTAAATATAAATAAAATGCAAATACGATACAGAGGAGTGACAAATTGAGGGAAAAAGGAATCCTTATGTTGTTTGATATCTGTGACAGTTCAACCAAATTTGATCTTTTTTACACGGCATTTGAAGGATTCCAAACTCAGGGAAAAGAAATCCAAATCAATACTATCTCCATTCTTTGCAATTCTAGCTAATGGCGAGAAAAGTCCATAATTGCATCTATGAAAATCTATTGAGAACATAGTATTATTTCTAGTGCACCTAGCCGGAACATGGAGACCGACCTGTGATAACAAAGATGGGCAATTTATTTATTTTATTTATTTATTTATTTATTATCCATACAGACTATTAGCCTAATTACATGGATAAATTGTTAGTAAATACACTATAATATTATCTATTATGTATTGATCATAATTACTAAATTATTAATCACTAATACTTATGTGTCCATTGATCAATTTGAATAGAAGGGTCAAGTCTGCCTGTATTCTGCAGTTCTTTTTTTTTGGATTTTGTTTCTTCAAGGACACATACAACATTTTTGCTTGGGAGGGCATTTTTTTAATGTAATTAAAAATAATATATTTGGAGTTGTTTGGTTCCTCTATAAAAACGATAAAAAATTATACTCAAATATTTGAATATAATTTTGAAGTATTGACTAAACAAAAATTTCAACAAAACAGATTTATTTGAAAGATTCCGATTTGATTTCTCTTCAGAGCACTTATTCTCTAATAAGGGTGATTGTTTATAAGAAAATTAATTGAATTTTGAACCTACAATTTTTCAACCCTGCAGTTTTAACTACCTAGTACTTTACAGAAATTAATCCTCTGAATGAACTTAAATTTGAGTAGAATATTGTGAAAAGGGTGGGTAAAATGTGAAACTTTGAAAACTCCTCAGATAGAAATTCACATTCCTGAGGAAAGGCCCAGATTCTATTAGGAAGCTAACAACTACAAAATACAATAAAAATACCAAGTTGACCAAACAATTTTTTTAAATTTCCTTTCAAATTTAAACTTTCATTTTTGTGTAGATTGAACCAATGGAATTTTTGAATTTATGCCTTTTGATATATCAGCTTTTAAATATTTTTGGAAAATTCCGAATCTATAGGGTAGTGCTGCAAAAACCATGCAAAAAGGACGTCACTATAAGATATACACAAGAAAATACAATTGTGATTACGGAAGAGATCAGAGACTTCGAAAATGTCAAAAACATACTGAGAGAAAGGGAGGTTGGCTTCCATACATATACAACAAAGGCAGAAAAGCAGCACGCCTTTGTGTTGAAATGAATGGACAACCAACCTGCAACCGAAGATATAGAAAAATGGCTGAAAAAAGAATATTCCATCGAAGCCAATAAAATCTTTTTAATGAGAAAAACCAAAAGACCACTATACTTGGTAATAACAAATGGAGAAATAACGATTACAACACTTAAAAGGAAATGTAAGACGTTAAACAATATATACATAGACTGGGAGGTGAGGAGAGCAGACCAATCCCTGACCCAATGTAGAAGGTGTCAGGGATGGGGGCACGCTGCCAGGAACTGTAACCTCACCCCCAAATGCCTAAAGTCATGAAGAGCATTTCACTCGAACTGCAGGAAAAGCCGAGCGAACCCGGCAAAGTGCGCCAATTGTGCGCTAGCACACCCAGCAAACTATAGACAGTGTGAAATATACACAAAAAAGATAAGAGAAAAGGAAGAACAAGATTTCCTCCAAAAACACACAGACAGACATGGAGAACAAACTCCATATGAACATACCAATTCCAGAATGCCAGCTTACCCGTTAGGAGGCCAGGAAGTAAGTAGAAATACAAGGCTAAGAACAGGACAACAGAAGAAGCCAAGTAATGCAGAAACCCACCCAGAGAGGGCGAGGAGTAGGCCTATCCTGCAGATCTTGGCAATACTCAAGAAATACTAACGACGTTAACGTCACAAACTCAAATTTTACAGCAGCTTGTCATGATGCAAACGGTGGCGGCGTCCCGGGACGTGTGGGGAAGTCGGCATATGCCGTACTCTCCTTCGCACGATCCCGGGGGGTTGCAAACGTAAGCAGAAATGGCGAGTTGATGACATAAAACCACTCAAACCGAAAACTACCCAAAAACACGCAAACACCACTCAAATAAAGAAAACTCAAAACTCTACTCAAAACATTACGTAAAACCAACACAAACAACTACTCAAATAAACACTCAAAACCAACACAAACAACAAATCACACCCCTTACCAGGTTTTTTTACACATACTTTTCCTGGACATCTACCACATAAATTAACTACGCAAAACGACAAAATACAAAACGGACAAACTACAAAAATTCTGACATAAACGCAAGTAGGAGGTCGGAAAAACAACATAAAATAACACGCACCTACCGTAAGCTTAAGAGGACAGCGTCAAGATCTGCTGGGAGGGGCACATCCCTCGTTCACTCGAAGGGAGTAGCCCGTCTTGGGGTTGGGGAGGCGACTGAGGTCTGCAAGTGTCATTGTAGGCCCCGGGAAGTCGACCCGGCCCTCTCCGGTCTGCGGGGTATGTAAATAGCCCAATGACTGTAACTGTATATATTGTAAATTGTATATAACATGTAAATATTAGTTTAAGGATTAAGTCGTGCAATGTAATACTGAAAACTGTAAATAAATACTATTGGATTGGATTGGATTGGCCCAGATTCTATTAGGAAGCTAACAACTACAAAATACAATAAAAATACCAAGTTGACCAAACAATTTTTTTAAATTTCCTTTCAAATTTAAACTTTCATTTTTGTGTAGATTGAACCAATGGAATTTTTGAATTTTGCCTTTTGATATATCAGCTTTTAAATGTTTTTGGAAAATTCCGAATCTATAGGGTAGTGCAAAATACATTTTTTTTACATCCTTTAGGTCAAACTTTCAATCAAAATTCAATACTAAAAAAACAAATTCTAATCAAATTCAGCAAATACATTTTTTATAAGGAAAGCACTGGTTTCTTCAAAGTGTCATGCCCTATAATTACAAAAAAAAATTCATTCACAAGAGATAACACAAGATTCCTTAATATGAACGTTATAGCCTGAAAGTTCAATAGGAAAAGTCAAATGCGCGACTGAAAACTGATATGGTACATGACAGTTAAAAATACTTCATAATCTGTTCACGACAAGGAAAGGCTCTTGAGAATTACTATAAAAAATCACCCCTTTTACAATTAAGTCATAAATAACTCATCACGTCCGCTGATCGCTATATCTAGGAAAATTAACTAGTCGCTATATCTAGGAAAATTAACTAGTAAACAAATCCGCTATAAATCCTAGTTGTTGACATCTAGCCTAATTGCATTGCGAAATATTATCAATCTTTTTTTTTATGTATTTGTGACAACAGAAAAACGCTATAGTTTCTAGATTATGACAGCCCATTACTATAACTCAACTGCGAGAGAGATAAAATCCCTGGTATTTATCCATTCGCGTATGACAGCAGCAAGCCATTAATTATTTAATCGCGGATTTATTAGGACAAGTAACAAAAACAATTTCCTATGGTAATAAACCTTTGGCCACGTCCGCGCCCAGGCAGAATGATATAAAAGCTCAACTCGAACACAAGAAAAGAGTTATTCTGAGAACAGAAGTCAGTCGAGTAACATGCTCAGTCAGCTCATAGTGAAATAAATTCAAGTCTATAAAACATGGCTATTCAAGTGGTAGATAATGAAAAAGACGATGACGCGAGCAAGCTAGACCGGTTTAGAGAACGTGCGAACTAATAAGAAGAGAAATTACATTCAAGCCTAATCCACGTAACAACAGCAACCAAGTGAATTCACCAGTAAACCAGTATTTTTTCCAAAATTACCTATTGTTGATCAACGCTTCAAGAACAAAAAACCTCAAATCGATAGTTCATGACCTCATATAAAACCGTATCAGTGTACTTTATTCTTTTTTTGACGTTGTCCATGTCCTTGATGATTTTATGACAATAAAGATATTATTATTATTATCCATACAGCGATAATCTAATATACCGTGCGAGTAAAAAAATAAAAAAAATTTTCAATGAGATTAATCCAAATAATAATAAAATTAAACTAATTGTCGTTTAAAAACCTTCTCAAGTGAACAGTGTTGGCCATGCTGAGTTGGAGTAAGTTCATATGTATTTTTCTGTTTATGTGTGGGCAAATTGATTTTTTTTTATAATACAAATGTGTCTTTAAATGTATCTCCATAATTTCATGTTACTAAAGTTTTTCAAAAGATAATTATTTCCAGCCGTTTTTGACAATTGATGTCACTATTGTTTTTTAGTCAATCTATTTATTTTGTAGACCGATGTAAAATTAACTTCAAGTAAACTACACTATATTAGTTTTTCTGAATATTGTTTCATATTATCCAGTTATAAAACGGATGGAATATTTTTGTCAACTTTTATTAAATATATATATATATATATATATCTATTCTTTACATTTTTATGGGTGCATTATTATTTTTTATTATTATTTTTCGAATCTTTCTGAAACACGGTAAGTATTTCCTGAATAAACAACTCACGCCAAGCACAGAGAGAAAGGGGTATTTCCTATAGGCCGCTCCAGGAACATAATCTCGGTTCGACCATCCTCAGATAGTCGATGCTCTCGATGCTTGTTTTCTCAACCTAACAACAAAGGAATGATCAAGTAAAGTGATTAAGTCATAATATTTGAGAAGTCCTTAGCGTTCATTGGTATAGAGTTGAAGGAGTGATCCCTCAATAATAGGCCATTCTTTGAGTTTTGGATTTCAGTAAAGATATAATTTTCTCCCACATAACTTTGAAAATTCAATCTGAAGAAGCACCAGCATACTTTGACCTGTTTGTCATATACATCAAAATTGGTTATGAGAAGCAGTTTTATACAGTATTAGAGATCTAAAATTATATTTGTTGAAATTACTTAAATGACTTTCCATTTGGGATCAAACACTGATTGTTTAGAAAAATCAGAGCATATTTTGGTTTAGCACAATATTATTGAAAACTTACCAACATTTAGTGACATCCACTTACTTTTTTGCTGTATTTTATTAACGGACGAAACCAAAAAGGAAGAGGTTCTCTAGTCGACACGTATATTTTTTTATGTATGATCACGCATAACTTTTTACTGAGACGTCCGACCTTATATTTGGATTTTGAATGAAATTATCCACCCTTACGGATAGAAAAATAGGGGATAATTGATTCTTCACTTGTGAACATTAGCACACACATATGTAGTTGACAATGACAGATCGCTACTGACATTATTTTTGTTTCACATCCGTCACAATCATGAGAGGGGAATGATATAAAAAGTAATGAAATAAACTAACCAGAACAACAAAAATAATTTATATTACAACAAATAGTAAAAGTAGATAATGATATTATTTAACTGGTAATAGTTGAAGTAAGGTGGCTAAGTATTTTGGAAGTAATAAAAAAATAAGTAAGTAGTAATTAGTAGATTTTAGCCACAAAAATTTAAAAATAAAAACGTTTCAACAAAAATTTAAACAGACGAAATACGGAACTGAGAAGTAAAAAATAAAATAAACCTTCTTAGTCTCAATAACTAAGCTCCTAAACTAATGTAAGTAACTAATTTTGAGTCGGCACCAAACGAACAATCAACGAAGATCATTAAATTACTTCAAAAATATTATCAGAATGTCACGCGCAACTCGATGCCATCATTTTATGCCTTACCTAATTCATTTTGCTTGTTTGTTTGGCCGACTCAAAATTAGTTACTTACATTAGTTTAGGAGCTCAGTTATTGAGACTAAGAAGGTTTATTTTATTTTTTACTTCTCAGTTCCGTATTTCGTCGGTTTAATTTTTTGTTAAAAAGTTTTTTATTTGTTGATAACTATATTCGGATCCCTATTTCAATAGGAATTTTTTTAACTCGTTGAACTTCTACTCTCAGGTGTATAGCTAGGAACCAACCTGTGCCCCATTCAATATTACTGGGACTGCAAGGTAAAAGAGCTGATGGTTCTCCACAATTTCCTACTCCGCCTTCAAGCCCTTTCCAACCTCAAGGTGCGGCACCAGCGACGGGTAGTGAACAACCTAGCAGCAGTGGAGAGAATGCTGAAACACCACCAAATGGTCCAACTGGAACAGCTGCTCAAGGTAATTCCTCATATTTACTGTTGGACGTAAAAAAGAGTGATTGTAGGATGTTTTATCTCTCATTTTTATCATTTTCAGAGTTTGTACTTTAAGTAGAATTTTTATAAGATCATGCACATGTTCTTATATCTGAATTAATGAAATTTCAATTATTTGTAACATTTTTAGAACTTTTTTTTCATTAATTTGTATCATATTGAAGATAAATATATTATAATTATTAGGTGGTCAGAATGCAACAAATCAACAAAGAGGTCCTGGAGGACAATTTGTTCCCCCCAAACAAAACCGTTTAACCACCATTCCTAAACCTTGCGGCCTTGATCCTGTCGTTCTCCTCCAGGAAAGAGAGAACAGGGTTGCAGCCCGCATCGCAGCTCGCATAGAACAAGTGAGCAACTTGCCCTCAGACATGTCTGAAAAGCTGCGTATCCAAGCTCAAATCGAATTGAGGGCTTTGCGATGCCTCAATTTCCAGAGACAGCTGCGCACGGAGATACTCAGCTGCATTCGTCGAGATACCACACTCGAAACTGCGGTTAACATCAAAGCTTACAAGCGTACGAAACGACAAGGTTTGCGCGAAGCCAGAGCAACAGAAAAATTGGAGAAACAGCAGAAACTGGAGGCTGAAAGAAAGAAGAGGCAGAAGAATCAAGAGTTCCTGAACTCTGTGTTGGGTCATGCGAAGGAATTCAAGGAGTTCCATAGACAGGCCCAGTCTAAGCTCTCCAAGATCAACAAAGCTATTATTAATTATCATGCTAATGCTGAAAGGGAACAGAAGAAAGAACAAGAGAGGATTGAGAAGGAGCGTATGAGAAGGTAAGGATTCATTTTGGTTCATTGTGATATAGTCTAATCGCCAAGTTGAAAATGGTCTCAAATAGAGATACTGCTCTTAAAATTATGTGTGATAGCTCATTGGATCCGGAATAACGCCTAGAAAAATGTGCCAAAAGCGTGTATTAACACATAAAAAATTGCAAAAGTTATAAACAATTAAAGATGAAAAAAAAATGGCATTTCGTTTTTTGCCAATATTTCATAAAGTATTAATATTTAAAAAAAATCAAAAAAAGATTCTGAAAGAGGAAGAAATTTCCAATAAAAAGCTCCCGGAACTCTATCTCCATTATTTATAATTTTAATTTAACGCTGAAAATGGGTCTCCGCGCAACATTTTTAGGTTGCGCGCGCGGCGTCAAAAGCGAGTACAACACATTAATTAATTTATTTAAGGTATTAAATTATTTTTTTATATTTGAAAAAATTATGGTGTATTCTGAACACTATAAATAATTTATTCCCGTTGGAAATTTTACTTAAAGTTGATTTTTCAACAAGTTAAACGATTGATTGTTAACTAACAAAATTTTCTCGAATTTCTGTCTTAATTGTAAATGAAAAAAAATGTTTAAATAATTGTCGTAATTTTTTTTCGCTTCGTAGAGCCTTTTTTATATACATAGTTAACAAGATCACACCATAAAAGTTAAAAAAATATTCATACTTTGTTTATAATAATTTTTGTACTTGAACAAAAACAAAAAAATCCAAGTAATGTTGTTAAAAAATTCTTTTGTTCTCAATCATCATATTATTGTTTTTTTGTTAATACAAGATATAAATTGATTTGCAAAAAAAATATTCAACGCCATTTGTTGATAAATTTTTTATAAACAAATTGATTATTTCAATATTTTTGAAATTTTTTTTTTCACAACTTCATTATATTACAAATATTATGATTTAAAAAAAATCCCCTAATAACAATTAATTTTTAATTTTTTTTTATTTCTATTGTTTAAATAATTAGTTAGGAAATTTCTAAAAATCATAATTGACAGTCCTCTATAAAGTAACAAAAAAATTATTTTTTTTATCAACAATTCCATTGTTTATTAACCTACCAATTTGTTATAAACAAATTTTTTACTTTGAAAAAAAAAAATATAAAAAATTTTTCCAATTTTTCCCAATTCCAATTCCCAAAGTACAATAAAAATTAATTTTTTTCTATACTTTGTTATAATGGTTGTTTTTGTAAATTTAGAAGTTTCAGAAAAAAAATCTAACAAAGTTAAAAATTTGTTTATAACAAATTGGTAAATTAATAAACAATGGAATTGTTGATAAAAAATTTTTTTTGTTACTTTATAGAGGACTGTCGATTATGATTTTTAGAAAAAAATTTTTAATTTTTTAAAAAAAAAAAAAATTAAAAATTAAAAATTGTTATTAAGGATTTTTTTTTAACATAATATTTGTAATATAATGAAGTGTAAAAAAAAATTTACAAAAATATTGGAATAATCGATTTGTTTATAAAAAATTTATCAACAAATGGCGGGAAATATTTTTTTGCAAATCAATTTATATCTTGTATTAATATAAAAAGGATAATATGTGATTAAGAAAAAAAAAATTTTTTTAACAACATTACTTGGATTTTTTAGTTTTTGTTCAGGTACAAAAATTATTATAAACAAAGTATGAATATTTTTTTAACTTTTATGGCGTGATCTTGTTAAGTATGCATATAAGAAAGGCTCTACAAAGCAAAAAAAAATTACGACATTATTTAAACATTTTTTTTTCATTTACAATTAAAACAAAAGTTCGAGAAAATTTTGTTAGTTAACAATCGTTTAACTTGTTGAAAAATTAACTTTAAGTAAAATTTCCAACGGGAATAAATTATTTATAGTGTTCAGAATACACCATAATTTTTTCAAATTAAAAAAAAAATATTTAATGTCGTACTCCCTTTTGACGCCGCGCGCGCAACCTAAAAATGTCGCGCGGAGACCCATTTTCAGCGTTAAATTAAAATGATAAATAATGGAGATAGAGTTCCGGGAACTGGGAGTTTTTCATTGAAATTTCTTAAATATCAATAGTTTATGAAATATTGGCAAAAAACGAAATGCCATTTTTTTTTCATCTTTAATTGTTTATAACTTTTGCAATTTTTTATGTGCTAATACACGCTTTTGGCACATTTTTCTAGGCGTTATTCCGGATCCAATGAGCTATCACACATAATTTTAAGAGCAGTATCTCTATTTTAGACCATTTTCAACTTGTCGATTAGACTAATATTTTTTCCATGGGAGATTGGTTTTCTGTTTATTAAAATGTTCAATTGTTAATCTTATTTTTTCTAACTTCAGGTTGATGGCTGAAGATGAAGAAGGTTACAGAAAACTTATCGATCAGAAGAAAGACAAACGTCTTGCCTTCTTGCTGTCTCAGACAGACGAGTACATCAGCAACTTGACAGACATGGTAAAACAACACAAACTAGAACAAACCAACAAGAAGAGAGAGGAAGAGAGGCGCAAGAGAATACAACAGAGACTGCTAGAACCCGACAGAAAGGTAACTGTCATCGAAACTTCTACGGGCAACAAGGTTACAGGCGAAAATGCACCGGCATTCAGAGACGTCAAGAATGGTTACAACAGCATCCAGGATGGGAAATGATCGACACTGATGATGAAGAAGAAGAGAAACAAGAAGGTGAAGAGAATATTGATGCAGAGGCCGTCATTCATAAAGCAAAAGTTGAAGATGACGAATACAAGAATTCAATTGAAGAACAAACTTATTACAGCATCGCACATACTGTTCATGAAATTGTTACTGAACAAGCGTCCATTTTGGTCAATGGGAAACTCAAAGAGTATCAAGTCAAAGGTCTGGAATGGATGGTATCCTTGTACAACAATAACCTCAATGGTATTCTTGCTGACGAGATGGGTCTCGGAAAAACTATACAAACCATTGGCCTGATAACTCACCTTATGGAGAAGAAGAAATTGAATGGACCCTTTCTCATCATTGTACCTCTATCGTAAGTCATTTTATTAATTTTTTAATTGGCTTGAAGAATAATGAATGTTTGACATTATCCTAGTTTAAAACGGCTTTACATCACAGTAAAATTATAAAAATTGCTCAATTTTATTGGTAAAGGCGCTTTACATTTAGGCAATTGAATGACAAAAATTGCTTGCAAAATATTGGTGAACGTTTGAAGTTAAAATTAAATAAAAAGTTGGATATCTCATTTCTATCAAATGTAAGATCACAATTTAAAACGCCTAATAAAAACCAATAAGACACGTTGAAATTAAATATAAAGTAGAAAGTTAAAATTATATAAAAAGTTGAGTTCCCTCTATTTATTAAATAGTACGATCGTTGAAAAATTCCTCTAAACTATAATAGGGTGGGTCTATCAGAAAGTAATGCCTTGACTGCTTTTCTAAAAATAACACCAGGTACCACACCTTTTATATTTTCTGGCAAGTGGTTGAATATCTTGCATCCATTATATATTACTGAATCTTTCACAAGAGAAGATGAAGGAATTGGTAGTTTTAAATGCTGATTTTGTCGGGTAGAATAAGTGTTTATTAAAATTAGATTTGTGTTTGTGTATAAGGCATACTGTTTCCATTATATATATGGATATGACAGTCAGTATTTTGTGATTTTTAAGGTGAAGTCTGCAAGAGTCTCGAAGTCTTAGTTTGCATAGGCTTCGTTGAACAAAGACACTTTGTAGAGAGGAACTATTACATGCTCCCCAAAATGGAATGCCATACCTTAGTTGCAAGTCTATTAAAGCATAATAAACTGCTTTTGCAGCTGAATATCCCAACTCATTTGATGCCATCTTGACGGCATAGCAACCAGAGGATAACTTTTTATTGAGGTTGTTTATATGAGCATTGAATTTTAGTCCACAATCAATGAATAGCCCCAAAAATTTGGATTTTTAGTATCTAGGGATATGTCTCCTATTGTGCATCTGAATGAAACTACAGTATCTGAAAGTATTTATCTTGGGTATGGTGGTTTCATGAGAGCGTATAGAATAGCTTTCTATATGTTGAGAGAGCATTACACTTTCTCCTCGACTCGTTTGAGGAAGGGATATCGACGTCACGACACAGAGATAGGAGAGTCAGGGCCGTCAGCTCAGGACGTCAGTATCATACCAGCAGAGGTCGGGAGAATGTGTGCGCTGCAATGAAGAAGAATTATTGCCGATAATTTCACATCAGACAATTTGAACAAATTAAACTGAATCATTGATTCAATTTAATCTGTCGGACGACAGGTAGATCAAAATATCTGTGGTGTGCCGTGGTGGCCGCGAAAACAAAAGAAAATTCTTAAACATAAACAAAAGCAAACGATATCTCTGTAAGACTCATGCCGATATACCTCCGATTTTAGCATGCCCCAGAAATAAAAATCGAGAGGTGCTACATCTGGTGATTGAGGTGGCCAGTTGATTGTACCTCGCGTACAAATAAACCGATCGGGAAATAATTGATTAAAAAATCAAATCAAATTTATTTATTAAAAAGACCACATTGGTATAAAAACACGTCAAAAATTTGAATACATAGCACAATACAGCACATATAAATATAAAAATACACAGTATATAATCATAAAATTCACATTTAGTTTGTATGCTACATGTTAAAATATTCTTTCAAAGTATAGAATAAGCCACACCTTAAAAGGTTTGAAAGAGATTTTTTGAATTTGAAGTGGTTTTCTTGATCTTTTATTTCCTAAATTTTTAGTTCATCTGGAAAAATGCCTGTTTCGAAAGAAAAATTCACAATATGAGTGATTGGTTCTATTATGAAAGAGCTAAATTCTTTGATAATATTGCATGGGAGATCGTCCGGTCCTGATGAGGGTTTATTTTTGAGTTTTGTAAATATGTGAATCATCTCGTCTTCTGTCAAAGGTAGAAAAACCATAGATTGTAAGTTACTTTTGGCTCCTCCCTCAGAATTATCGATTATATTTGATGGTGGTATACTATTACTTATTTTTTTGGGTGCTTCTATGAAAAAATCGTTGACTTTTTTTTTTATGTTCTGGTTCCCACGAAAAGGGATATCCTGTAATGTTCTACTATACTATATTGACTATATTGGCTACTTCATTAGGGGATGTTACGAGTTGATCATCATGAATGATTTGCATATTAGGTTGAATTGATTTGTTTTTGTTTTTAAGATTATTAATAATGGACCAAGATGCTTTATTTTTGCTCTCGGAATTCTGGATGAAGTTACTAAAGTGTGATTTTTTGGTATTTTCTACAAGTTGTTTATGTTGAATGAGCCTCTGTTTGTATATGAGTTTCAAATCGGATGATTTTTTTGGAGAATATGAAAATCTCTCAACTGTGAACTAGAAGTTTTTAATTAATCTGTGACCCATGATATATTGTCTTTGTTTATGTGCTTACATATTGTTAGGGAAAATGCCATATTGAAGTTATTCAATAATATGTCTATGAAACTATTATATTTATCATCACAAGTTTTTTCATTGTACACAGACTCCCAGCGCTCATTTGCGAGTAATTCTGTCATAAGAGATTTGTTTTTTTGAGAGAATATTCTTTTATGGGCTCCAGAATTTTTCACTGGGGAGAGGTTCCAGAGTGACTCACAAGCTGATGCAATTATTTGTCTATGATCTGACATAGTGGTATCTGCTACTTGAGTGATTGCCTCCACATTTGTAAATATATTATCTATTCTTGTGTTTGAGTGTAAGGTTATCCAGGTACCTTCATTGACTATTGACATAAGTCCAAATTGTTCAGTGATACCAAAAATACTATTTGCTTCTTGACACTGAGAATTGAAATCTACATTAAAGTCTCCAGTGAGCCATATTTGTGAATTGACTGTGAAGATCTCATTTAGAAGTGCCTCCAGCTTATTCAAGAAAACATAGAAGTTTCCTGTAGGTGATCTATATACTGAAATTATTTTATGTGTTTTAAATACAGCTCCACATACCTCAAAATCTTTTTCAATACACATATGATCTAGCGGGATACGAGTTGCTTCTATGCCCTGTTTTGCCCAAATAGCAGTTCCCCCTCCTTTGTATACTTTCCGACAAAAACTATCTACCAGATAATAATTATGGAGTGGAAAAAATTTTATTTCATTGTTTAATAGCCATGTCTCAGTAGCTGAAATAAATAATGGATATTCATACTGACCTAGTTCCACTTCTAGTAAGGTGTGTTTATTCCTGATACTTTGGAAGTTTAAGTAAAATATGAAATTTATAAGAGCCTCAAAGTTTTGGCTGTTAGTTGATTCTATCTAAAATGTAACCACCGTGCCTGTTTTGTGGGCAGGACAACCATCTTGTTGAAACCACATGTTGTTAAAGTAAATCGGAAGAGCGCGAACTGCAGGAATAATTTGATTTTGCAAAAGTCGCAAACATTTTGCTGCATTTAAATTCCCTTCAATAAAAAATGGGCCTATGACGTGATCGCCTAAAAGTCCCGTCCACACATTTAATTTGCTTGGGTACTGTGTCCTCACAGCAATACTCAAATGTTTATTTTTACGAGACCAATAACATACTATGGATGGGTTGTGATTTCGATGAATTGAGAAGGACAATTCATCGGTTAATAACACCTTTTTTAGAAAGTCATCATTTACACGAAATGCCCTATTGCATTTTTCGACCATCGTTTCACAAAACTCCATACGTCTGAAATGGTCTCCAGGCAAAAGTTCATGTGTGGTCTTGACTTTGAAACAATTATAACCGTTTCTCTTCAAAATATTCCCTACAGTTCTTTCATTCAAACTCACTTCGTCTGCGATCTGTCTACTCGAGCAAGGTGTCGTTTCTACCAATGCACACACTTGTGTTTCTCTTATTTCCCGTTCCTCGGGTATTTGTCTAGGATTCGGTGGTGGATTTGTGGGACAACATTTCTTGCAATGTGCTGCCACACACCCAAAATTCTGAAATTTATTATTAATTGAAAGGACAGTCGCTTCCGTAGGTACAGGTCTAATTGCAAAAGCCACTATGAATAGATTTCTAGTATCTTGTACAGAATAACCCCAAAGTACCACTTAACGATCTGTACTTTCTCTGCGGTTGTGTAAATAGGCGGCATGTTTCAAAAGCTAATAATTGTCACGGTCTTTTGTTTTCGCAACCACGGCTCGGCAAGAATGAGTCGCATTACCATGTGGTCAGTTAATGCGTCGGGTGGGGTAACAGGAGGGGCGCACAGAAGTGCGTCTCTCTTGTTTGTGTGGTATTATCATATCATTGCGTTCCTTGTTGCTCGTGTAGATTTCTGTCTATACCCCAGAAAAATTGTTTCCGATACTGTATATTGGTTTTGGATGTGTTGAATGTGAGTAGATTTGAGTCACACCACTTTTTCACCATTTGTATGTCATTGTTTTCTGACAGAACAAATATTTTATAGTATAGAAGAGTTTCTCAACTTTTAAAATGTATTTTGTTTCTCAACTTTTAAAATGTGTTTTGTTTTTAATATACATTTTTAATTTTTTTTATTATTAACTTTAATTTTACTTGTATTTTAACTGTATGTTAATTATCTAAAATGCATACCTATTTACATCCCATTTTTCTGACTAGTCCGATAAAGATGCATCTGTCTTTGATCTTTGTTGATTGAATATTTATGTATTTTTTTGTGATGGATAAATTGATTCTGAATCTGATTGCTGATGATCCGATGTAGATCAGTTTCATCGTTGCTGTGCCATAAAATAGTAGTATCATCTGCGAAGAGAGTGAATTTTCCTGATATGTCAAGGGCTGTTAAATCGTTTATATATAGCAAAAACAGAATGGGGCCATTGATCGAGCCTTGCGGCACCCCACAATGTATATTTGCTATATTGGAGGTTGATTTTGTTTTTACTATCTGCGTTAGATCTGATAAATATTATTCAAACCATCTATGAGCACTATATCTTATTCCGTATTGAGATGGTTGTTCTCCTAATCCTTCTTTGTGGAGCAATTATTCTGTCCTTATTTCTAGTATTGTAATCATGTACCTCTTCGTGGGTTGTGTAGGATTCAATTTTTTTTGAACATGTAACAGTTTGTGGAATATGATAAGAGCATATATGGTCTTTTTCCCTAGTGCCTGGAATTGCGGTCTGCAGCTAGAAATCCCTGTTTGATTCGAATATACATCTGATTGCCGACTTTTGTAGAATGAGTACTTTTGTTAAGTGTACTTGTGCAGCACTACTCCAGGATAATATCCCATATTGGAGGTGAGAATGAAATAGGGAATAATACGAGGTTATTTCTGCATTCAGGTTAACAAGTTGCCGAATTCCTTTTATTGCGAAAACGGTTCTTGCAAGTTTGGAGCATAATAGGTCCACATGATGTGACCACAATAATGACTATCAATATGTATTCCCGGAATTAACACTCCCAAATTCATATCATTAGTATACCAATTTCTTGGCCTAGGATCAAAATTCAGGGAAAGGGTCTTGCTCTCATTCAGCACAAGATTGTTTCTGGTATACCAGGTGCTTTATATCATCATGAGCTATTTTTAGATCATGACTTTTCTCTATACTAATTGTGAAGGAGGCATCATCAGCAAATAGTACGGACCAACTATTGTGTGCCGCTATAGTACAATGTAAGTCATTAGTAGTAGTAGTACTTTATTTAAATTAGGTAAGCCAAATATACAAACTACCTTGATAACACATAAAAAAAATTTACATCACATATTTACATATATAAAAATGAAAATATCACTGGCAATTGGTAGCTATGCAGGACAAGACAGTGACAGATTCAGAACCCTGTACCAATAATAATACTCAAATAATATAACATACCTAGTGCTATAGAATGTTTTTCCCACGAAGATGTTATAAACTCTCCAATACAATATGTCCAACAATCAGAGTTTTTATATACTCTGATAATGATGACTTAAAAGAAGATAAAGATACTGATGATTTTATATTCATAGGCAGTTTATTGAATTCATTTAACCCTTTGAAAAATAGCGATCTCATGCTCATACTAGAATTCGTTCTGTGAATATTAAAATCAGCTCTCATTCTTGTGTTATAGTTATGAATTTCATCATTTCTTATTAAGAATTCATTGAAATAGGAAGGTAGTAGGCCTTTGTTCAATTTATAAATGAAAGTCATACTCATGTAAAATAAACGCGAACTAACTGAAAACCATTGCAGTGTATCAACATCAATTTAATTGAAGTATATCTATTACATTTCAGTGTCAATCTCATTCCTCTATTTTGTAGCTTTTGGAGTTGAGAAATTCGGGTTTGGTTAAACAATAAATTATTGATGCGCAATAGTCAAAGTCAGGTTTTATAATGGAATTATAAATGGTAACTCTGGCAAACATGGACAGCCCTTTTGAAATTCTTGAAAAAAAGTACATTTTTTTAGATATTTTTCTAATGATATATTCTCCATGACTATTGAATGTTAGATTATTATCGCTCATAAATCCCAGATATTTGAATTCATCTACAATTTCCAAAGACGTATTTTCAATCGCTATATTAATCGAATTAACAAGTATATTATCATATTTATATTTAGTTGTAACAATCATTGATTTGGATTTATCTACATTTAATTTAAGTTTATTTGTCTGCAAATATTTTTCGATATTGGCCAATGTGCTGTTTATTTCTATTCTAGCTTGTTCTAAACTGTGATTTGCACAATACACCATCATCGGCAAATGAGCTAATAGAGCAGTTCCCTGCAATTTGATGAATATCATTTATATAAACAATGAACATAAGGGGACCCAAAACGCTGCCCTGAGGTACTCCAATGCTATTACTTAATTTATTGGAATAACTTGAACCAATTTTTGTTTTTTGACTTCGGTTTTTCAGATAGTTTTCCATCCAATTATAAACAGTACCTGCAACTCCATAATACCTCAGTTTACGTAGTAAAATGTCTCTATCAATTGTTTCAAAGGCACGTTTCAGATCAAGAAAAACTGCAATGACATATTTATTCTCATCTATTTGTTTTTTCCAATTTGATAAAGTATATTGAAGAGCTGTTTCACATGAATAACTCTTCCTAAATCCTGATTGGTGATCACTAAGGATATTATTACTATTCAAATAGTTTATCAGCTGTGAATGAGCTGCCATTGCCATTGATATAAAGGAGAAACAGTAGAGGTATTCCCCTTTGGATTTTTAGGAACTGGCTTCTTTTGTTTTGACTCTCTACAGACTGAGTTCTGTTGCTCAAATATGAGATAAACATGTCTTGATATGTTCCCCTGATGCCATAATAGTTCATTCTGTTCAGTAACGTTGAATGATCGATGGAGTCGAAAGCACAAGTGAGATCAGTGAAAATACCTAGGCATTGTCATTCTCAAAACTATCTTCAATGTAATTGCATAGTATAGCATTTGCAGTGGAGGCTCCTTTTCTAAAGCCGTATTGTTTAGGTATAAGTACATTGTAGGAATCGAGGTAAGATGTTGAGTCATTGTATATTTTTCTCTCTAATGGTTTTGAAAACACAGGCAGTATGGATATTTGTCTCAAATTATTTGGGGAAGATGGATCCCCTTTTTTGTGCACTGGTAGTAGCTTAGCCCTTTTTAATTCCGAGAGGAAGATGCCTTGCTGTAGGCAGCAATTTAATATATCTGATAGTGAGTCCACACATTTTTTTCACGATAAACGTAGATATACCATCAATATCTTATGTTTTCTTGTTTTTAAGTCCTCGACTGAGTACTCTTACATCATCAGGTGTAGTTGGGGTAAAGTACATTGAGTTTACAAAATTTAATGTTAGATTATCCAATAGGGAATCAGCGCAAACATCAGTTTTGCTAATTCTTGCAGCATTGCTTACAAAAAAAGAATTTAGCTCATCCACTGTCACTTCTGAGGGATGTATAGCTTTTTTTATTCCTGCCAGCTTTGCGATTTATGATTTGCCATACCTTTTTGTTATAGTTATCAGATTTTTGTAGACATTTTTCATTGTGATCTTTTTTAGCTGACATTAAGATTTGACTTTTTTATAATTTTTTTATAATTGCCGTGTATCTTTTTATTTTTTGCAGTTGGGAGACTTTTAGAGAAGGCATGTAGGAAAAGAAGTCTATTTTTAGCTGTTGTTACTTCATCTGTGACCCAATTATTAGATCTATTTTGCCTTTTATTAGGTAATGCCGAAAAGGATATATCATGATGGTATGTGAATGTATTGTGGAATTTTTGTATATTTGTCATGCGCTGATGAGGCATTGTACACTCCAACTTCATTGTTTAGATAATAAAGAAATACCTCAATGTTATTAATAGTGAATCTCTTATGGCTGGTCAGGGGGGGGGAGTAAAGTCTAAGAGTTGGATTCTATGATCGGACAGGCCTAGCTCCAAAATGGATATATTATAGTAATCAAAATTTACGAAAAAATTATCTAGGCAACATCCCCTGCCATTTTGTACCCGGGTGTTGGCATAGACTACTTGATGAATTCCAAAGGTTAAGAATAGTTGCTTTACGCGGTCATGCCAGGCATCACCTGGGTCTAAAAGATTTACATTGAAGTCGCCCGCACAGATATTTTTAAATTTTAGTGTTATAGGTGATGTAGGAATCAGCAATTTCAAGGGCTTGGGTAATTATGTTCAGAAAGTGTTCAATATTGTGTGAAGCAGGTGACCTGTAGATTGATATTATAATTGAATTTATTTTTTTGACTTGGCATGCTGCAAGTTCACAGATTTTTTCAACTGGTAGATCTTTGATTTGGTATATTTCATGGTTTTCTAGATCGTCCCTAATGTATATACATGAGCCTCTATTCTTGTGTAATGATCAGTGATAATAACTTACCATCTCAAAGCCGTTTAGGTTATAGCAGGACTTATCATATGCATTAAGCCAATGTTCTGTGTTACACATAATTTTTAAGTCCTCATTTAGTAATGCTGGACTTGAAAGGCGTTCGATTAAGACTGGATAGGTGGATTAATCAGTAAGTTGCATAGGGCAGGCAAACCTTTGCATATGATTAAGTTATTGGACTCATATCTAGATCAACTGACTTTTAGTACAAGAGTAAATGAAACCCTCTCTGCAGAGTATACAGTCAAAGCAGGTGTCTCATGTGGTGTGACTAGTGAAACTGACAGGTTAGGATTCCCAAGAAAACAATTGCATCAATAAAAAAACAGATATTAACCATTTGAGTGAGATCTACTCTTATTGTTTTTAGATAGCAATCCAAATTGTGGCAACAATGCAATATCAAATAATAGTAACGCCACCTGGTAACAACAGTTGGTACTAATCCAACAGTTGGTACCACTATAATAATTTCCAAGTGACACCCGTCAGGTGTCGTTGGCTTAAATAAAATTGCTGGAGTTGTTCCTAACCTCTCAGTTTCACTAGTCAGACCACATGGAGTAGAGAGTTATATTTATATTTTTAAAACAATTTCAATGCTTTTTTAATTTACTTTGAACTTATTTCTTCGTTTTATTCTTTGATTTACATTCTTCTTTTGTTTATGTTGATGAATATGTTTAACATCTTTGAAACCACCTCAACAAATTTGTAAGTAGCATAATGTTTCGTACTTGAAAATGTATTGCTATTGGTTTTTCATCTATTGTAGTTTCCCTAATGATGGAAATAAACATTTCCGAAAGCTTGGATAACCTTAAAGAGTTGACTTTTTAATTGCTGCTTAGTTTTGTACCTAACTAATCAGCAAAGACTTCCCACCCATTATATATATATATATATATATATATAATATATATATATATGGGAAAACAGGATAACGGGAAGCGACATGGTCAAAAGCATAACCTAGGTAGAACAACACAAGAAAAACATAGGAAAAAATAAATTCTACGTGGATGAGAGTTTTCAGGAAAAAAAGTTTAGGGAATATAGAAATTTGGACAGGCCGTCTGTTGGGTCAGCTAGTACATATTATTTTATCACTATATTTTAACAAGCAAATTTTGAAACCAAATTTTCACTTTTATGATTTTTGTTTCCTCACAAGAAAAAAAACAAATATTTTATTTTATTTATTTTTATATATATATATATATATATATATATATATATATATATATATATATATATATTGTTATGTTATGAAAGACCAATAATTTATTTTAATTGTTTTCACATATATTTTGAGATTATATTTCTTTTAAGAAGCCTATGTATAATATTGATAGATAAAAATATACAAATACTATAATGCAATCATTTTCATACATTGTCAAGATGAATACAACCTATAATTGTTCAAAAGACAACAAAAAAGTCTAGATTTATAAAATCATCCTGAATAAAATGTGAACAACAAAATTATAAGCTTGAAACATACAGTATATGAAATTGTATCTAACTAAAAATAGCCAATGGGAGAACAACAAACTTCTTGATGACAATAGCCAATCAGGTAACAGTATGGTCAGATGTAAGATTTGAAATTGTGAGAAAATAAGAACGGTAAAGTGTCAGAGACAATTATCATTAAATATTGTACATAGTTTGTAAGAAAAGAAAAATATTTAATTAAAAGTTTGAATTTGTAAGAAAATTTAAAAAGAACGCCACGTTCGTACTTTAGAAAAAGAAAAATTCAAGAACTTCATCAATATAAGGTAGTTTCTCTATTAGAACCCAACCAACTCAACTTCAAGAGAATTTCAATAAAAATAAATAGCAGCAAACAAAATTACCTTTTAAGTACTCCACATAAAACTATTTCAAAGCTGATTTCTGGATTTGTATGGTTTCCTTTTTGGTATTGGAGAGCCTGAGAGCAGTAGATTGCAGGAGGATTCAATTTCTTGGTGTGTATTGTAACAGCGACAGTTCCAGCGTCAGGTATAAACTGTTCTAATGCACATCACAAACTGAATAACTTCACCAATAACTCGTATCATATCAGAAGAACTCTATTTCATTTTGATAATGAACTATTAAAGAATTTTTCAACCTTCAAAGTAAAAGTGAGGTTGTGTATACTTTATCCATGACCGTTTCTCATGATTGTCCATGAAAATTTGTAGAATGATCATAGTATAAGTTATTTATCGTAGGCCAGGTTAATATAAGTTTTCCTGAATAAAGGAAATAATTGTTTTTCGATACTTTCTCGTTTGTTTTCCACAATGATCTGCAATCGTACTTATAAACATTGAATAGATTGAAATTGACATCAAGCAGTGGCTCTATTGCCTGAACCGGCTATCTGAGACGAAAGGCGTACCAACTGAGTTTAGTCGTGGTAAGAAAAGTGATAACAATTGGCAGCAACGTGACTAGAAAACAGTGACGTTACCTAGCAATTATTATTACATTGCAAAATATTATACAGGGCAAAAATAATTATCAATCACACATATCATATCAATTAACATTCCCAAAGTGGGACAAAATAATGTAACATAATTATTTAGACAATTCACATTCACAACAATATATATATTACACATGCAATGCAATCAGTAAATGTTTCATAGACGCAAAATTACATATCGCATTTGAAAATTGCGTAATTGAAAAATGAGTTAGTATTGATATATGACATTATGTTTTAAGATTGCCACTTTTTGAATATTTTGTCTGCCTCTACAAGTGACATTTCTTTTATTATCCAGTTGATTGTTTTTTCTTCAGAAATATCTTTTGAAAAACAAAAAAATATTGATTGAAGAATCATAAAAAAAATACTAGAAAATGATTTCTTTTTAGGACCATATCGAATTGGATGTTGGAGTTTGAAAAATGGGCACCATCTGTGGTTGTTATTTCTTATAAAGGATCTCCAGGAGTGAGGAGGATCATTCAAAATCAGATGAGGGCAGCAAAGTTCAACGTTCTCCTAACTACATATGAATACGTTATCAAAGATAAATCTGTCCTAGCCAAGGTAAAGAATTCCGTTACTGTTCCAAAATGTAAATAACGTTTTCAATTTTTCCCTTGTCTGTTTTCAACGCCTTTCGATCTTGTTCTTCTCTAACTTATTTATTTTTAGGGTTCCATATGCCTTTCTCTTTCCCAAACATAACTCTTTTTTTTACCTAACTGCTCTCAAAATAGTCATTACACTCATACATTTATTTTTTTGTTTCCCAACTTTTTATTCAAGGCATCAATTTTTTTTTATAAATGCAATATACAAGTTGCTTAGCTGTTTTCAACAACATATTTCATGTTTCTTCTTAATTTTCTCTCATTTCTTTCTCGGTTAGCTTAGCTATTTTCAATTGTTTTTCCCTTGAGTGGCTTAGATGCATCCTGCACATACATAACTTTTTTTAACATTCTCAAAATTAGTATCTCTTTCCCTATTAATTTTTTAATTCTACAGCTCTCCTATTCATAATCCTTATAATATTCCCTTGTTTTAGTTACTCATATTTTCTCATAACAAACGTTTTACCATGTTTTCAGTTCTTTTTTATATTTATTTACATGGCCAGAGCTGTTTTCAATAGTAGCAATTGTTTTATAGGTTTCTCTTTAGGTGTCAGGTTTTCATCACATACATAACTCTGATATGTTTTCTTTTTTTAGAGTTATTCAGCTCTTCTGGAAATAATCAACTATTACCTGTTGTTTATAAATTATAGTTCTCTGGCCACTTGATTAACTAAACAAATTCAATCCACTCATTCTAATAAAAGCTACTGTTCTACAAAAACTTGTGACTCACTATAATAATAACAATTTCCTTTGCAGCAACCAGAGGCTTCATAATTTTCATGTTCTAATAATGATCGATTTCCGATTTTTTTTATTTCAAATAAACCATATTACCCCAGTAACACTTAAAACACAAAAAACTGCCTAATTTACTCCCTCACACGAGACAATGGTCTGATGGCCGCAATCGTGCCTCCTTACTCCGATTCCCAACATCACGTCTGACCACTGGCTTCCTAACTCAATCTCCTACTCCTGACTCGTCATAACGGCCAAACCTGTACCACTTCCCACTAATTCCCGACGATTTACTCTTCCTTTCAACGACTGATTCCTCAAATATTACCCAGTAGTCTACTCCTGATTTTGAGTCAGCGTAATTCAGTTGCAGTTTTAATTAATGGCAGTTTGAATAGAAATTCTTATTACCACAATCACCAAATATCATAACAATGTGCACTATTACACTGCTTATTTCTTCCCAATAATATATATAGGACTTTCTAGTTGAACCTGAAAAAACATTTCCATTATATTTATAACAAAATCACAAAGAAAATATTTTTCTTCATATGCATCAGCAGATATTTGATATTTCAAGCCACCCTTTCAGTTTATAATACCATAATCAAACCTCACTTCAATTCATGTCCTTCCTTACTTTTTTTTCTTGATGCAAACTGTATTGCATTCTTGCAGAATAGAGGAATGGGTGTACTTTTGATTCGTAATCGATATACTCCCATAATGCACTTGCTAGAGGTTCTTAATTGGCTATCTGTTAAGGACAGTTTATTTTACCATTCTAGGATTTTTATTTTCAAAATAATATCTGGAAAACCAATTCATTGTTTGCCATAATGAAATTTATGATTATCCTACAAGAGGTAACATGAATTTTTATGTGACAAGAACTAATTAAACAAGATCAATGAATTCCCTATTCCATAAAGGGCTGATTGAATACAACAAACTTCCGAGGGATATTATTAGTAGCAATTCCATCATGCAGTTCAAAAATTTACTTCTGAATCACCTGAAAACGAAATTTTGCTGAATTGTAAAAATAGCATAGTTTTAGTTTGTAGTCGTACTCATACATTTCTTTGTTCATGTAAGGTAATATAAGTTATTCATGTCATTCCAATTACATTACTCATTCTTGCTATAAATATTTTAGTTTAATGTTATTAATAGCTATTAACAGCTCTGTGGAGAGGAAAACGGGGCCCGGGGGGCTACGAATGACGGCCCCTATATGTAATTTTGTAAATTTAGAATTCAGGCTGATGATGCAGAAAGTTCTTATGAAAACTCCGGGCCCGGGGAGAATCTCCCCTTTTCCCCACCCCCTTCTCCACGGGCCTGACCATTAATAGTGTGATGTAACATTTATATTATTTGTATATTAGATTCCTATATTAATAAATATTTCTTTCTGTAGTTTCTAATTGTTCTTGTTATTTTTTCGCTTTTGTACATTTATTTACATTTCTTTGATTTTTTTTAGTTGTCCCTTCAACATACATAACTTTCAGCTGCTTTTATTTACTTTCAGTTGCCTTTCAAGTACATGATTATAGACGAGGGTCATCGTATGAAAAATCATCACTGTAAATTGACTCAGGTGCTCAACACCCACTATCTTGCTCCATATCGTCTTCTGTTAACCGGTACTCCATTGCAAAACAAACTACCGGAATTGTGGGCTCTACTTAACTTTTTGTTGCCATCCATTTTCAAGAGTTGTTCTACTTTTGAGCAGTGGTTTAATGCCCCTTTTGCTACAACAGGAGAAAAGGTGAGTACCGCTTCTCTTATTTTTGTTTTTCAACGCAGAATTGCAATATACAAAATGGAGACAAGACATTTATGATAACAATCAAAAGTACGAGTAGCAAGCATTTTTTTAATAGGCTTTTTCAGTATGAATATAGAAACTGGTGTGGAAATTTTGTTGAATAGTGTATGAAAGAAATGAGAATATCCATTTTTTTTCAAGTCGCCTTGTAATAGAAATAATAATACAGGTCTTCACTACTGAAAAATAATGAATAGAAAACAATATTGTTACGGAAATAAGTAGAGTACGTCCTTGTTCATGCTGGGCGGTGAGGCCATTGAGACTCTCCGGTGACGTTATGGTTGTCGAGATGCTTCCAAGAAGCCAGCTGGTTCCGGAAATAACATTCTCGGAAATTCTAGAATTATGTTTTTAATATATAAGCGGGTCGCACGCGATAGACGAACAGTTTATGTATTGATGTTATTTGTGTAATTCATTCGAAGCTAGTACAGCGCGGTATTGTGATAGTTTAGTCTCAAAGTGCATTATTGTGTTGTTTTTCAATGTGGAATGAAGAGACGTTGAATTTAATCGAGTATTTGTTATAGTCACGGACCTAGTTTCGTAAAAATATTATAGAAATTGGCCGAGCAACAATAAAAGAATGCCCTCGGACAAAATAAATCAATCACAATTCACTGGTAAATAGCCCTGCACGACACTGCACTTCTTATCTGAATAGCAACTTGAAAAATGTAACTGACTGGCCGGTTGGGCTGTCTTTTATGTAAAGGTCTTCAGCGCCCAGAAACGTCTCGTCAACTGCTTCTAGATTCCTGGAACACCCTCGATTGTTCTCTGTTTGTTTCGGATATTCAATCATGACGTCGGCGATGCACAATAACAGGAAGAGGTGTATCTTATCAATTTTCGTAACAATATTGTTAAAAAACTTCAACTTGAAAGAAAAAATCTGAAAGTTAAAATCGCATTTTCATTAGGATAGTGTTTGATTCTTTATCCAGTCTTAATTGAAACTCATTTAGATAAATTAGGCAAAAAGAAGTACTCCTATAAGTGTAAAATCTATTCTCATTCTATTTTTAATGAATATTTTCATTTAAAAATATATACAGTGCGCGGCTAAATTATGGAACAAATTCGAGATTTCGCAAGCATGTACTTTTGACAAAAATCCTGAAAGAGGTCCATTTTTGTTTTTAAATGCCGATTTTTGAATGTATATTTTATGGAACAAATTCGAGATTTGATGTCTTGTGATACTTCATCTGAAAGGTCTTTCAATACTCCATTCAATGACAATTGATAATTTGATTTTTTTGTACAGGGTGAACAAAAATTAGTATTTTATTTCAGTAAGAGAATAACTTTATATCCAACAAAATACATTTAAATTAAATATTAATTTTTGTTCACCCGGTATAAACAAATCAAATTATTTATTATCATTGAATGGCAGTATTGAAATACCTTTTATCAGATGAAGTATAAAAATAACTTTATATCCGACAAAATACATTTAAATTAAATATTAATTTTTGTTCACCCTGTATAAACAAATCAAGTTATTTATCATCATTGAATGCAGTATTGAAAGACTTCAGATGAAGTATCACAAGACATCTATTTCAATTTAATAAAATAACCGATTACGTCACCACGTGAAAACCAGTGACATAACCTCTTTAGAATATATATTAAAAAACCGGCATTTAAAAACAAAAATCGACCTCTTTCAGGATTTTTGTCAAAAGTACATTGCTTGCGAAATATCGAATTTGTTCCATAATTTATCCGCGCACTGTATGTTGCCCTTCATAAGTTCTGAAACTGAGTAAAATGTATTTACTTATTACAGGTATCACCTTGTAGTATAAATTTATCCTGATTTCCCATTTGGACTCAGTCATTGATATACAGCTGAAACAGTAATAGCCTCAGAACAAATCCCTGTGGCACCCCATACTTTACTATTAGTATCATTGACAGAATTAATTTAAGAAATGTGTGGTCAACATTTCACTTATACACATTGCTATTTTATTATCTATATGATTGACAGAGATTGTGCTCACCTTCTAGCTAAACCTCTCCAAACAATTTTCGATACTGCACTTAAAACAAAACCTTTCCAGAAATTTGGAAAAATAGTAAAGTTATTCCCATTTTCAAAACGGGTGATGTAACCATTACCTTACTGAGTAATTTTGTGAAGGGCTTTGATATCTGTGTATTTAATAGAATATCTCCAAAGGTACATAATACAATAATTCCTGTACAACATGGCTTTATTGCAATTATTTTATTCCTATCTTACAAATCAGTTTCAGTTGTTGAATATAGAATAGAGCTCACCAATCTGTTGAATACAACGCCACCAGTGGTGCCCCCCCCCAGAGAAGCAACCTGGCTCCTCTATTGTTTTACCTGTTTTAAATGATATAGGATTGAGAATTGAGAGCAAAATTTTTATTATTTGCCAATGATCTGAATTTTTTTAGTGTTATAGAGTCACCTAATGACTATCAAATATTACAAAATGATTTGGATGATTCAGCTCACTGGTGTTCTTCAAACAATTTACAACTCAATGTAAATAAATAATACTCTACCTTTTCACAAACAACAACCCTTGACTATAATTATTTAACAATTTACCTCTCAATTAAATAAATAAATACTCTACCTTTTCCGACAAACAACAACCCTTGACTATAATTATTTAATAAACAATTGCTTACTAGAAAGAACTGAGAAACATTTCATTTGTCTTTCACATAGAAAAAAGTGTATCTGCTACTAAAAGATTGCTTTGCCTTATATTTAGAAACTGCAAAGACTTTAAATGCAAAGGAAGCTTTATCACCCTTTACAACTCATTGGTTAGATCTCGCCTAGAATACGGATGTCTCCCCTTCTTATCCACTAACATCAGATCACTAGAATCTGTTCAACGACAGTTCATGAAATATGTTACCTACAAACTATATGGTGTCGACCCTAGTCTGGGAATAAATAATAATATTGCGAACAATTTCCATTTATATGGAAGTTTGCATGAATTGTCAGGTGAATATCATTCAACGTTCTGCGTGGTATTTTCTAGGAAAGTAGTTGTTTTTCGCGTGTCGGTCTACCAATTGTTTCAATTTATATTGAACCTTTTGTGAAGACGACTTTGTGTGCTTTATGCATTTCATTTCTTATTTTATCCCCTTCATATGGCTTTTTCTTTCATTAAATATGCCAGTCGTGCAATTTGAGCCACTCCTACTGAGAAGGAATTTTTTATTTAGAATCCTATTGAGGTAGGAGAAATGTATGGAGTGTTTCTTTCTGTCACTAGGAGTCGCCGGTTAAAGGTTATCTTTTCCGACGCACCTAAAAATGTTGTAAGCTAGATGGTGAAATTATTTATGTTGTGTCTCGCTTCAGCCAGAGCTCTCCGGATCTCTGGAGGGTGACTACTCCGTACTGATGAGGGCCAATAGCCTGAAACCGGTATGCGGATTGTTAGGCGGACACGATATAAATTAAACATTATCGAGCTTATCAGAAAGAAACATTTGCGAACAATTTCCATTTATATGGAAGTTTGCATGGATTGTCAGGTGAATGTCATTCAACGTTCTGCGTGGTATTTGCTAAGAAAGTAGTTGTTTTTCGCCTGTCAGTCTACCAATTGTTTCAATTTATATAACCTTTTGTGAAGACGACTTTGTGTGCTTTATGCATTTCATTTCTTAATAATGTTTTGTTGAAGTGTTTTAATTGTCTATCTCTGGAAGACAGGAAAACTTATTATTCTTGTGTATTTATCTACAAACTTTTGAATAAAAAGAAATGAGTAATATTTTTACTTACCTATACCAAACATGTAAATCTCCACTATTTGCGATGTGTAATAACTTCAATCAAGTTTGTCAGGAAGTAGACCTTTATTCAACACATTTACAGTTATTCAAAAACAAAATCAGATACATTTTGTTTGCAAAACAAGATTAATCTTTCTCTTTTTGTATGTTGTGCAAATATCAATATGTTTATATAATTTCATACTTTTAGCACTATTATTGTACTCAGTGTTCTGTAATTGGGCCTAGTGCTTTTTCGGAAAATCAAGTTTTTTTTAACCCACTAGTAATGATTAATAATATTCCTTAGGTGGAGCTCAATGAAGAAGAAACCATCCTTATTATCCGTCGTCTCCACAAAGTTCTTCGACCTTTTCTCCTCAGACGATTGAAAAAGGAAGTAGAATCCCAGTTGCCGGATAAAGTGGAATATATAATCAAGTGTGAAATGTCCGGATTACAGAAAACTTTATACCAGCACATGCAAAACAAGGGTGTGTTGCTGACTGACGGTTCAGAAAGAGGTAGTAAGGGTAAAGGTGGGGCCAAGGCTCTGATGAATACCATCGTACAGCTCAGGAAGCTGTGTAACCATCCATTCATGTTTCCTAATATCGAAGAAAAGTATTGTGATCATGTTGGTATAGCAGGTGGTATCATGTCCGGTCCGGACACTTATCGTGCATCTGGAAAATTCGAGCTCCTAGACAGGATCTTGCCGAAATTGAAAGTCACCAATCATCGAGTCTTGCTCTTTTGCCAGATGACCCAGCTTATGACAATAATGGAGGATTATCTCAACTGGAGAGGGTTCAAGTATTTACGTTTGGATGGAACCATCAAATCCGGAGGATCGTGGCGACCTTCTAAAAAGATTCAACGACAAAAATAGTGAATACTTTTTGTTCTTGTTGTCTACCAGAGCGGGTGGTTTGGGTCTCAATTTGCAGACTGCCGATACTGTCGTCATTTTTGATTCTGATTGGAATCCTCATCAGGTGAGAAAAAAAAGTGGTAAAATTAAAATAACTCAATTGCTCTGTCCATTTTATATTTTTAATTTGGAAATGATATTGGATAAAATCATCTAATTTATCATATGATATAAAATTTGCTAATTTTGATTCACATGGCAAGTCAGGAACAATATAAAAAAACTTATGTACTGAATATATGAAAAAGCTTGTTTGTGTGAGTTATTACTGACATAAACTAATACAAAGCCATCTTTCATATACTATCAATTAGCTGGAAAAAATTATTCTATGTCCATCGTAAAATTGAGTGTTTTTTATGTTATTTTATATTCCATTGTAAAATAATGATGCTTAGTTCTGAATAATTTGTCTGAGTTCTATAAGGTTTTTTTTTCTGTTTTCAAGAACAAGATAATGACGAGTTTATAGTGTCTCTATTTTGAGTGTTGAGGTACATAATACAATAATTCCTGAACAACATGGCTTTATAGCAAAATGATCCAATATTAGATAATCAGCTTCAGGTAGACACAGTATATACAAATTTCTCAAAGGTTTCGAAGTTAGCAGACCACTCATTGCAATTATTTTATTCCTATCTTACAAATCAGTCTCAGTTGTTGAATATAAGCTCACCAATCTGTTGAATACAACGCCACCAGTGGCGCCCCCCAGGGAAGCAACCTGGCTCCTCTATTGTTTTACCTGTTTTGAATGATATAGGATTGAGAATTGAGAGCAAAATTTTATTATTTGCTGATGATCTGAAAATGTTTAGTGTTATAGAGTCACCTAATGACTATCAAATATATATTTTTGTATTACTTCTAGTTTTCTGTTTGTTATTATTGCCAGTCAGCTGTTCTTGCATAAATTAGGCAAACAGCTTCCTTTCAATAAAATATAGTCAAAAATATACAAAACATATTTTTTGCACACTGAATATTCAAATAATTATTTGGTTATATAAAACTAATTGGGTTGAAATTTCTCTTTTTTATAAGTTCTTGTAACAGGTAACAGGTTATTCATAAAATTAATATGCAATCTGCAAATGTAAAGTAAACATAAAGTTTCCATTGTAGATTTCCAAAAAATATATTTTTAACGTTCTATTAGAAATTTATTTTCTGATGTTTGAAGCCTTTGCTTTCGCAAATTTGTTTTGATGTGAACTAACGGACACTTAAAATTTCAATTGCACAGTTTATTGTATTTTCAAATAGGATCTTCAAGCCCAAGATCGTGCCCATCGAATTGGCCAAAAAAATGAAGTGAGAGTACTGCGACTGATGACTGTCAACTCAGTAGAAGAACGTATCCTAGCTGCGGCCAAATACAAACTTACCATGGACGAAAAAGTCATCCAAGCCGGATGTTCGATCAAAAATCAACGGGCTCTGAGCGCCACCAGTTCCTCCAGAGCATTTTGCACAATGATGGCAGCGATGAAGAAGAAGAAAACGAGGTGCCAGATGAGAAACTGTCAATCAGATGGTGGCACGAAACGAAGACGAATTCCAGCTCTTCCAGAAAATGGACACGGAGAGAAAAATTGAGGAAGAAAAGCTAGGTCCGCATATGAAAAACAGATTGATTCAAGAAAGAGAACTTCCCGATTGGCTAATAAAAGAGGACGAAGAAGTGGAGACTTGGAGCTTTGATGATCCGGAAGCTTTACTAGGAAGAGGCACAAGACAGAGGAAGGAAGTCGATTATGCCGACAGTTTAACAGAAAAAGAGTGGCTGAAGGCTATCGATGAGGACGGAGATTATGAAGATGACGAAGAAGAGGAGAAGGAAGTAAAGAAGAAGAGAGGGCGGAAGAAGAGGAAGCGTGACGATTCTGATGAAGAAAGCAGTAGCACCAGTAGAAAAAAAAAATCCGCACATAACCAAGCGGAAGCAAAATTAAAGAAGAAAATGAAAAAACTCATGACCGTTCTAATCAATTATACGGACAGGTGAATGATCTTAAATTCATGCTTGTTCTTTTGCTGACATTTGTTATTTTCAGGGATGGTCGACAGTTAAGCGATCAGTTCATCAAACTACCTCCTAAGAAAGAATACCCAGACTATTATACGATAATAAAGAAACCGATGGATATAACTAAGATAATGAATTACATTGAGGATGGAAAGGTAAAAAAAACTATTTTTTTCTTAAAATGATATTGCTTCTGATGGTTATTAATTTTTTACTTACAATCTTCAATTCAAGGTGAATGATTTGAAATATACTTTTTCCTATGGTTTCCACTATACTTCATAATTCAGAAAATGTTAAATACAATTTCTTCTGAAGTAAGAATTATGAGGCTTTATAACACAACCAATTCATAACCCACCGTTGTGTTTTGATTGACTTTATTGAATAACTTACGCATATGTCGGTTGGCCCTATGTGAGTTCATTTGAAAGATACCGGGCGGCACACACAAACTTGGAACTGCCAGAGTTCCTTCGAAATATGCCACACAGATGGTTATCTCAGCGTATACTAGGAACGTGTGATAGCACATATGGGGTACTTACCTCTAGTTTATCCTCTCCCCAGGACCAAGACGCCCCTCTGTATCCACGGATGCGGGTGGTGTGTTCGGAGTCCACGTCTAACCGGCAGTCGCCACTAACTTTGGATAACACTCCCCAATTCCTCAGTATACCCAAAAAAACGAACTGATTCTAATGATGGCTTTTATTTAGGAGATACATTTTTGTGAATGAAATAAATACGTGAATAAAGACTAGATAAAATAATTAACACATTAAAACAAATGGTGTGAACTTTGTGAGCAAGACTAAGTTAATTGAATAACACTCTGTAATCAATAGGTTATGAAATTGAATCACACGAAGCTCAGTTACTTCAACAGTTGAACAATTCTACTTAGAACAAAGAATTCCACTGTTTCTGGTGAACGAAATTTGGAAATGATCTGAAACCTGACTATTTGAACGCTAATTCGCACGTAAGCCCTTACCTCGATGCGGAATTCAATGAATCTTTGACTTTACTCTAGTTCGACCGAAAAAAGGAACTATTGACTTGAATACAATTTCTAATAAGTCAGTCTAACCCGGACCACGATGAAATATCAACTATTTTTCTGCGAGAGTTTACTACGTCAAATTTCCCCTACTACAATTTCCCTGAGAATCCCCCCGAAAGTCAAGTTTTGACTGGTGATAAAATAAATTCAACCCCTATTCCCACTAATTCGCACTGGGAATATTTACCGAACCAATGGGGTGGTATTTTGCAAAATCATAACCAAATTTGATCTGACTCCGTTATTTGAGCGGTACTATAGAATTCTAAGTTCTACTTTTCGTGTGCTAACAATTATTCTCTCCTTTAGACTGCTAAAAGTGATCGTCCTGTACAACTAGAGTTTCGGGTTTTCATTTGGGGGAAAACGATCAAAAACCCCTTGCCCTCGCTCGTTGCAGCCTATTAAGCCGTTAATCTACATACAAATAACTGTTCAATCAATCAATCAATATATACTTTATTGTCTGAAGAGTTGATTCTTATTGACAAAGCATGAAAATAGAAAAAAAATAAGAAATGTATAGATAATTAGATACGTGAATGTCAAATGGATAAAATGTACAACATAAAAGATAAATATTACATATATGAATAAAAAACATATTGTCAATCTCCTTTAAAAAGAAGGACTATTGAAACAACACATTATAAAATACGATGTCATTAACAAAGGGTAACTAACAATTACCACCCTTAAGATTTAACAGTAGTCTTTTATAATAAATCAAAACATATAAGATAAAAAATACAATAAAATAAATGAATGTCAAGTGGATAAAATGTACGAACATAAAAGATAAATATTACATATATAAATAAAAAACATATTGTCAATCTACTTTAAAAAAGAAGGACTATTGAAACAACACATTATAAACAAACACATTATAAAATAAGATGTCATTAACAAAAGGGTAACTAACTAACTAACAATTACCACCCTTAAGATTTAACAGTAGTCTTGCATAATAAATCAAAACATATGAGATAAAAATAAAAAATTCAATAATATAAATATCCAGTATCAAATCAATTCCCATAAGGAACTATAGTATATCATCATAATATTCCTGCAGGTTATAATAAGCTTTCTGCAATAGAGCCTTTTTTACAGTCTTTCGAAAGTTCTTCAGAGAAGTTATGTTTCTATAACTGGCTGGCAGATGATTATATATTTTTTGCTTTCATACATGATGGAGTTTTTGTCAGACTAGATTTAGGTAAGGGTAAGGGAACACAACCTTCATTTCTTGTTTTATGTTTTGTGTTTCAGTAGGTGTTGAACCATATTTTGTGTGGATGAGGCATACAGTTTCCAAAATAAATAAACAAACGAGTGATGATATTTGTTGGCTAATAAAAAGTGGTTTGCAGTGATCGTGATATTGAGCTTTACACAGGTATCGGATTGCTCTTTTTTGTAGAATAAAAACACATTGAAACAGCTGGTTATTGCATAAACCCCAGAAGGCAATGCCATACCTCAAATGTGACTCAACTAGGGAAAAGTAGACCATCCTAGCCGAGGCTACGTTTAATTCTCTTGAAACAATTTTCATTGCAAAGCAGCTAGAGGCTAACTTCTTGCTCAAGGTCGTTACATGCTCATCAAATTTTAGCTTGTTGTCTATAATTAGACCTAGAAACTTGGTTTGTGGCTTATTTGTTATAATCTGGTTATCTAAGTACAAATTGTCAAAGTTAAAGGTGACTAGATTTGTTTTTTTTAAATTGAAACAAGAGTCGATTGGAGTCACACCATTGCTTAATTTTTTCTAGATCGAGAGCAATTGATTCTTTCAAGTGATTTATGTCTTTGCTATGCCATAGAATGGTGGTGTCATCCGCAAAGAAAGTGAATTTTCCTTGGATGCGAATGGTGGCTAGGTCATTTAGATACAATAAAATAGAATAGGACCTAGAACCGACCCTTGTGGAAGCCATTGCGACTTTGCCACTGTTAGAGTAGTTTTCCTGTATTTTTACTACTTGACTCCTTTCTGACAAGTACGCTTGGAACCAGTCTAATGAGGAATTTCGGAAACCGTAAAATTGTAGTTTTGCAGTAATATCTCATGGCTGACACAATCAAACGCCTTGGAGAAGTCGCAAAATACGCCCTACGGTTTCTCCATTATTCAAAGTAACATATGTATTTTCTAGCACTGAAAAAAAGCATCATTTGTGCTTTTCGAGTTTTGAAATCAAATTGGGCATGGCTTAATATGTCATTTCTGGTAAGATGTACCATCATTCTTCTTTTGACTAGTTTTTCTATTATTTTGGATAATGTTGATAATAATGAAATTGGAAAGTTCGAGGGATCATCTGTGTCACCACCTTTGTACAAGGGGATTACAACTGCTTGTTTCAAGCAGGAAGGGAACTGTCCCATTCTGAAGGAACTGTTAATTGCCTCAGCTAGGGTGAGTAGGACATGGTCAGGTAGATTTTGAAAAATTTTTACAGATAGGCCGTCTATACCCGATGAGTTCTTATTTTTTATTTCATTGATAACCTCTTTCAGCTCAAATATGTCAGTATCTTCAAGGTGAAAATTTTGTGCAATGCTAACATACTTCAGATAGTCTAAAGAGTCGACCTGTGAATTGAGATTGGTTGTGAGTTTGTGGCCTATTGAGCAATAGAAGTTATTTAAAATATCAGGGTCAATTTCAATATTGATTGGTTGTGATTTATTTTTTCCTCTTAGTTCATTAATTATCATGCAATTCTCTCTTGTTTTATTTTTTGAGTTTTTTAAACGATTTTTGTAGTATGTCTCTTTTGCATTATTGATAACTTGTTTATATATACGTTTGTAAGCATTGAAATAAGTTATAAAAAAACCATTTTGTACTTGTTTTCTTATGGTATGCAACGACCTCAAGTTTCGTGCAGATATTTTGATGCCTTTAGTTATCCACGGTTTTTATTTTTTATTTTGAGCTTTTGCAATGGAAAACAGTTCTCAAATAAGGTTGATAAATAATTATGAAATGTATTGATAGGTTCCTCGGAATATTTGAGAGTGTTCCATGGTATCTGTTGACATTTCTTCTGCAATTTTATGAAATTTTTGCACTAAAAATCCTGCCATACCTAAAACCATTTTATGAGGTGTGATATTGAAGTTGTTGGACTGGAAAAATACTGCTTCATGATCAGAGATACCTGCAGGAATAGTACAACAACTAATACTATGTCTATCTAAATTTGAACACATATAGTCAATTATAGTAGCAGAATTTTTGATGATACGTGTTGGTTGTTCAACATGCATCATTATGTTGAAGGAGGACAACCAATTCCTTAAATTTTCTCTAGCTAGGGAATATTCAGCAAAATTTACATTAAAATCACCGGCTAATATGATGTGAGCATTAGGCGGCAAGCTGGATAAAAGAGTTTCAAGTTTTCTAAAAGGTATTCACATCAGAAATGGGTGCTCTGTAAAGGCAGATAAGGAATATATTATTTTTTCGCTCATGTACTAGAGAGAATTCAAACTCTTTTTCCACTATTAGGTAGTCATATCTATCTACAGCAATAAGCCTGAGATTGTGAATTTTATTTTCATTCCCTAAAATCATAAATTCTTAAATTGATTCCTGCAATTCTTAGCAACTAATACATAATTTGGAATATAACAAGTTTCAGAATTTAGTAGCCAGTGTTCAGTTAGTAAGATGAAGGTTGGCAAACCCTGCTCCTCTACAAATATCGCAAGATCATCGACTTTATTTCTGATACATTGAATGTTCAATAATATAATTGATAATGTGCTATCACCTAATCTATTGTGGAGTCTTCTCGAGTTTTCGCTAAAAAAGAATTCAGTTCTGATGTATCACATTCAATTTTATCATTGTTGATTAAATTACTTCCTAGATTATTGTTGAGAGTTTTCAAAACAATGTTATTACAAGATAATCTGAAGTTTAGGGTAACTTCTACCTTTTCAATTACTTCAAATTTACTTCTGTGTTGTTTGCTGTCACTAATAAAAGTAATTGAACAGTTTCTATTTGCTTTGGTGAAGTGGCTGATAGCCTTTCTTATAATATTGATGATGACTCTATCAGAGCTTGAGTGTTCATGTGGGTGCTAATTAATTTCGCCAATGAAACCAAACAAATTCTCCCCTTGCATAAAAATTGGTTACAATTTCCCGCTTAGTGACCCTAGATCTCTAAGCAAAATTTCCATATTTCGGTACGTGACGAAAACAATACGAATTGTTTCACAATGGGTTTGCCTCCCTGGGTTTCCCGTCACACCAATTTGGACCCCTTGTAATTTTTATTTGTTTTCGAAATTATTGACGAAAGATCGCAGATGTGGCAATTCTACGAAAATAATAATTTTTGTTTTCGCCTTTTTTTTTTCCAGCAAACTGCGTCCCAGATGACATGGTTTTCTGAAATCTGTAATTGTTAAATCTCATAAACCCAACGGTTTATGTCCCTTGAAAGAAAACTTTTAGGATCCTAGTATGAGAATCTGCTATTGAGCCCGACAATATATTCTTACAGGGTGATGTCTAAGATTTTGTTACAGCTTCTTTACTACAGCCAATGTATCTTTAGTACATTGGTCAGAAAAGACCTCACTGCAATAAAACAAAAAGAATCTGTTAACAGTTTTAATATGAGACACACCCAAATAATGATGGTCTCCTCTTATAGAGAAGTTAATTTTGCAACATCCCTCAACCCTACTATTTATTTTTCGTGTTTTTAATTTGAAGAAGGCCCAAAATAACATTTAATCAAACCTTCATTTGAATGGGCTAAAAAGTTGAAAATAGTTTTTGTTGGATGTGATTTGGGTTCTATTCTCATACCAGTAATTTATTTAGTTTAATAGGTAATCTTTTTAAAAAGAACGATACATATGTGATAAAAACATATGTTTATCTTGGAGACTCAAATCAAAGCTGTTTAAAAAAAACTTAATTCTACAATTTTTACAGTTAAAATATTGACGAATACAATTTAATCATTTCATTGATGTAAATATAACATCCAAAATCCAATTCATGAGATAAATTAACTTTTCAAAACCTCTAGGCAACAATTATATCTGATCATAAATAACTATCCACATTTAGAAACCGCCATCTTGAATTGTTGAATTTGGACAAAAAATTTATAATATCTGAACCGCAAAATCCAACATCCCAGTTTTGAATAGAATCCAGCCATAATTCACAAAGATCGTTCGAGGATTTTAACGAAAAAATCATAACTTTTGAATTTTAAAACCACAATTTTGACTCGGTTCTGACCATAAATCACCGAACACGTCTGTCATCTTGATGTTTTCATGTTTAACACTGTCAAATTACATTGTCATGCAAATCATGTACATGTCAAATTCCATGTCAATTCAAAGGTATAAAAAAGTTACTCAACCTATTTTTTTCTGCCGAAATATGTATGATCTATCATACGAATCAATAAAATATTTTTAAAAAAGGCTATTTAGCGTTTAGAATAGGGGCGAAAAAATAAAATTATTAAATTTTGAAAATCTACCTCACATCTATTTTCAGCATAATGCTGCAATAAAATAACTTATTTAAGCTCTATTTTTACAAGTTTTATAAATAATTTATACATCATTCCTAACAAACCTACTTATATCCAGAATAGAAAAAATATGGATAGACACAAAGTTGAGAAATAAAAATAAAATAATTAATAAAAACCTTTTTAAAGACAAGCTTTTATTCAAATGTGCTAAAAACTAAAAAATAATTGCTTTGGTTGTGTGATGTAGGTTATTCTGTGAGTTATAGATTCAAAAGCTTGTCGTGCAAAGTTTTCAGTTTGAACACAAAAGCTACAAGCCTTTGAATCTAGAACTCCCGGAATAACCTACGTCACACATCCAAAGCAATTATTCTTTACTTTTCAACGCATTTGAATAAAAGCTTGTCTTTAAAAAGGTGTTTTATCAATTATTTTATTTTGTGCTTTTTAGTAAGTACGCCTTGATCTATGGATTTTTGTTAATGCATCGTTATTATGAGTCATTTTTCCTGATAGTTCTGAGCTATTTAGTTATCTCCGACCCCAAAAACCCCCACGTACCAATTTTGAATAGAATCGGACCATAATTGCAAAACTCGCCCGCCATCGTTAATTTACGAATTTTGACAAAAAGTTCATAATCTCTGACCCCGAAAACCTCCACATTTTGAGTAGAATCGGACCATAATAATAATAATAATCATAATTTATTGCCCAACAGGTAAAACCCAATTACAGGACATAATTAAATACATCAGTACTGTTAAGTAGTAGATAATTAACAAGTAATATTAAGTTCACATGTGACATGTGATACAATATTAATATATAAAAAAAGAAGAAAAAAGAAAAAAACAAAGTGTAAATTACACAGTGAGACAAAAATCACTAAACTAATATAAACTAATTAATGGTAATGCACGGTTATGACCGGTAATGAAGGTAATAAACGGTAAAAGTGATGGTACATAATTTCTTACGGTAACAAAAGAGAAAGAGAAAAAAAAAACAACAAAAACAGATTAACTATAGTCAATCCCATATTTCCATTGCTACTTTTTTCATATGCTTCACAGAACAAGTATTGATATCGCAAAAACTGCATATGGAGTTGTAATTATCACACATATATTCAATTGGGGAATGTAAGATTAAATTTGTTCGCGCTGTGGAGCAGTAAAATGTGAGATTCAGCCGTGAATGAGCCCTTGGTACCCTAAAGTTCAGTTCTGATAAAAGCAAACTGCAATCAATTAGGCCGTGCAGCAGTTTATGAAGAAAAGTTATTGACGCACATTTTCTCCTTTTTTCTAAAGAAATGAATTGAAAGTGGTCAAGAAGGTTGTTATGGTCAGAGCCCCTAGCTGGATAGATACCACAATTTTTGAAATACATGAATTTCAAGAACTTTCTTTGTACTTTTCGATTGTGTACTCATGACAAACATAGTAGGGGCTCCAAATGACTGAGCAGTATTCAAGTTTGGATCTTACATATGAGAAGTATAATATTTTCAGGGCATTAACATTTGAAAAGTTCTGACAGTTTCTTATGATAAATCCTTACATTTTAGTGGCTTCGGAAGCTTTTTTATTCATGTGATTGGCAAAAGCCATTTTAGAGTCAAAGAATACACCTAGATCTTTAGTCTCATTACAACGAGTCAACAATCTACCTTGAATATTGTATGGATGTTCAGTATATGTGTGTTTTCTTGTATATGACATCGCTTTACATTTATCAATATTCAAATGCAGGTTATTAATTTCACACCAAGCCTGTACATTATCTATGTCTTCCTGAAGTTTTATGCAATCATCCACATTTTGGATAGAACTTACTATTTTCAGATCGTCAGCAAAAAAAAGCTTCATAGAGTTTATTTGTAAGTCTAAATCATTAATAAAAATTAAAAACAACAATGGTCCCAAGTTCGACCCTTGGGGTACACCAGACATAGAAATTATTGTGTTTGATTTGAATCCATAATCACAGAGATCGTCGCCATCTTAGAGCCGTCTTTTGATTTTATGAACTTCAACAAAAAATTCATAATCTTCGACCCCAAAAACCCCCACATACCAATTTTGAATCGAATAGCACCATAATTACAAAACTCGTCCGGCATCTTGGAGCCGCCATCTTAAATTTATGAATTTTGACTTAAAATTCATAATTTTCGACAACGAAAACCCCCACATACCAATTTTTAATAGAATCAGACCAAAATCACAGAGATCGTCTGCCATCTTGGAGCCGCCATTTTGATTTTATGAATTTTGACAAAAATTCATAATCTTTGATCTTGAAAACCCGCACATACCAATTTTGAATAGAATCGGACCATAAACCATTTCGAATATTGTCAGAGCTTTTTCGCGACACTGCAGTAGTATTCATTGAACAAATTTGGGTCTAGGTCTGCGCTGCTAGCTTTAGTGTTGTTCTTTCCACAAAGATCGTTTACGATTCGCCAGGTCTCTTTAATAGTATTATTACTTCTGGCGATTCCATTATGGAAGTAGGTCTTTTTTGCTGCTTTGACGATTTTTCTGTAAATCCATTTGTATGATTTGCAGTATTCTTGGAAAAATACTTCATTGGTGTATTTTCTTATCTGGTGTTGTTTTGTTAACCACATTTTTTTATTTGTTTTTTTTTTAATTTTTTTGATAGGAAATGCCTGAGTGAAACAACCAATCAGGTGGTTATAGTAATATTGAAAAGGGTCGTCAGTTCTCAAGAGAGCATCCCAATCTTTCTATAGGCAATTTTCGTAAAAAATTTCATAGTTGGATTTACTAAATAGTCTACCCCATTTGAAGGTATTTTTATTATTAGGGTTGAAATGAAATGAACTTTATTAATCCATAAAATACCATAATTACATGGTGTTGGACAAGTCAACTATAAAGTATCATAAAAAAATATTTTACAATAAAAGCATGTATAAAAAATATAAAATACTATTCAATAAATATTAATATAGTTAAAAGCTCATTGAGTATCAGAATAAAAAGAAAAAATTATTAATTAGGATCTATTCCTGCTCAAAAACTCATTCACTTTGTAGAAAGTTTCAGATACTAAAAAATCCTTGCATTGTCTTTTGAATTTTTCGTATGAATTAATGCTTTTCAGTTCGCTGGGAAGGCGTTAAATATTTTTATAGCAATGAAGTGGGGAGAATAGGTATGTCCAAGTTAATGTGGCGTGTTTGATATTCATGCTGTTTTTGGGAAACATTATTATCGCTCTTAATAAAAGTGAGGCATTTCAAAATAAATATTCCTGAAAAGGTTAGAATTTGTTACTTTTTAAATGTGTTTCTGCAGCTTTCCCTGTAACTCAGTTGAAAAATAAGTTTGATTTAATAAACAGCAAGGAATATTATCTGGGCCAGGAGAGATTTTTTTTTTTTTTTTAGATAATGCTTTTTTTGTTCAATTAATATACAAAAGTCTACAATACAAAAAAAAATCTTAACTTATACCACATATTTCAGACTATAAAGAATAACAATTTCAGCAGATGTATACATGCATATATCCATACACACATGTACATAGAAAATGTAAATAAAAAACAATTCAGATATTCAAGGACAAGCTCAATTAAAACTATTTAAAACTAGCGAACATATCACAATAAACCTGTTCCCGAAACAATGAAGATTCTAGACAAATATATGACATGTATATACCAATATAGTCAATATTTTTGTAAAGCATTGTTCCTAATCAGCAATAATTGCTGGTACCCAACATATATATTTTAAATTTAATGGCTTTTAACATATCGCATCACCTCCGCTTTGAACGAGGAGTAACTATCTTTATTTTTATGGAGTTTGGCAGAAAGTTAAATGATTGGAGACATTTAGAGAAGGGATTATTTAAAGCAATGTTGCTTCTCACCTGGGGTAGATAAATTTGGTTTTGACTTCTAGTTTCATACGAATGTATCTCATTAACTATATTCATGTTTGTATTGCATTTCTGTTGATTTTTTGTTATTTTATAAATAAATTTACATTGTTCTATTTGTAGAATTTTTTTCAGCGGCAAAATTTCAGTTTGATGGTAGATCAACTCTGTATTAGTTCTGAAATCATAGCAAAATAGAGTTTTTACTACCTTATTTTGATTTGGATTTTTTTTAATAATGTTTGAGAACATACCCCCCAGTTTGTTATCAGATAACGGAATATAGAAAGAAAATAAGCGTTATATATCATAATTTTATTTGGTACATTTAACTAGCTCTGGCATCTATAAAGTGCTCCAATCATTGGTACAATTTTTTTTTGTCATATGCTCTGCGTGTTTGTGCCAATTTAAGTTGTCATCAATTTCCAATCCCAGATATTTGGTATGATCCTTTTGAATTACCTGATCTCCAATTCTGATATCTGGGTCTCGACTTTGTTTATTTTTATTTTTGAAGAGCATATTTTAAGGGTTACTTTCAAATTTGATCATAATATACTACTCTACATCAATAAAGCATGAACTGACATTTCAAATATGTGTGATGGGGCATTAATGTTGAGATCAGTAAACACTGTTGAGAGGAAGTCTGCAAATAAAATCACGGTTTCAGGGCCTGTATACCTATGTCTGTTTCCAAGAAACATGTTATCAGGAAGATTATAGGTTTTTCTTCGGCTATTGATGAAACGCCAGAAGGATCGTGGATTGCCATTCCATCTGCTTTCACAGTTCCTGATGTAATTGTCATAACATTTTTTATTGAGCATATCACATTGTATTCTCAAGTTACGAAATATGACGAAATCTTCATGTAGGCCATTTATTTTGAATTTCTTGTGGCACTTTTTAATTTGAATTATTGGATATTTGAGATCAGTACTAAACCTTGTAGGAATTGTACTGTCTGTAAACTTTTTGGGAAACAAAGACATCAATGGCATAATACTAAATATCGTAAAAACTGGTAACTGATGAATTGATGTCCTTGTCTAGCAAGTTCTCCAAGTTTATACTGTCAAAGAAGTCGTTCAAACCTGTGTAATTGCCTTTTTTAAATAATAAAAGAGCTCATCATATTTTATAATAGTTTTTTTCAAGATATTCATTTTAAAATAGCATTGTGGTTAATTTAATTAGTATAGAATGATAAGGATTCATTAATTTGAGTAAAAACTGAAAATTAGGGTACATTTGAATTGGATGAGTTTAAGAGGATCAAAATTCAATTGCAAAATTTAAACTATATTAGTAAAATCTAATTAAAATGTCGAAAATATTCTTTATTTTTTCATCATGTATTATTTCCATTATTTTTTCAAGTACACCGACTTTATGGACTTGGAACGGGACTTCATGCTCCTCTGCCAGAATGCGCAAATCTACAACGAAGAGGCATCCATCATCCACGAAGACAGCATAGTTCTCCAATCGGTGTTCACAAGTGCCAAAGCAAAAATCGAAGCTGTCATGGAGAGCGAAGATGAGAGAGATGACAACTCGGACGCCGAACAAACTCCCAGAACGAAGAGCAAGTCCAAAGTTAAAAGAAAACCCGGAAGACCCAAGAGATCTGCGAAGAAATATGTGTCGGATGATGACGAGGACGATTAGAGATGGTAAAAGGTTCTCGTGAAAGCAAGTGGGGATGCCTATGTTGGAATGGGAGAATGGATAGATAATTTTGATGTGGATTGTTTTTTCTTGTAAGATAGATGTGATCATAGTCCCTATAAGATTTTGATTCAGTCTTTTTTTTTAACGATTAAAGGAAGAATTTTGAATTGGCTCATACAAATCCTAGGTGGTCGAGTCTATCTATCAATGATACTGTGATGGTCGATGATTTTCCTTTTGCTATAGTCTAATAACTATAAAATTTGCTCCCTTTATTTTTTGTCCAGCCGTTTCAATTGAAGTCATGATTACTATTTTCAATTTGAAATAATTTATTGTCAGAATAATTGGAAAGCACAAACTATTTCCAAAAATAAATAGAAATTATTCTATTTTTTGCATGGAAAGTGTAACTCATTTCAAATATTTTTTCAATGACCACTGGCAGTTGCAACAGTCAAGGTAGTCACTAATTTCTTTTCAGTATGATATCAACTGCAAAGAAATATTTCATATGGGAGAGTTAGCATGAATGTTGACATATATTTTGTCACCGAGTGGCCCTTGACATATATTTTGTCACCGAGTGGCCCATAGTCGAGTCCGGCCTATACCGGGTGACACAGGATATCGGGCCACCCCTGTAACTTCTGCATTCATAAACGGATTTTTCTGAAATTTGGTATAGTTTTATAAGCAACCATTTCGGATTTGATCACATTACAATCCAATATGGCGGCCTTCCGGTTTTTTCTCGAAATGCCAGCAACTTTGTTTTTTCAAATGGAACACCCTGTATATTTTTACATATTCAAGTTCAACAGGTCAAAACAAGTCCAAACCTTATGTCAAATGTCATTTTTTTAAAACAATTGAAATTAAAATTGTTTTTTTCATTTTACCCCGTGGATAAATGAGATTTTTGAATGTATACAATTTGTTACTGCACCGAAATACAAAAATGATATGTAATTTTTTTCCTGAATGAAAAAAATTAATTTTTGATCAAAATGTGATGTGACTGAATTGATTCATCAATAAGTGACAGAAAAAATTATGTTTTTCTGTTATGTGCGACTCATTGTGAATGGCCTTGGCCAAATCTCATTTATCCACGAGGTAAAATAAAAAACAATTTTAACTTGAATTGTTTCAAAAAAATTACATTTGACACAAGGTTTGGACTTGTTTTGACCTGTTGAACTTGAATATGCAAAAATATACAGGGTGTTCCATTGAAAAAACAAAGTTGCTGGCATTTCCAGAAAAACTGGAAGTCTGCCATATTGCATTGTAATGTGATCAAATCCGAAAGGGTTGTTTATATAACTGTACCAAATTTCAGAAAAATCCGTTCACGAATGCAGAAGTTACAGGCGTGGCCGGATATCCTGTGTCACCCGGTATATCTAGAAAATATATCACTTCTGGTGGTTTCAGTGCTCTTTATGAATAACTCTTGAATTAGACACTTTTCAGGAAAAATGCAAGTGTATTTCCTTGTAGATACATTCTGTACAAAAATATTTCTTTAACATTTTTCTGAAAAATCAGTATCCCAAGTCATACACAAACAAAACAAAAAAGGATCAGTAGGTGGTGTATCTGTGGGTTAGGTTCTTTTCAATAATCGCCCCTTCCTCTGCGACCTTCTCAGATCTATTGTGTCTCAATCCTAATTAAATTAGAGTTCACCTTCAAGTCTAGCGATTCTGACGAAGTCGATGATGACGCTCGGTGATACCTTTTCCAGGTCTTGCACCTGAAGATTTGCTCTGCTGTTTCTTCTTCGTCTTGGCAAAAACGACACTCTGCTTTCTCCGCAAGTCCGATGCTTTCTCAGTCTACAGTGACCTGTCAGTAGTCCTGTTATGATCCTCAGGTTTTTCCTATTCAGTTCTAACAGTGCTGCTATTCTTCTTTTCGAAGGGTTTGGTATAAATGCCTTGTTGGACTTGTTCCACTGTTTCATACCAATACTCACGTTTTTTTCGCTCGGTCCAGTCTGAAAACACTTTTTTAGTTATGCCCTTTGATATTCCGAAGAAAGGCTCTGGTCCTATGAACTCCTTCATAGTGCCTTCTTTTGCCAGAAGGTCGGCTTTCTCATTTCCTTCAAAGCATTTATGTCCAGTGACCCATAGCAGAGTTACTCTGTTGTCTATGCTTCAAAGTGCCTTCACGCAGTTCCATACTAATCTGGAGTCTATCTGACTCGATGCCAGAGCTTGCAGTGCTGCTTGGCTGTCCGATATGATTTTAGTGTGTCTGTTTAGTATTTCTTGCAGGCAGAGTTCCATTGCATGGAGTTCTGCCTGGAATATTGTGGTGTACTGTCCCAGGTTTATGCTAAGGTTAAATTCTGGCTGTACTCCGGACCCAACTGTTTTGGAGCCATCTGTGTACCATTGTAGATTGGCCCTTGTGATTTCTCATTCATCTTTTCCCGGAGGTGTATTTTCTTGAAACTAGTTCATGGTTCTGGGTTTTGTAGAAGAGAACAATCGATTCCATGCTAATAACATGTAAACCAACGGGCTCAGTCAGTAAGTTTATAAGAAAAAATGCTCAGATGGATTGCCATTTTAGTTTTTCTCCTAACTTCACTAGAACGGTATTTTACCCTTCGAAAGTATTTGGTAATTTTTTATACAATTGAGGTAATTAGTATTTTTATTGGCTGCTGTTTGGATTTACACTTTACAAGATTGTTTGAAGCTTATTGTTGGTTGAGGAATACTCATTCTTGACACTTTGGGGTTATCACCTTCCCCAAAAAGTGTCGAGAACTTTCAAGATGTTATGAAACGAGGCTCATAACAAAGGCTACCAAAGTTTCTTGGAACCTGATCTGTCTTGTTTGCATAATGACAGAGTCATGTGTTTTCAAGAGCTCCAGTTCGAAGATGTATTTTGAGTTTCAAACTGGTAGTTCACTTCCATATGTCTGAAAATAAATACACTTCCGAGGATATATCTATCTATTAAAGGTACAAAATATCTAAATTGAGAATTGCCTGAAAATATATTATGATTTTCTTTAATTTAATCATTTTTTAGTTTTAACCCCCTCTGTCATTTAAGGCTTGTCAAAATCATCTGAATAAATTTATTCAAAAATAACCTAGCAAGGTGCGTACAACTCTACCTAATGCAAAAATTTCATTTTATTTTACTGACATTAGTACCAATTGGAATGTAATATCCCTCTCGGTTTTATAGTTTGATTGTATTGAAAAGTCCGATGTGATTAAAATTTTGATATCAAATGAGTTTAGGCAACCTGCAGGTCATAAAAAAATCAGATGATTGTAATGTGCATTTAGAGGAAATACCACTTTTCAATATGATAAGAAAATAGCAAACCACACACTTATTTACATTAATTATGTCATATTTTTATTAGTTTTATTTTACTGAATCTACATATTACAGGGATGTATGTATTGTAGTCTTAAAAAATAAATGAACATTTTTGGGTAGCAGATTTTTTATTTATATCCATTTATTCCACAACCAAGATCCATGTAAAATTACAGTTATAATTTCAAGTGGACTTTATACCCCAGTCAAAATAACAAATTCAATTAACAATAATTTACATTGTGCTGGAAATTGGCACAGGTCTTAGGTACACTATTACAAATAAAATATCAAAAATCCTCACTGATCCTAGGTCTGCTAAAGAAAATTTTCAAGGTCAAAAGCAATGGTTTTTTGTATTTTTCTCGTAAACGGTAAATGTTATTGTAACAATAGGTCAGACATAAGTTGTAGATCATGCAATTGTCCACACTTTTTTTCGTACGAATATCAATTCCGGAGATATCTCGATTCCAAAAGTTGAAGTCGTATTCCACATAATATGCACACATTTCTGCACCACCTGTGAGTTAGTGTACTTGGCGCTTTTTTTTTTTACACGATTTATATTAGCCTCACTTGTATGTTTGTTTGTTTGTAACCAACTCCTTTGGGCGCGATTTTCTAGATGTACGAATGTTTTGAAATTTGGCAGGTGTACATAATTACGGAGACAATGCATTAAGAAATTTTTGTTTGGAAAAAAAACAAAATGGCGGCTCCGATATGACGGACGAGTTTTGTGATTATGGTCCAATTCTATTCAAAATTGGTATGTGGGGGTTTGGGGTCAATTATGATTTTTTGTAAAATTGAAATTCAATGGGCTCAAAATGTGGACGAGTTTTGGGATTATGGCCCGATTCTATTCAAAATTGGTTGGGGGTTTTGGGGTCGAGTATTATTTTTGTCAAAATTGAAGGATTCAAGATGACGGCCTAAAATGGCGGACAGTTTTGGTGATGGTCCAACTATTCAAAATTGGTATGTGGGGGTTTTTGGGGTCGGAGATTATGATTATTTTGTCAAAACTGAAAAATTCAAGATGGTGGCTCCAAAATGGTAGACGAGTTTTGTGATTATGGTCCGATTCTATTCAAAATTGGTATGTCCCAACAAACCAAACGCCATCGGCAAACACCCGGCCGCCAGTCGGCACGTACGGTACTCTGGTGGCTGACATAGCCATGATCTGGACCTCTGTCGGCCCAGTTCGGGTATACCTTTCCTAATGTACAAAGAATCGGCCTTTACTCGGCTACTTAACGGAAAACCGAGAGCGGCTTTATGTTTTCGGGCCGAAAGTGGCTTCTCCTCGGACACTTGTTACCTTGAGACCATATTTCTGTGCCATAACTGAACCGCAGTATGTTTTGCCGGCTATATGGTCCATCTTCCGGACCGCTTGGTTAGCAAGCAGTACCAAATTGGGCGTGTGAGCCCGTGTGTCATTCGCGTTTAAATTTCGCGCTGCATGATTTGACATTTTTGACTGTGACTGACATCCGACATCCTATCACTGCCTATCAGTGTCATCGCGGCGCGGCCATTGTGTGCGTTTGGTTCATCAATTTTTCTTTTATATTTTTTTATTCGCGTTTGTTGCTTTTATATCAGGTGAGTATTAGCGTGCCGTGATAATGATGATTATCAATTATATTTGGTAATTTTTGTTTTTCTTTGTGAAAGGCTGCTGCTGCGGTTAGTGTCAGTATTCTGATTTCAAGAAAGCGTAGGTGGAAGGCAACAAGTAAACAATAAAAATGTCCCAGTCGCATTATTTAGATGATGGGCAAAACAATAATTTGTAAGTACAAGTGATATTAATGTAACATACTCAATCGAATACCTACTTAGATTGAATTTTGAAAGCCTAGTTTGCTGGAATCTATTTGAACCACTTATGGCGTCTGGACCCAAAAAAAGTGAGAGACAAGAGACTACTATCGATTTTGTTAAATGTAAATATTTAAAACAATTTTTTTTTAAAATGATGGAGCATGCTGCGACAGCAAACGATTAAATTGGATGTTAGAAGCCTGGAATTAAACAATAATAAAATTGAACCAGTATCAACAACTAGATGCTTAGCTCGTTTCAAAGATTCGAGGAGCTTCAAAATTCAACAATCTTTTGAGAAATTTACTTTACAAAATAGTAACTGATTTTAAAAAAGTAGTTTTATTACCTTTTTCTGCAATGCAAATTGCATGCTAATTCAATTACCTATTCAGTTTGAATGGGTTTTATTTAATTTTTCTAAATGATTTTCTTTTAGAAGCATCAATTTCTTTGTTGGGAGGCAGAGATTTGAACAACACAACAGAAAACTTTTGTCACTTTTGGTGAGCCATGAGCTATCCCCGAATATAAATTGATAGGGGCAAAATTAAATTATTTTAAGCTTTTAATAAACAGCAATTTTAAATCCAACATCATTTTTTAAAATGATGTTAATATGAAATATATAAAGTGTTGAAAGAATTTTAAGGCACGATGTAAAAGTTTGCAGAATGAGCGATGAATTCTGCAATTCCTGAGTGCTTAAAAGTTCTTTCAAATAAGGGGCGTGCATAAAGTCTTTGGCACTAGTGCCTTAAACTAACATCTTTAATGCTAGTGGCATTTTAACACGTTTGTAAAAAATGTTTTTTTTAATTTGTCCATTTTAATATTTACAAAGAAGAAAATTATGATTTTCACTTTATTTTACGAAACTTTTGTTACATAATATGTTTCGACACACTGTGCCTTCTTCAGACGAACTATTTTATTTTTATTTCAGAATTTAGTTTGTCTGAAGAAGGCACAGTGTTTCGAAACATATTATGTAACGAAAATTTTGTATCAATTATGGATTTTCATCAAGTATTGGGTACTTCAATCAACAGCATTTTAATATTTTTGAGAAGCCGTTCAAGAAAACCAGGCAACAGACAAACAAGAAAAATTCTGAAATAGATAATGCTATTCGCAATTGGCTGAAAAATGCACCTGATAGGGCAGGAGGAAGGGCCAATCGAAAAAATAAAAAATAAGTATTTTATCTTATTTATAGATTTTTATTTCAGGCAATTAGTCTATTATAATTTGTTACTATACTTAATTATAAATAAGGGGATTTTGTTCTAGTTGTTTGAAACTGCGCCATTCATTCCTTACTATTAGAATCTTGTGTATTTATTTTTTGAGTACATTTGTAGCTCCCATTGACACATTCAAGTCATATGACGTGAACTATAAAAAATATGTATAAATATTTTTTGTTGTTATTTTGATGTATAGTTTCCTAGCCGATTATTCTATAATAATTTGTTGCTAATATTAATATAGTTAATTTTTTTTGGTTAAGTTTTTTGAACCTTTGCGCATTTTATTTATGATGTGTATACATTTTTCGTTCCTTATAATATATTGGGAACTTATTTTTTTTTTACATTTGTTTCAAGCTGTAGATATTGACACATGCAAGAAATCTGTACTAAAAAATTAAGTTATTATTCTGTAAATATGTAACTTTTTTTGTCGTGTGACGAATAAATGGTCTAATGTTTTTTAAAAAGTGTTTTATTATACAAAATTAAAGTTTAGATTTTGATATAAAAAAAATTGAGGTGTCTGTTTTTCTTCTTCAATCAATACCATAGCAGGATGTTTCCCAGAACCTTCTTCATGCATTTTTAAACGTTTTTTTTTTTTTAATTTATAAAATTGATAAAATAATTTCTGTGATATGTTAATATAATTCCGATTTCTATTTGATACATCTTTTACAAAAACCATTACCATAACCTTCAAATGTTGTATTTCAGATTGTGATATTGCTAATTTTCAATAATCACCTATAAGCTAGCAGAAATATCAATTTTATACATAATTATTGTATACAATTATAATTTCTTTCACTTAATAAAGGGTGTTCAATAATTGTTATGGTCAAGGTCGCCTATGGATGGCAAAACGTATGTCTTGGCTATCAAAATATTAGATGACATTTAAAAAAAAAAGTAACAGTTGTCATTAAAACCATACACGAACGACGACGGACCATCAAAACTTCCCAACTACGACCATATTTTATTGAACACCGATAGAAAGTTTGCCTAAGAAAAAACATTTCTCAATCAAATACAAATATTTTGGGGCGCCCGTATTCGTCTGGCCGATGAATGGTGGCTTACAGAGGATTGCCTTGCGAGCCCACTGATGGCCTCCGTGCATTTACCGGCTATCTACCATCGGCCCGTCGTCCGGTTATTCAAAGGCTTTGCCGAGGCTGAATGGTTGGCTAGGACTCTTAGCCACCTTGGCTAGCGGACTGCCCTACGTAACCGGTCGGACGTAAGCGGCCCGAATGCGGCAGTTCGGCAAACCACTTTCGTCCCATTGTCGGACCAGCCAGTCTGTGTTTTTTGGGGTCGGAGATTATGATTATTTTGTCAAAATTGAAAGATTCAAGATGGCGGCTCCAAAATGGCGGTCGAGTTTTGTGATTATGGTCCGATTCTATTCAAAATTGCTATGTGGGGGTTTTTGGAGTCCAATATGTAAAAATTGAAACATTCTAGATGGCGGCTCCAAAATGGTGGACGAGTTTTGTGATTATGGTCCAATTCTATTCAAAATTGGTATGTGGGGGTTTTTGGGGTCGGAGATTTATGATTATTTTGTCAAAATTGGAAGGATTCAAGATGGCGGCTCCAAAATGGCGGACGAGTTTTGTGATTATGGTCCGATTCTATTCAAAATTGGAGAATAATAGTTAAAAAAATTAAATAATAATAATAGATTGAAAAACTAAAAAAACACGCTTAAAAAAACAAAACTAAAAAGTTGAAAATAAATAATAGTTTAAAAACTAAAGAACACGCTTTAATAGAAAACTAAACTAAAAAGTAGAGAATAATTTCAAATTAGTTTGAAATAAGAATACAGTGATTAACAACAAATTTATTTCATCGTAAAAAAGCGTGGGGTGCTTTTTAAAATATTTTCATAATGATTCTACTTTTACCAATATCTGTCCATGAAATATTAATAACAATTGACATCAAGCACCCCCGCTTTTTTACGATGAAATAAATTTGTTGTTAATCACAAACTCATTTAAAATTATTTTCTACTTTAGTTTAGTTTTCTATTAAAATGTTCTTTATTTTTAAACTAATTATTAACGTGGTTTTTTTGGCATATTGCACGATCTATTGTGATTCAGTTTTATTAGACAATATTCTATTGATTGACAAATGGTACTATTGGAAATGATTAAAGTGGAACAAATTATTGTTGATTTTGGAAAAATTTTAGTCTGACTGATAATCTTCAAATGCTACTTCAACAGTAATGTCTTCTTCGCTTTCTTCTACTTCATGCTGGATATCTGTAAATTGTTCTAAGAAAGATGCCGTTGTCTCTTCATTGATATCATAAGAATCTTCATGTTTCATTTGTTAACATCAGACAAAACTTGACAATTGGTACATACTGGTGAACAGAATAATCTGACTTTGACTTATTATCTATCAAGTCTTCTGGGTCCAGTTGATTGCCTAGCCACACTTGAACTTGATAGTATACTCGATAAGTGTTGAGAAAGACAAGATAGTTGTACTCTTTTGTATTTTTTACGAAACTAAAATATCTATACTTGTCTAAACAAGCAATTTTTCGGAGCTCCATATACCGGGAACGATATCACCACCCTGAACTCTGCATTCGTGAACGGTTTTTCTGAAATTTGGGAAGTTATATAACAACCATTTGGTTTGATCAAACAATCAATATCCGGATGAATGCCAACAAGTTTGTTTTTCAAATAAACCTGATATTTTTGCATATTCAAGTTCAACAGGTCAAAACAAGTCCAAACCTTATGTCAAATTAATTTTTTTTGAAACAATTGAAATTAAAATTGTTTTTTTTTTTTTTACCTAATGGATAAATGAGATTTGGTCAAGGTTTACAATAGGGCCAACGGAAACATAATTTTTCTGAAAAATTATTTTTTTTCATTTATTGATAATTAATTCAGTCATACACATTTTGATCAAAAATTTTTTTTTCAAATGAAACCTTATGGGCCCCTACTGTCTTCTAGAACATTCATTGAGAAAAAATGCATCATTTTTGTATTTCGGTGCAGTAACAAATTGTATACATTCAAAATCATAACAGTACAAGGTTTCCTTGCAGTTCGAATATTTTCAACGGAAGCTGTGGAAAACAACATTTCTGAATCTTGTCAATAATTGTGTTTTCCTGTCATCTTTCATCTCAACTCTCAAAATTAGTTCTTCGGGAATTATTTTAGGAAATAAAAATCAAAATTATAGGTTCACAAGAAATTTGAACAGGTTGATATGTTATTAATTTGGAGAATGTCTTGCATTGTCGCCGCTTGTCAGTTATACTCTGAACGATACCCACACAAGAAGACACACACACAAAAAACCTTTTTTTTAAACATGTGGAGAAGATTAAAAACAACAATGGAAAGATGATTTTAAATGGGAGGCGAAATGGATGTTTTGTATGTTGATTTTGATCCAACCCCGACGGGGTTGGAATCCAATGCAATGCCAGTCGAGAATCTTCATTTATACCGTTAATCCTAAGAACTCGTATAGAAAGGTTGTCCAGAGTTCGCTATTCGAAAATATTTATCAAACTTCCGAACCAAAAATTTTTTGAAATTAATTTTGTTTGTGGAGTCCACATTCAAAAGTAATGGGATGGTAAATAGACACAATTCCACTACCTCACAGAGAATTATTACAAAAATGGTGATAAATTTCGGGGCATGATTAGAATCTGGACCATATTTTTTGTGGGCCAGAAGGAGAAATTTGGATTTTCTCGGATGATTTTTTTTGGGGATTTGGATTGAATCAGCTTATATTTAACATGATAACCTCCCCACAATCAAAATCACAACAGATGGCGCAAAATAAATGGATGCAAAAACAGACCCATTTATGAGGGGTCCCAGACCTTCCCTAGATTTCTATCTGGAGATATGTTGAAGGAGGGTATACCCGGGGAAACCAACGAATCAGAAGACTGAAAAACAATCAGAGAATTTTTTAGCTCTATTACAGATCCTTTTTGATGTCCGAAGAGCAATTGTAAATAACTTTTGTACTAGCTCAAATTCCATTCTATTTGAAAAATCTGAAAAAAGGGATCCCAGTTTTGTTCCCCCTGTTGGGAAAAGTGCTATTCGGGAAAATTATGAATGGAAATGAAAATACACCATTTTCGAGAATTTGGGTGGAAAAATTTTCTTATTAAATTACGTTGTGAATATTTGGTGTTGAATGAATAGTAAAATTTAAAATATAACAACTAGCATTATCGAATAACTACAAACAAATTGTAATTATAAGTTTAATTTTTTACAACATTTCCCTAATATAAAAAAAATATATAAAATAATATATTATATTATATAATGTTTATATATATATGTATATAATATATTATATATTTTGTATATAATATATGTATATATATATATATATATATTATATATATGGTCAATTCTGACTTACAAGTCGGTTTAAAATAAAAAGAAAAGGGGGCCTTCGTTCTTACATATCACTGGTTTAAACAAAAATAAAAATTAATAACCTGAAACGAAAATTGCTCCCAAAACGTCAAATTGAAAATAAAGTATCTTATTAAAATACAATACACTGGGCTTTCGAGAGAAAAATATATGCATGCACAGTGGAGTCCACGCACCTACCCAGCGAGGACAAAAACATCTCAAAGATTGATTTGTTTGAGAATATGAACAGGAATAAAATCAGATGTGGAATCATCTGCGACTGAAAGATAAACTTTAGTCACTATCTTCCATCGTTCAAGATAACCTCTTGTGGGGTATTCATGTTGAAAAGGGAAACATTCTCAATTGAATATTGAATAGAAGGAATTTTCTGTGAATTGAAAAATCCACGATAACAATGAAATTATTTTTTGTGAATGTCTAACAGAAAACAACTACTTTCCCGGCTAAAATCACGCTGGTAATTGAACTACATCTGACAGATATTCTGAAAGGACCATAACTCAAAAGAAAAAATCTAAAATTGAAAATTTGCATTGTCTTTCAGATAGTTATTTGATTTTATATTCCCTTTTCAATCTCTGAGATGTTAAAAGTACGAGATTTTGAGACATTGAACATCCACTGCGATGTTATGTTCATACATGAATAGGACTTTTATAGAACAGCCAATGTCCGCCACAGGTGGCGATTGTCAGTATGTCACAAAAAGAACTTTTGATAGCCTTTTCATAGACACAGCAGAACATTCTCAAAACGTTTTGCGCACATTAAATCACTGTAAACAAAACATTTTTAGGCATTACTTTCTGAAGCCTTTTGTTATTTATTTGGTAATTTGAAGGTGACACATTCTATTTGAAATGGAGTTTTTTTTTAAATTTTTATACCACCAGGAATGCATCCCTTTTTTAGGATGTTCATCATGTAATCTAGATGGTGATTCTTCTTGAAAAAGAGAACTTGACACATTCTGAGTGAAACTTCTCCATTAATTTATTCGGTTAGGATGACAGTGTTGATGTTGACTAAAAATAATGTTTTTTTATAACTTCCAGGGCTTTTATTTTTCTTGGGGTAGTGAAATTAAGATTTCATCTCATGAAACAGATTCGATATGAAATATAAGATAATTGCAATATGATTAGATATTTTCTTATATATAATTTCAATTGTATCTCTAGGAATATTTAGTTGAAATTATATATAGAAAAATATTCATTTTCACAGTGATTCTTCAGTTTTATCACAAACCAAATTCTTCTATTTGAATATATACTTTTCAGTTCACATATGTCTGTTGGAAAACATGAGAGTTGTTTTTTATTTTCCAACTCCCCATAATCTGAAAAGGAATGGAAAAATGTAAAAGAAAACAGGTCGTTTTTTTCAAGAATCTTCAATGAAACAGTTTGAATATGTCATTAGAGATTCGAACACCCTATCAAAAAATACAAATTGTATGCTTTCGAGGTTATATTATGTTTCTAGACTATGCTAATACATTTAATTCATGTAATACTTTATTTACTTATGTAAATAAAGTAAATGTCTATTATATAATTGGTAATGTTCACTACACTTCAAACACTCATCACATTCCACGTTTTTCTCAGATAAAAATTTTAAAAAAACTTGAACCAACGCTTCACAGTGTTCCATGCCATACAGTCCAGTGTTGCTCTGCGAGGTTCATCAGGTTTACCACAGTGATTGGCCAAATTGTAACACATCGGGAATTTTAAAATGAAAGCAGAAAATGAGTGGATAGGTCATTTGGACATTGGTTTTTATTATAATGAATAATATTGGTTTCGTTTGCTTATAAAAATATGAAGAATGTTGTTTCTATCCTTCGTAAAATAGGGGGCTTTGGTATTAAAATGAAGGAATATAAAATGAAATAAATAGTTGAAAGTGAGGGGTCGATAAATAAAACTATTCTAGCCAGACAACTGCATCTTTCTATTCACATGAAAGTTTTTACTTTTTGTTGTGTGAAATGGTCAAGTTATTAAAAAAAATTGTCGAGGACCATTATGAAAGTGGACAATAAGAGTATACATACCTCTCAAGGCGAACTATGTTATGTCTAGAAAGAACATCTACACGTAAACATTTTTTTGACTTCGCCAATACCTCTCAGTAGGTATACAAAGAAATGCCATAGAAGAACAAATACAATACTTCCAACACCCTTTAAAGTCTTCTTTGGGAAATGCTTATTGCGTCTCAAAAAACATCCTCATGCTTACATTTTCAAAACATCCCAAAACCTCCCAGGGATGTTTGTGCTCGCTGGGTCCGTTCTTTCGCTATTCAGAAACGAACAAGTTCTACCTCAGACCTGCATCTTTTTTCATTTATGCAAGGCTCATATATAACACACAAAAATGAGAAAAATATCTAGCCCAGACATGTTACGCGTGGGCCTCTGGATGCACTTTAAAAACAGCCGACAGACAACATAAGCGGGCCATAATCATTATACGTCGTCGGCCCGGCTAGCCCGTGTCGCGACGGCCATGAGTAGGCCTCCAGAATACCACCCGCATTATTACATAGCGGGACGTCAGCGGATATAGACAGAGTCAAGATGAACTGATATTTCATGGTACAGATTATGGTGCGATTGCGGGTATCCTACTAATCAATCGCGTCATTCCACTGTTGGGATTTCATCAATGGTCTATGCAAATATACAGGGGCGTCCAATTCAAAATGCAGTACATGGAAGTATAGGGTATCTTGGAAGGCAACCCAGCAAACATGTTACGCGTGGGCCTCTAGAGGCACTTTAAAAACGGCCGACAGACAACATAAGCCGGCCATAATCATGATACGTCGTCGGCCCGACTAGCCCGTGTCGCGACGGCCATCAGTAGGCCTCCAGACTACCACCCGCATTATTACATAGCGGGACTTCAGCGGATAGACAGAGTTAAGATGAACTGATATTTCATGGTACAGATTATGGTGCAATTGCGGGTATCCTACTAATCAATCGCGTCATTCCACTGTTGAGATTTCATCAATGATCTATGCAAATATACAGGGGCGTCCAATTCAAAATGCAGTACATAGAAGTATAGGGTATCTTGGAAGGCAAATTATTAGGATAATATATTTATTAACTATCAATATTGATAACACTCATAAGACCCTAGGTAAACAAAGTGAAGTCACGAAAATCAGTCTGTCCTGCGGGCACTTGAAAACTATTGCGCATGCGCAACTTTTGAATTAGGACTCATGACATAAACATTTAAGGTTAGGTTATTTATTTGATATTTTGATCAGAATGACACAATACACTTGAAAAAAATGTCATACTTTAGTGGTTATGTTTCCATAATGAGAATTTGCAAAAAATGAATTGAGCTTTTCATTTTTTTTACGTGAGCGCCCGATTTTAAAAATCGATGTTCAATTATTTTGGCTTTCCAAAGGCTATCCTTATTATCAATATTTGAAGTTAATAAATATATGATTAGGATATTTCAATGCTAGATATGTCCCAATTATTTTTAGTTTACTGTAGTTGGAATATTTTCGAATTCCTCGTACTTGGAAGTTGGATAATGTAGCTCAAAATTTCAATTTCGAAGATTTATTTATTCAAATCTACCACAAAACTTGATATATTTTGCAAATTATCATTTTTAAAAATACTTTAAGTAATTTGTAAAATTATTTTTTAGCCAATCTATACGGAATAATATCAATTTGGAATTTGGTTGAAAATTTCCTCCACATATATTTTTGCTGAAAATGTTCATCAAATTAAAATATCCACAAAGGCTGCATGTATCGTGTATTTTTGAGATTTACGTGGATATTTCTCTTGGGACAAATCCAAATGACAAAGATTCCACATTCATGCCAATACAGCGAACCAAAGAAAATCAAAAATAGAAATGCACAATTTCCTGTCTGTAAAGTATAATAAGTAAATGACTATTTTTAAGAATTTTAAATCTTTGAAATAATAAAAACATAATAAAAAAAAACATCACTTGAGGTGCATATCTTTAAATTCCTCTTCATACTCGTTAAAAGAAGCTTCTCGTATCAGTGTCTCTCCATAAGAATCGAAATACTTAGTATCTCCTTTGTTATCCAAGGCGGGCACGAAAGCCGGTTTCATTTTTTTGTTGAGGATTTGTTCGAAATCGACCCCTTTGAACCAATCGTGACTTTTGATGTCCTTTGAGCCTGCTTTCAGTCCGCCAAACCTGAAACAAAAATTCATCAATCCTAATGAACATTTTCCTTTATAGAGGTACCAACTTTCTTATTTTAAATAGAAACCCACACTTTTTTTCACATGGTTCGATTGGAATTCATATTCTGTATTTAGATAACCTATATTATGTTAACTTATCTATAACTTATCTATAACAGTTTTCTGAAAAAAATTACCGAAAAAAATTACCACCGTAGTAGTTTACGAAAAAAATATATTGAAATATCAATAAAAAAGTTTGTTTCCACTGAGAAATATTTATTATTTTCTTATTCCAAACTTCTTGTATGTTTTATGCGTTGATCAGTGGCATAATGAACAGCCTGTCACAATCCAGTCTGAAATGATCGACTTGGCAATTATTATTCATGACTAATAAAAAGAAAACTAAGCAGGAAAGTATGCTAACATACCATCAGCATATCGACGACACCGATTCATGAGAATTGAGAATGAGAAATCCTATGTTATCATATTCAACCCAAGATTAGCCCACAAAGTTTCAATTCGTTTCATATACGCGTGTTCAAGAAAAAATTTACTTTCGGAGATACCTTGACGATATTGTTCACTTTGAAATAATATGGGAAATATGTAAGAAATAAGCATTATGCGATTATAGAACAAAAGAAATGATGTTTCTACAAAGTACTTCCTCAGGACATATCTTTAGTTTTTCGCAAATATCTCATAAACTTCATTTGGAATGCCATGACTTCTGAATCGAGAACCGATGAGCCTATAACTGCTTTACTAAATATAAAAATAAAAACTTCAAATCATCACATTAATCAACCTAGAATAGTATACCAAGTTTAAATTTTTTCCTACGGTAGTTTTGAAGAAAAATATTGAAATCCTATTTTTTTGCGTACTTTCCTCACCCTGTATCTCAGAAAGGATGGATTTTAGGACCTACATTGATATAGTCCGTAAAATAAAGGCATGGAGTAATAAACCAATAATGTTGAATGGTGTTTATTTTAATTTTGTAAAATTTTGATTTTTGACGATAACAAATAAATTACTTGTGCCTTTCTATTTCCGAAAACGAATATTTGTACCATAATTTTCAGAAAAAATCGATAATTTTGGCAACACTGAACGATAATTCCTTCATTAGCGGGTGGCACCACTGACACGGGAGGAGATTGAGAGAATCAGTTATTTTTTGTTTTTTTTTCCTTCTTTATTTAACGTCGGCCTATTTCTGATACCAGGGCTAAACACCGACGCCGGTAAGCACACTCCTCCCAACCAGAAATTTTGCCGAATCCTCTGTTGTTTCAGAGGTAGGGTTCGTTAACGAGCTCAACATCTATGAACCGGGACCGCCATCCGAACGTCCCCTCCGAAGGACGGCATATCTATCGTCTTATCTCGTGCTCATTGATAAGACACCTGCAGCTGCGAATATGCTACTACGCTACAGTTGTTAGGACATTTAACGTGGAACTTCCTTGTGCGGTGGTCACCCATTCAAGTACTAACCACGCTCGACGATGCTTGGCTTCAGATATCGATAAGAGAATCAGTTATTCTTGAGCAGACCAGCAGTCCACCTCGCCGCTAGCAGCTATCCGGAGCCTGATGAAGCTATTAGAGGACCAGACCAGGAAAATACTCGGAGTCGGTAATTATAGGAAACAAGGTATAAGGTGGTTACTCTCGTTTCGGACGTCCATCGTCTTAATGGATTTAAAATGTTTTCATGGCGTTTCGAAAGCTTGTATCTGCAATCGTCTTCAGGTGAATACTGACAAGTTTAGGTGCTACTTACCAATTTATATGACTGCCGGTGCAATGATGCGTGTAATCCCGCCATGTGCAGTGGTGCGTGTAATTTCGCGCGGTGTGGTGGTGCGTGAAGTTTCGCTCCTCTGCAGCCCGCCAGAAAGAGCAAGCAGTGGTTTCCATACGTTCTTGATCTCAACGCTTGGTTGACTAAAGGCGTTATTGGCTTCGATGTAGACGGCCTCTTTGAACTTCCGTTTGGACCAATGCTCCTCTCTATGTAGAACACTTGCGTCGTCCCATAGAACTCGATGGTGCTCAGTCCAGGCGTGGTCAGCGATTCCCGATTTTGACGTTTCTCCACGTTGAGTCCAGTTCTTGTGCTCATCCAATCTTACCGATAACGGCCTCTTCGTCTCTCCAATGTAGGAATCTCCGCATTCACATGGAACTTCATAAATGCAATTCTTATTGATTTCATTTTTGTTGCCAGGTTTGGTCTTGGTTAGGAAACTCCGTAAAGTACCTCCGGATTGAACTTGTTTCCGATCCTTCTGATCTTCTCGGAGACACCTCTGATGTACGGAAGGCAGATCACTGGGCTTTGTTGTTGCTCTTCAGATGTCTTCGTTCTCTGGAGTTGTTTCAATACTTCTCCTAGGAGTTTCTTGGGATATCCGTTCCGGTGAAGGTCCTCTCTGATGTGGTCTAATTCGGCATCTAGTGACTCCTCGTCGTTGCATATGTGCGTCGCTCTCTCTACCAATGTTCTCACGATCCCTCTCTTTGTCGAACTCGGATGGTTGGAGCTGTAACTGAGGTACTGCCCTGTATGTGTCTTCTTTCTGTAGACAGAGGTGCGGATTTCATTGCCTATTCTCTCAACGTTCACATCGAGGAAGGGTAAGGCACTGTTGGTTTCCATTTCCATCGTGAATTTGATCGAATCCCTGATTCTGTTAATTCTTGAGAAGAAATCCTGGAGATGTTTTTCCATATAATAAGGTGTCATCCAGTACCCAACCACGTTTGGTTTATTCTGTCCCAATTAAAATTTGATCGAATCCCGATTTGTACCACACCGCGCGAAATTACACGCACCACTGCACATGGCGGGATTACACGCATCATTGCACTGGCAGTCATATAAATTGGTAAGTAGCACCCAAACTTGTCAGTATTCACCTGAAGATGATTGCAGATACAAGCATTCGAAACGTCGTGAACACATTTTAAATCCATTAAGACGATGGACGTCCGAAACGAGAGTAATCAAGTTACCACATCGTATACAACCTACAAACAAACGAAGGTACAAGGTATCTGAAACATTGTTAGGAGAGAAGGAAATTGACTGAGGTGCACTTCATAGCGCGTTATAAAGATCGCTACCGTTTCGTATAGGCCCCGAACCACCACGCAAGATATCGGAGTAGTAAGTTAGTGAAACTGTGTTGCGTACGTGACAAAGAACCGGTGAGCATAAGTTTTAATAGGGAAGCAGTTAAAGAAGTGTACCGTGCGCGTAAACTTGGGAGCAACCTGGTAGTTAGCGGAAACACATAAATCTGTCAGTTGGGTCGTAGTTCTCTGGATTAACCACTCTAACAGTCGCGCAGGATAGAGATAGGAGTAGGAATTATCGCGATTAGTTTTGTAGGTAGCCGGCAACATAAAAACTGACAGTTGGGTCGTAGCTCTTTGGATTCACCCCACTAAAGCCGGGATCCAACGGCGCGTGGAGTGGCACTCCTCGCGCTAAACTTATTGCCGTCGGATAGGGCAGGCTTGGCGATCTACGGTCGGCGCGGAGTTCCGTCATCTGTCGGTAAATGAACACGGTTCGAAGGAGCTCGGACGATGGTGCTCAACACGTGTATACCGCCCCAACGACGCGGCTAGGCGCGTGGTACTGTCAGTGCCGTGGTAACTTTCACCATGGAGTGGTCGAACGAAGTGGTGTATAAATGTGTATCCCTCTATGAAGCCGAGCCGATTATTTGGAACCCACGGGATCCAATCCATAAAAACAGGAATTTAATTCATGATGCCTGGAAGCGAATTGAAGAGCAAATGAGTATAAATTATTTAAATTTTTACCGCCAACACTGCCGGCGTACAACAGACTACAATCGCTGCGTGTCCACGCCTGAAACCGCGATCCTACATTTCGTTGCGCCAACCTTGACACTCAACCGTCAATCCCGGCTTAACAGTCGCGCAGGATAGAGATAGGCGTAGGATTTACTGCGATTAGTTTCGTAATAAATAAAAACTGTCAGATGGGTCATAGTTCTCTGGATTCTCCCCACTAACAGTCGCACAGGATAAAGTTAGGCGTAGATTAGTTCGGTAGGTAGCCGGAATCATAAAAGCCGTCAGTTGGGTGCGGTAATACACCTACTATGGATTCACCCCACTCATAGTCGCGCAGGTCTGAGATAGGAATGGGATTGATCGTAGTTTGGTTTTGTAGTTACCCGTAAACGTAAACACTGTCAGTTGGGTCGTAGTTTTCTGGATTCACCTCAAAGGATAGGAACTGGAAGTGAACTCGGCAAGTAAAATCTTCACTTCTGATCCTGTTGAGTTAGTCAGCATCATAGTGACTCCTGGAGTGCTTTATTTCTTCACTGAGGCTGCCCGAAGCAAGTGACCTTCCCACTATGAACAGTAGGAGGCGCCCGAGGCAAATCCGAAATCCATAGAGAAGCGCCAAGATTAGATTGAAGAGGTAAAAGTTCCTTTACAGTTGGCAAACTTGAAAATATCAAAATATGGGATATTTACGATATACCGGGAGGTTCAGCACATAGCATATATTTTTTTTATTTGGTATAGAAACTCTAGATACAATTTTTAATTGAATGACATACAAAGGGGATGTTTTAGACCGGAAATTCAGTTGATATTTATACATTCAGTGATTGAAAACCATTTTGATATTTACTTGATTTTATTCATACATTTTTATTTTAAATCGTAGAAAACAACAAAAATAAACTCAAGGAATCACAGTTTTACAACGAAAAGTCCACATTAAATAATGGACAGAAGGCATATGTTGACCTTTTCCCTTCGTTAAAATGTTACCTTTTGCTCCGATCCACTTGCAGAATATTCACCATAAGATCCTTGAGAGACCTACTAAAATGAGGGGGGCATGCAAATTTTCCAGCAACAATTTTTTCGTATAGTTTCATATGATCTCTTGCGTAAAATGGGGGAAATCCCGCAGCCATTTCATATATCAATACCCCCAATGACCACCAGTCCACGGTGAAACTGTAACCTTGACTGAGAATAATTTCCGGGGCCAAATATTCCGGAGTGCCTAATAAAGAAATAATCCATTAGTTTGTCATTTTAAAGAGAAAAAAAAGTGTATACAGAAAGGAGAACTGATTTTTTTTTTTGCCATAACCACTCAATATTAAAATACTAAAACCATGGCGCGGCAGTCGGAAAGGTAGATTTGAATTATTTATTGATTCTGAAATCGCCATCAATCAAGCTAAGAATCATTGTCAAAATGGAAAATTTCATTGGAAACAAAACAGCATTTCTATTTTTGTATAAACCTTAAACTTTTAATCAAAAGTTGGAGAAAGATTCAAATCACCCTAAATGCTTCCTAATATTTCTATTTAATCTAACTCAAATCAATAGGAAGAAGTATGACCAGGACAGAAGGATATAGACAGTACTTACTTGGGTTTCAATCTTAATATCACTTAGAAAAATAATATCTAATATTTAACTTTGAAATAGAGAAATATCAAAATACAATGATGTCCTGTTTGTCGGCGGAAGAAAAACTCAAATAGTATCTGATTGACACGAGCGAATAAACATCAAATGAAAGGAGCATACAGGGTGAACAAAAATTATTAATTCTCATGAATGGTAAGTTACGGCGATTTTTATTTGTGTGTACATCTTTGAGAAAAAGTTTTTGAATGAAAGTTGTAGAGCTCATGAAGTTCTATCAAAAGACCTATAGTTCTGCGATATTGGTATAAGAATGAAAGATTAATTTTTTTTTCTAATTTTTCAACAGCCCTTTTGCCCATCTTCCATCCACTTTGTCTACAATTTCGTTATATTCCATATGAATATAATTTGTACATTTGCATTACCAACAACACATAATTATGGTGTAGAAACTATCTATAAACGTAACTACACAGATGATAACTTGATAACTTTCAGAGAACTGTTGATGAATGAAAAATGGGAGGATGTGTATACAGCAGGTGATGTGAATGAAGGATATAATGCTTTTCATACAACCCTTCTGTACCACTACAACAATGCTTTTCCACTGAAGAACATAAAAACAAATGAAAGTAATAGGATAAAACGAGATAATAAAAAACAAATATAAACAACTCAAATATATTTATGAAGAATTGGTAAAAAAAACTAAAGCAGAATATAACAACAAAAGAATATTGAATGCAAATAATATAAGCAAGGAGAGCTGGAAAATTATTAACGAAACAAGGAATAATGTAAACACTAATAACAAAATTGAGCTCATTATCAATAATAATCATATCACAGACAAATATAGTATTGGCAACCACTTCAATGATTTTTTCATGGGAATTGAAAAAACAGATCCAATAACAAATAATCTGAAGTTATCCCCCTTCTCAAATACTACACTATTCTTGTACCCAACAACTTATATAGAAGTACAGGATATCATTACGAAAACAACAAAAACCCCATCACCCGGAATAGATGAATTCCATGGTAAGGCCCTAAGAATTGTCCGTGACGTAATATGCTATCCACTATCTCACATAATAGATAAATCATTTGTTGATGGAACATACCCGGAAGCACTGAAAATATCAAAATCTATACCTATATATAAGAAAAAGGGAACCAAAAATGAAGTGGCTAACTATCGAAATGTATGTTTACAATCACAGGTTGCGAAAATTATCGATTTCGGCTACTATCTGAGACTGGTAAATTTTGTTGAATATCATAAACTTATTCCGAGCTGCCAACATGGCTTCAGACAAAAAAGATCATCTATGCAGATGACACTAGTAAAATATTGGCTCAGAATAAGCTCCCGCTATCTATAAAAGCAGCAAATTCAGCTGCAGATGAATTCGCCAGATGGTGTGAAAATAGTGGGTTAGTTATTAACATCAGTAAAACAGTCTTCATGGTTTTCCAACAAAAAAACATTTCTTATGACTACTGTCCCCTAATAAAAGTTAATCACAAATCCATAGAGCAAGTGAATCTGTTCAAGTATCTAGGCCTAACTATAGATCAGAAATTAACATGGGAGGTACACATAGAAAACCTTGTCTCAAAAATGAGCTGTCTGTGTTTTGTAATAAAGCAATTACGTGGAACAGTTTCACTACATGTTCTTAAGCTGACCTACTATGGACTTGTACAATCCATTCTATCTTATGGACTACCTTTCTGGGGAAACTCAGCCCATACAATAAAAGTTTTTAAACAACAAAAAAAGTAATAAGATGTCTAGCTGGACTACATTATAAAGAATCATGTAAGAGTACATTCATTGAGTTAGCCATAATGACCTTACCCAGCCTGTACATCTACATAATCACCATGAATATTAAAAAAAATGAAACACACTATACCAAAAATAATTTGATTCACAACTACTATACCAGAAGAGGTAATGAACTACGGTTACCCTATTCCCGTCTGGCTCTGGGACAAGACTCTGCGAGTTATCAAGGTATCATCTGTTACAACCATGCACTCAAACTATTTGGATACACATGTAGCTTGAGAAGCTTCAAATCAGCTCTATATAATCATCTCATACAAAATGCTTTTACTCTGTTGAGGAATTTCTACTATCCCAATAATTTCTTAATATACCCATTTCCTGGAGTATTTTATCTGATCAATTTTATATTTTTTATCTATATTTGGTACTATCAATAATCAAATTTTAAATATATTTTAAATTGTTTGTGTGTTCTGACTAGTCTGATAAAATTTTATAAATGTATGTACTACAGTTGTAGAATTTTCAATGATGAATAAATTTCTTTCTTTCTTTCTTTCTTATATAAATATAAATATATATATATATATATATATATATATATATATATATATATATATATATATATATATACGATTAAAATATAATATAATTTACCAGTTATTCTTTCATTATTTCGTGTTCATGTTTCACGATTGGAATGAACGTTGTTAAATGTCTGAGATTGCTGGAATCGAGTTTGTTTTATCTGTTACCTTCCTTTTATACATTGGAGTGTTCAACATATTCAGTTATAGTATGTGGGTTCTATTATTATAATTCATGAAAGACTTTTCCCTGTAAAAATATAGAAATCAGTTGTTTTTTTGTTGTTGTGGAGTGAGGGTTTAAAATAAGTTATTGTAAATTTGATTGAGGTTTTTTATGTCGATTCCATTGTTAATACTGTTTGTAACTTTTTTTAATGTGAATCATTTCGAGGAAATTTCTAACTTGTGGATTTTTTTCTTTCGTCAAAATTTCGTTGAATTCGTTTTTGTATGTATTGTTTGGATTGTCTTATATATGTACTTTCGCAATCTTTACATGGTATTTTATATATGGTGTGGGTTTGTTTATTTTTTGGAATTTCAGGTTTTAATTTTGAGTATAAAATGTTATTTGTATTTTGTAATCGATGTGCTATTGTTATGTTGTATTTTTTCCTGTTTTGCTGATTCGAAAAAATCTAGTAGGTTGCTGTCACGTTTTGTTTGCAAAACTTGTGACTTCAATCGTAGTATTTTAAAATCGAAAAAATCTAGTAGGTGTCTGTCAAGTGGCTTTGATTTCGATGTGGTAATTGAAAGTTCAATTGTGTCTTTTGAATCTTCAATATGAATAATCACACTAACGATGAAATGGCCGTTATGCATTTTATGTATGGTCGTGCCAATGGAAATTATTTGGAAGCTAGACGGCTCTATGCAGAGATGTATCCTCAACGCGTGATATCTCATCACACAATTTTTGCACATTTTCACCAACGTATCTTTGAAAGAGGGACTTTTCAAAAACGAACAACTGATTGTGTTCGCCCACGAGTAATAAGAACTGTGACACTGGAAGAAGAGGTTCTCAATATGATTGGAGAACGTCCGGAATTAAGTACAAGACAAATTGCTAACACACTTAATGTTAGCAATAAACTAATCTGGAAAATTTTAAACGATCACCAATTGTATCCTTGCCATATTCAACGAGTCCAGGCACGTTTGCCGCGAGATTTTCCCCATCGAGTAGACTTTTTAACCGACGAAACCAAAAAGAAGGAGGTTTTCTAGTCGACGCGTATAATTTTTTTTGTTTAATGTATGACCACGCATAACTTTTTACTGAGACGTCCGATTCCGATCATTATTTTTTCAGTGGATAGGGTGTACTTCGAAGTTGGTCCCATTGGATATTGATCACTCACCCTCTGAATTCTGGTCCGGTTAACCGATTCTATCAGGCATAACTTTGTACTGGGTTCTTCGATTTGGATGATTCTTTTTTCATTAGATAGGGTATACCTCATAGTTGATCATATTTGGATTTCGAGTGAAATTATCTACCCTTACGGGTAGAAAAATAGGCGATAATTGATTTTTCACTTGTGAACATTGGCACACATATGTAGTTGACACTGACAGATCGCTACTGTCATTATTTCTGTTCTCCTACATCCGTCACACTCATTATATTCTATGAGAGGATGGAATGATATACAAAGTGATGAAATAAACTAACCAGAACAACAAAAATAATTTATATTACAACAAATAGTAAAAGTAGATAATCATATTATTTAACTGGTAATAGTTGAAGTAAGGTGGGTAAGTATTTTGGAACTAATAAAAAACAAGTAGGTAGATATTAGTAGATTTCTACCACAAAAAATTGAAAAATAAAAACTTTTTAACAAAAAATTAAACCGACGAAATACGAACTGAAAAGTAAAAAATAAAATAAATCTTCTTAGTCTCAATAACTAAGCTCCTAAACTAATGTAAGTAACTAATTTTGAGTCGGCGCCAAACGAACATACAACGAAAATCATTAAATTACTTCAAAAAAATTATCAGAATGTCACCGCGCAACTCGATGCCATCATTTTACGCCTTACCTAATTCATTTGCTTGTTCGTTTGGTGCCGACTCAAAATTAGTTACATTATCCCGTTATCGCGTTATGCCGTTATCTCTTCATCCCATTTTCTTGTTATCTAGTTATCCCATTATAGAACGGGAAGATGTACTTGAAATAGGAGCTCACCTTATATTGGTTGCACTTGGTTGTGAAAAAATGTGGTTTAATTATTGTATCAAACTCGGTTGAGTAGTTTTTGCGTGATACTCGAATGAATAAAGAAACAAAGAAATTTAAATTTTCAACCGACTAAACCAAAAAGGAGGAGGTTCTCTATTCGACGCGTATATTTTTTTTATGTATGACCACGCATAACTTTTCACAGAAGAGTCCGATTCCAATGATTCTTTTTTCATTGGATAGGGTGTACTTCGAAGTTGGTTCCATTTGAATTTGAACAGAACAATCCATCCATAAGCCTAGCAAAATGGAGGATATTGATCGTTCACCCTCTGAATTTTGGTCCGTTAACCGATTCTATGAGGCATAACTTTGTAGTGGGTTTTCCGATTTGGATGATTCTTTCTTTATTAGATAGGGTATACCTTATAGTTGATCAAATTCCAATTTGGAATGAAATAAATCACCCCTATGGGTAGAAAAATGGGGGATTATTGATTTTTCACTTGTGAACATTGGCACACATATGTAGTTGACATTGACAGATCCTCCTGCATCCGTCACAATAGTTACATTCTATGAAAGGATGGAATTATATACAAAGTGATGGAATCAACTAACCAGAACTTTCTAAAATAATTTATATTATATAACAATAAATATTTAAAGTAGATAATCATATTATTTGACAGTTAATAGTTGAAATAAGCTAGGTAAGTAAGTATTTTGGAAGTAATCAAAAATTAAGTAGGTAGTGATTAGTAGATTTCAGCCACAAAAAATTGAAAATTAAAAACTTTTTAACAAAAAATTTAACCGACAAAAATATCAACTGAAAAGCAAAAAATAAAATAAACCTCAGTCTTAATGATAATTGAGCTCCTAAACTAATGTGAGTAACTTATTTTGAGTCGGCGCCAAACAAACTAGCAATTGAATTAGGTAAAGCGTAAAGTAATATAATGATCTTCGATAATTGTTTGTTTAGCGCCGAATCAAAATTAGTAACTCACATTAGTTTAGGAGCTCTGTTATCATTAAGACTAAGGTTTATTTTATTTTTTGCTTTTCAGTTGATATTTTCGTCGGTTTAGTTTTTTGTTATATGATAGTATAGATAGAGATAAATATGTATGTGGTGTTATTGTTTCATATATGGCTCCCGTCATCGTAGCGAGATGACATACCAGTTTTTGAGTCCAATCATAAGCTCAAATGGATCATCAAAATCGGTACAGTTGTTTTTGCGTGATGCTCGAATGAACAAAACACAACCGAACTATTTCACATTGACTACAAAATATGAATAACACAATTTATGTAAAACGAAAACCAAGTAATAAAAGAACATACCAACTCATACAGTATAGAGACTGGCAAAGTACCTATATAAGTAAAAAAACAACACTTGAAAAAGCGACTACAAGTTCTCAAAAACTAAGAACATTTCTTGAAATGATACATATAAAAAAAAAACAACAGTTTTAACAATAGAAATTATATTAAAAACTTAGGCCAGATTTATAACAACCTTTTTTTATCTTTGTTTAAAGTACTTCATAATGAAAACAGATTTTGACATGTTACCATAAAAATACAGTGAGGCTCATATGATTTAATTTTCTAAATAATCTATTGTATTCATGAAGTGGGAAAACATGAGAGATAAACTATTCCCGATAACAATGCAATCACACATCTTCAACAACATTCGTACAATACGAAAGCAGAAATATAAATAGAATATTTGTGTTTCAACCTGAAGATGACAAAAACTATGTCGAAACGTCGTTGAAAGGAATTTTACAATTTGTCTGAATCAGACCTTTTTTCTGAGTAATTGAACCCTTATTTAGTAGCACTTGGTTGTGAAGAAATGTGGTTTTATTGTTACACATCCTGTTCTCGTTATCGAAGCGAAATAAATTACAAGTCTAAGCATAAGCTTTCAAACAAAAAAAGTTTCATCAAAATCGGTCCAGCAGTTTTTGCGTGATGCTCGAACAAACAAACAGACAATTACAATTTTATAATAGTATAGATAGATAGATAGATAGATAGATAGATAGATAGATTTAGTGGCAAATCCAAAAATGTAACAAAAATATTGGGTTGGTTGCCATTTAAAAGAACAGAACTTAGTTGTATATCTTATTTTGGGACATTCCGTATATAAATAGAAATATTTTATGTGCCACATTGTCGGACCTATCGTTTAAAAAAATCAAGTCGACAGCTTGGATAGAAAAAAAGTTATAGAGCTTGCACCCAGCCCTGGGTCACCCTGAAGTTTGTCGATATTGTTATGAAAATGATAATTCAAATTTTGTTTCGAAGATATAACGATATTTTTTTTAAATCGTGAAGTGATGACGACCGCAATAAATAGTATTTCTTCGAAATCTATCTAAAATGCGTTTCATCAAAATAATTTGCTTCTTAGATTGTTCGAGAGGTTAATGCGCAGAATTCAGTAAATGATGACAAACAAAAATAATCAAAGTATATTTTCTTTCTTCTCTGACAAATTTTAAAACAACATTTTCTTGGAAAACAGCCGACGGTATTAGGTTAAGCATTAACTTTTTAAATGACAGACTGTTTGGCGTCGTCTTTTCTAGAACGTTCACCTCCAGTGCTTCGGAAATATAATTTTAGAACGTGAGAATGGTTTTCGAGGAAATAGATAAATATTGCAATTGAATGAAAATATTAAAATGACTCGGACTCGTGACTATTATTGAATACATTTTCGCATCAACGAAGTTCAATAATCCAAAGGTGCCATAGAAACTTTTCAAATATGAAAATTTCAATAAATGACTTAAATATTCAATTCAAAAGTCTGTAAAACGAATTCAGAAAATTATTTTATTTTGGATTCAATTACAATTTAACGTTTTAAAACGGAAATTTTATCCCCCACCACTTTTAGAGTATTACTTAATGTTACTCTGCAAAATCTTTAATGCAATTTAATAACAAGATGGCACGGGATTTTTGGCTTTTGTTTCTTTTTCAGGAATTTAAGTACCATAACCTCATTTATAATCATAATAAATTTGAATGAAATAAAAATAAATAAGCATGAATTAACAAAAATATTACTCATTTTAAATTAAGTCACTTTAAAATTAAAAAAATTGCCTCGGCCGGGATTCGAAGCCCGCGTGGCAGGCAAGCTTCTTACAACTGAGCTATCTATATCATTTAAGTAGCCGACAGCGATCAAAAACGAGGCCGGCACTGTATATAGTTCTCTCTTTTTTCTCTCTGGACAAGTACCTATTTTCCGTCTTTTTTGTGCTGGAAGCGTATCGTTTAAAACACTTCAAAACCTTACATCAAATTCAATCCTGAAAATTTCACTCTCATCGCGTCCAATGTTTTATTAAAAGTCTAATTTTGTATTTAAAGCAAATTGATTATTTTTAATCGCAGAGCGCTTTCGACCTATATGATCATCTTCCGTGCTTGCTTGTCAGGCAAGAAACATGGCAACCCATAAAATACAGATATTCACAAAGTTAAAATGTATAAAATTGTGATAGAACAGGGTAAAACATATATTTTTTTTTTATAAAAAATCTTTATTTAATTTTTTTTATTTTTTTTATAGATTTGAACCATTTTAAGTTTGTGAATGTCTGTATTTTATGGGTTGTCCTGTTTCTTGCCAGATCATATCTGAAGATGATCATATGTCGAAAGCGCTCTGCGATTAAAAATTTGCACGAAATGCAAAATAAGACTTTTGCTTCTGTCCCGTGCATACAGCCCTACTACTCCCAAAGTTTTAGTGACTCCCAGATGTCCTCCTGATTTTCCTTCATGAATTTCCTTCAAGACCTCACCCACTCCATTCTCCACAACCAGGGAATCCCATTGTGCCCACATTGCCTTGAAGATGGAATAGGCCAGTCAAAATAGACCGTCAATTCACATTAATTACAAACATTTCTTTATCACTGCTGTATGTTTAGGCATCCAGCAAGACTAAATATAAAAATTTGCACACTCATCTGGTGACCGGAAATTACTCAAATTCGCATAAAACGTTGATTAGTAATATCTCCTTGGATAAAATTGCAAACATTGTGCAAATTGCAGGTATATTTCCTAACTTCTTTTCTACATCTCTTGTAAAATTTGCACACGCAATTTTCAACCGGAAATACGAATAATCCTTGATTACGTTGTAATTAGCACTAATTCTGGTTACAAAATTGCAAACATTGTGCAAATTTGTGGTAAAATCATGATTTCGTCACCCCTAAAATGATTTAAATTTGCAAACTTGTCATGTGTACGGAACATTATGGAAATTATGGATAACGGTAAAAACAGTCTCAGGGGCAAAGGTTTAGGGGTCACGAAATTGCAAACAATGTTTTCGTGCTTTGCAAACTTTGGTGGCATAATTTTAAGTCGCCAATTGAGTTTGCACCTTTTTCAGTATCCCGGAAGATGGCGGAAATGAACATTATTGTTAGAATCAATTTTTGCAAATGCCACAAAATTCCTCACATTGTGCTATGGCAAACAAGTCTACGTATAAATTTGCAACCCTATAAAATGTCGGGAAGCCGGGCAATAGAATATTCCTCTAGGAAAAACTATGCATACATAATATTTTATCACTATATTTCAACTTCAAGCACATATGAAGCAAATTTGTGAGTTTATGATCTCGCCTATTATCTGTTTTTCAGAGCATTATGGAATGAATCTCGTGAAATGTAAAAGAATTTGAAGTACAGTATTCTCTAATGTAAACTCTATAGTTTTATTGAAAAAACTGTCAAGATTTGCAAAAAAAATCATAAAGACTTGATTTAAGTGTTTCAGACTATAGGTAAGTGCTGATTACTCAATTTGAGTAACTTCAATCAAAATTCAGTGTTCTAGACTAGACTTCATGGGTATAAACTTAACAAGAGTGTACGAAACATGCCAGAAGAGTGCCACTAAAAAAAACAAATTTTACATTACCATATGGTAAATCATATAGTAATTCAGCAGTTCTGACCAAATGTACAGTGAAATTATAACTCAGATGGCTATGTTACATGATTTTACCAAATGGTAATATCAAATAATTGTACTGAATGATTTCATTACGTAATATCTACTGAATGGTTATCTGTACGTACAAATACTAAATAGTAGTAGACAATTATGTCTTATTAAGTGGTATTTTCAGATAGAAAACCATCAAGTAAAACTCTGTGTTGGAACTATACGGTGTTATCATCTGATATAACCATTCGGTGGAATCGTCTAATTTCACTATCGGGTATCATGAAAATGACGATATAACTTTACAATTCGCTTAAAAGGACGAAAGATTTCCGGCTTCGGTAATTTGATCCTTCAATAATGATCCTCTGATAATAAAAGCCGATTCCACCAGATCGGGTTCAATTATTGAGCGAAAATTGCAAAAAGATTAAACATTTCGCGAAAATCGCCTTAATTGGTAATATTCCATTGTCCTGCTTTGCCGACGTTTTATGGGTATGCAAATTCATACAACTTGTTCGCCTCTCCAGAACTTTGAGAAAAAAATTCACAAAGTTTGGAATTTTGTGTCATCCGCGGAAATCGACTGAATTGACAATATTCTATTGCACTGCTTTCCCGACGGTTTATAGGGTTGCAAATTTATAGGTAGACTTGTTGCCATTCCAGAACTTGGAAAAAATTGGCACAAAGTTTGGAATTTTGTGTCATCCGCGAAAATCGACTTAATTGATAATATTCTATTGCCCGTTTCCCGACTTTTATAGGGTTGCAAATTATACGTAGACTTGTTTGCCATAGCAGAACTTCAAGAAGAAAATGCACAAAGTTTGGAATTTTGTGGAATTTGCGAAAATTGTTTCTAACAATAATGTTCATTTCCGCCATCTTCCGCGATACTGAAAAAGGTGCAAACTCAATTGGCGACTTAAAATTATGTCACCAAAGTTTGCAAAGCACGAAAACAGTGTTTGCAATTTCGTGTCCCCTAAAACTTTGCCCCTGACACTGTTTTTAGCGTTATCCATAATTTTTGGATGTTCCGTACACATGAAAAGTTTGCAAATTTAAACATTTTAGGGTGACGGAACCATATTTTACCACAATGTTTGCAATTTTTAATTGCAATTAAAATCATTTCCGGTTAAAATTACGTGTGCAAATTTTAAAGGGATGTAGAAAGTTAGGGAATATACCTGCAATTTGCACAATGTTTGCAATTTTGTCCAAGGAGATATTGCTAATTAACGTTTTATGCGAATTTGAGTAATTTCCGGTTACCGGATTAGTGTGCCAATTTTTATATTTAGTCTTTACTGGATGCCTCAACATCCGGCGAAGCTAAGGAAATGTTTGTAATGATTGTGAATTGGTGGTCTATTTTGACTGGCGTAGAATCTCTCCAGGAGGGTCTGCCAATTACGTCTTCTTTCCAATGTAGAAAGTCCCTAATGTTTGCATTGGTTTCCTGTCTCATGTGTGCGGTAGTCCTGCCGTCTAGTTAACAGTCTCGTTTGTCTGATGTCGGCAACTCCTTCGCGAGACCTTGCTGCATTACTTTTTGGTCGTTCTAGGCAATGCAATGTTTGGTATTAGCATGATGCTGGTTAGTCTTTTGTCTGATGGGCGTATTATTAGTAATTCTTCTGACTCTGTAGGTGAGTAGGAACGTAGGGGTGTCCTCCAAGTGGATGATAAACTTGGTCGTAGGTAACCTCATCCTTCAATCTGTATGGAATTGTGTGCTCCTACCACACCCGAAGCACTTTCCCCTTACCTGATTGTTTCCGCTGTTATTCTTGGATTCCAGTTCATCTGGTATTCTGCTGAGCATCTTTTCCAAGCTGGCACTTTGTTTCTCTTCCTGAGGTGGCACCTCGATCGATACCGGTCTCCCTTTCAGCTTTAATATGTTGAAAACCGCTTTCTTCTCCAAGGAACGAACTAGTGCTTAACTGCATTTCTTGAAATGTGTCAATATCAGGGTCATTTGTATTTTAATATCTCTCAGTCCATCAATAAATACCTGCACCTCCGCGCGCACTGTTTGAAATTCTCCGGGGCATCTGGGTAAGCAAGTTGGATAAGTATCTGCACATCTGCTTCGAATTCCTGCCGACTTTCACCAGATTTCTGCACTCGTGTTTTCAACTATGCGCGATACAACTGTTATCGATGTTGGTTGCCGTACCTCAATTCTAAAGCAGAAATAAAATTACTTGCGATGTTGGTCTTCTGGGATGGTCTGTAGCATTGCCAAGACAGGTCCCCTCAAGGCTACTACGAGTGCAGTAGCCTTTTCTTCATCGTCCCATCCATTAGCTGTGGCTGCAGCTTTGCTGCGGTTTTACGGAATTGTGCAATGTGCAACCCTGTCAAGGCGGTCTTGAATTTTCAAAAGTTGCATTGTTTTCTCATACATCAACCACACTTCTTTCTTTGCTTCTTCTTGTACTGTAATTTCTTTTTGTTATCTTGCCGTCGATACCATCCATTGCTTCTAGACTATGTTGATTTCATCAACAACTTCCTTCAGGTCTACGATTTGTCCCTCGGGTTTCTAAAACATCTGCTCGAAAAAAATAATTATGTTGCTCTCGTTATTCCTTCTCCGCCTGACTTTCTCTTCCTCGCCGTCCTCCCTCCCCCTGCTTTTCTAGTCAGCGTCTCTCCTCTTTCCCTTGCTTTTCTCTTTGTCGACGTTTCTCCTCCTCTCTCTCTCTCTCCTCTTCTTGTTTTTCCGTCGTTCCTCCTCAATTTTCCCAATTTTCCCGTCTCTGTTCCTTCTCATCGAGAAACTGCTGCATCATTTCCATTATAGACTTGGAGCACCTTTGTAAGTGGCGCCGCAGTGGCAAAATCGAGCGAATTCGTGCGTATAGTCTTTTTAAAGTTCGACAATTAATATTTTTTTGTAACAAACCTTATAACTGCCGTTGCGTTGTGATTCGACGTGTATAAACTTAGACCCGGTTTTGGAAATTGCACTAGTCTATATAATAAAAATTAATCTCGATTCTTTGTAAGCGCAAAATGTGAAAACGGCTGGACAGTTCTTTTTTAAAGAAGTTAATGTTTTTTATTGATTTTATTGTTTCAGGAATAGTATTCTAAAGTTTGGGGGCAAAGTAGGAGTAGGTACTTTGAGTAGTGACCCTAACCATCAGGGGAGTGTTGTATCGATGGGAGGGAAGCAATGCTGTATGCTTGTTAGCATAAATAAACTCAAATAAAATGTTTCGACGTCCCTCGGTGAGCGATTATGTATGAAAATACTGCGTAAACTCACTTATTCCGATGTCTGTCTGTGTGTCTTTCTGTAATCAAATCTTGCAAGTTAAATTTTACCCACTTCTAATCGTCCGATTGATTTGAAATTTGGCAGGTGTACATAATTCCGGTTACAATGCATTATGTAATTTTTGTTAGGAAAAAAATAAAATGGCGGACAATTTTGTGATTATGGCCCGATTCTGTTCAAAATTGGTATCTAGGAATATTCGGGGTCGGAGATTATGATTTTTTTGTCAAAATTCAAAAATTTACTATGGCGGCTCCAAAATGGCGGACTAGTTTGTGATTATGGTCCGATTCTATTCAAAATTGGTATGTGAGGTTTTTGGGGTCGAAGATTTTTTTTACAAGCTTTCATTTTCAGTTTCACCTGTCCCGGTGTCTGTCAATCTGATATGAAATCCCGCAACTCAAATTTACCCACTTCTAATGGTCCGATTGATTTGAAATTTGGCAGGTGTACATAATTCCGGTGACAATGCATTATGAAATTTTTGTTACGAAAAAAAAACAAAATGGCGGCTCCAATATGGCAGAAAACTTTTGGGATTATTGTCCGATTTTCAAAATTGGTATCTAAGGGTTTTCGGGGTCGCAGATTATGATTAAAAAATAAATCAGATAGAAATTACTAAACTAGTTATGCAACATCATAAATACTAAAAAATAAATAAACGAAAAAAAAAGCTAGAAATTTAAAAATAAAATTTATAAAAATTTTTTTTTAAAGACAAGCATTTCTTATGCAAATGCACTAAACAAGAAAACATTATTTATTTCATTGTTTGATCTAGGTTATTCTGTGAGTAACAGATTTAAAAGCTTGCCACGGATACAAAATAGGTAATCTTGCTCGGCAAGATTTTGAATCTGTTACTCACAGAATGAGTTATTCAACAATCAAACAATGAAAGGAATTATTTTTTCCTTTTTGATGCATTTGTATAATAAAAGCTTGTCTTTAAAAATTTTTTTATATAATTTTTATTCCTTACTAGCTGACCCGACAGACGTTGTCCTTTCCAAATTTCTATATCCTCCTAAAAGAAACCTGAAACTCTCGTCCGCGTAGTATTTCTTTTGTCCTATATTTTTCTTTGTGTTATCCCGTTTATCCCCCCATCCCGTTTTTCCCTTATCCCGTTATTCCGTTATTCCGTTTTTCCGTTACACTTCTTAAACACGTTAATGCACTCTGACACTAAAATAATCACAGTTCAAAACCGCGCTATACTAACTTCGAATGAATCACACAAATATCATCAATAAATAAAACTGTTCGTTTGTCGCGTGCGCCCGCTTAAATATTCAGAAGTCTAGAAGTTCCGGGAATGTGAATTCCGGAATCATCTGGCTTCTTGGAAATATCTCGATAATTCTATGACGTCAACTTTCATTCGAAAAGTTTTTTTAATAAAAATCGCTAATAATGAATTTTTATTAAATTTATATTTTGTGTTTTTCTGTATGCTCCTTTTATTTGAGGTTCTTTCGTTCGTGTCAGCTTTATATGTCAGGTCCGAACATCATGGATTTTCAAAGCTAAATTTTACAAATCAATATTAGTTATTAGTTCGAAATGATATTGGGATAGAAACCGAAGTATGTACTGTCTACAGTAATATTAATATTGTCAAGTATGAAAAATATTACCCGATATAAATATAGCAATCATTTCTTTTTCAAAATTCTGAATTAATTTACCAGACTTGAAAATAAAATTCAAACATATTTGAACCCAAAGTGGAAAAATCCGTAGTTCATATATTTTGCAGTAATTCATCATCTAGTTTAACATTTATTGAAATACATTATTTCCTGTAAATTCAAAGTTCAATGCCAGTCATCAACTAGGGATTGGGTTTCAGTCCGGTATTGCATTCATCAATAGCAAGAACGCTGATTCTGCAAGTCAGCGATATATTTCCTATAAATGAAAGTGTTTGTTTTTAATCGGTCTCTTTTGGTTTTATGCTGCTGGTCCACGGTGACACATCTTCTTCCCTTTGTTTTTATTATAATGTAAGTGATATTTTTATTTACTTGTTATGGTCATTGTTCACTTCACTATTTTTGTATTCACTATCATGTTATTTTTTGCCCTTTTATAATTTTCAATAAACCATAATAGTTTTCACTTAACTTTTTTTATTTCACTATACCAGGGTGGTCAAAAGTCACAATCACAGAATTAAAATGTTTTAACCTCTCGCAAGCCAAGCAAGATAATTAGTGGGCACCCTAAACAGTTAGGGGGCCAGGGTTTCACAGGGTCACCCAAAGTAGGGCGTGACAATATATCCTGGCGAAAGTCGGCGCAAGCTGTCATTAGACACGGTTAATTCTATTGGTTCGTTGTTTTGGCCGAAGGCGTGTATGTTATTTGGATTTATTTGCCATTATCAGTTTATCGCACCTGAGTACAAATCAAACTAACATACACGCCGCTGTCAACAGCGGAGTAGGCATTAACCATATGAAATCGGTGTTGTGCGTATCCAATCTTCTCGCTTGATTAAAAGACGACTACTGTATCTCTGGCCTTAATATATTTTATTTTGTACTAATGTTTCATAGCTTCCAGCTTCTCCACGAGTGCTTCCAAACAGTCTTCTCTTTCCAATCTGATTTTGATTTTCCATTCGCATTCCAGAAATTCAAAAGCCCCCTACACACGGGAAAAATAGTGTCGTCCAGCACTGGCCGTCGGTAGTGGCGGCCACTGCTAGTGTCCGGACAATACGCCATCACCCAGTATTGGCTTCCAAAAGTGTCATCCAGTGCCAGTGTTTTTTCAGCGTTGTAGAGTGCAACATCGTCTAGAAAATGGAGGTGGTTGATGAAGAATATGAGGAGGCTGTTGATGAGGTCGTAAGTGAAGTAGTTGGTGAAGTGGTACATATTGTAAGTGAAGTACTGAAATAAATTTTGAACATCAACTCCATTTTACTGTACTGGGACCGGTACTTGGTTTGGTTTTTGATTCTTCAACTGTATAACTCATTTTCAGTTATTTCTTTCCTCTACGGAGTCTGACGCTCTCGTGGCGGACAGTGACAAGGATAGTATTGGCTTCCAATAGTGGCATCCAGTGCCAGTGTTTTTTCAGCGTTGTTGAGTGCAACATCGTCTAGAAAATGGAGGTGGTTGATGAAGAATATGAGGAGGCTGTTATGAGGTCGTAAGTGAAGTAGTTGGTGAAGTAGTACATATTGTAATAGAAGAACTGAAAGAAATTTTGAACAAGAACTCAATTTTTCTGTACTGGGACCGGTACTTGGTTTGGTTTTTGATTCTTCAACTGTAGAACTCATTTTACGACGAGAAAAGTCACTAAAATCACAAAACTACACAGAGCAGTTTTTGCCTATACGGAGTCTGACGCTCTCGTGGCGGCCAGTGACTAAATGCAATATCCACTAATGGCTTCCACTAGGTCCAGTGACTTGTCTACTGGCCCCCTAGCGGCCACAAAAGACAAACATGTTTGACTTTAGTGGCGGCCAGTATTTTGCCAGGAGTTAGTTTGAACATACATGCCGCTGCCTACAGCGAAGTGGGCGTTACCCATATGAAATCGGTGTTGTGCGCCTCCAACCTTCTCGCCTGATTAAAAGATGACTACTGTACCTTGTGTGCTTTTGTTCAATAGCTGAGTGAATTTGTGTATTTCCAGAAGTGTTTTGAATCTGAATTTTTAATTTTTGTATATCTCCATGGGATTCTGAAGTTAAATCGAATCGAAAGGAAACCAGTTTTCTGATGCTTGTTTCTTCCTTTCAAGATCCTGAATTTTCAAATTGATTGCAAAGGGGAGTGTTTATTTTAAATGAATGAATATTCGAATGATTTCTATTTACTGTTAAAATCGACTAAAAAGAAACTTTGATCAAAGTCAGTGAAAATAATTTGTTGATGAAATTATTTAAAAAAAATTATGAACACGGGGCTAATTGAGAATTTTTATTAATATCCCCAAAAGTATGATCAATTTCCAGTGACCGAAAGTTTTTTATATATTATCTATAGAATAACAGCTATTCTTTTCGGAAGTATCATTCATATTGATTACAATTCTCGGGTGTTCCATAGTTGATGTGGCGGGATTTTTTGGGAAAAGATAAGAATAATTCATAAAGAAAAAGTCTTGTCACTCACTGTACCAATGGCAAAAATAATAAGATACGTGTTTCATTCTTATGTGTACTGTTAGGAAACTGGGTCCATATTTTTATTGACACAATACTTGAATAATAACTGTTCGATTATTACAATTTGAAAATACGACACAGTAATGCACTATGACACTAAAATAATCACAGTTCAAAATGCCGCGCTATACTAACTCAGAATGAATCACACAGATAACATCACCTCTTATATATTCAAGTATTCCCGCGAATGCCATTTCCGGAATCATCTGGCTTCTTGGAAATATCTCGACGGTTCTATGCATCGCCTAGCACGTGCGAGATGAACATGGACGTACTCTACTTATGTTCGTAACAGTGTTTTATATGTGTTAACTGTGGAATTGTTTGATTGACGTAGGTACACATCAAGCACATACCATAAAATTTAAAATTCTAGAGGCCATATATTTGTTATACAATTACTTTCATTATGAGACTGAAACACAGACAAACATAAACGGTATTACTATGTTTTAAAGAGTAAAAGCTTTTTTTTACAAGCTTTTATTTAGTTTCACCTGTTACGATGACTGTTTGTGGGTTTGTAATAAAGTTAAATTTGACCCACTTTGGCAGGTGTTCATAATTTCGGTGACAATGCATTATGGAATTTTTGCTAGAGAAAAAACAAAATGTTGGTTCCAAGATGGCGGATGAGTTTTGTGATTATGGTTCGATTCTATTCAAAATGGGTATGTAGGGGTTTTCGAAGACAGAGATTACGAATTTTCTGTCAAAATTCATGAATTCAAGATGGCGGCTCCAATATAGCGACGAGTTTTGTGGTTATAGCCCGATTCCAATAAAAATTGGTATGGGGGGTTTTTGGAGTCGAAGATTATGATTTTTTTGTCAAAATCCATGAATTTAAGATGGCGGCTCCAAGATGGCGACGAGTTTTGTGACTGTAACTCAATTCCGTTCAAAATTGGTGTGTGGGGGTTTTTGGGGTCGGACATCATCATGTTTTGGCAAAATTCATGAATTGAATATGACGCATTTCACGAATGACTAAAGAGAAATGAATAAAAATGATTTAAAAAGAATAAGACACGTTTTTATACAAATGCACGAAAAAGAAGAAAAAATATTCAATTGTTTTACCTAGGTTATTCTGTGAGTAACATATTCAAAAGCTTGCCGCAAATATAAAATAGGTAATCTTGCGCGGCAAGATTTTGAATCTGCTACTCACAAATTACCTAGGTCAAACAATTAAAGAAATTAATTTTTCCTTTTAAGAGCATTTGTATAAAAGCTTGTCTTATTTTTTTCAATCATTTTAATTTTTTGTGATGAACATAGTATCCAGGCCAGGCCAGCCACACAAACACGTATTTACGCCAACTAGCAATATTGTTTCTTAAAACGTCTAAACATTCTCAAATCTAAAAAATATATTTCCATTTCACCTTTACTTCATTGTGGTAAACGTTGAATATATACTCATGGTAACTATCAAACAAAACGTTATGCATTTATGAACTTTTGAAAAGAAAAGCCTAACCGAAAAATTATCTACGTTTTTTCTTACCACAAAGCGTGTACGTCCTTTGATCGTCGATTTTCTTACAGAACCCCAAATCGGTTACTTTCAAATATCCAGTACTATCTATAAGAATATTCTCTGGTTTCAGGTCCCTATAGACCACTCCTAGATAGTGAATGAATTCGAAAGACATCACCACTTGGGCGGCGTAGAATTTGCACAAACTCTCGTCGAATTTTTTAATGGTTCTCAGATGATAAAACATTTCACCTCCATTGACGAAAGGCATCACCAGAAAGACGTAAACATTATTCATGAAGAAGAAGTCCATATCTGTAATGGATAGAGAAAGTGGGGGATTGATATACCTTGGACAATATATTTATTGAATGGGATATACTAATTTCAATAAAATAATTTAATATATTGAAAAACATAAGCACAGTATCAAATATATTAGTATAATTTTATTAAAAAAAAAACTTTATGTTCACTCGTGTTCATTGACTAGTTAACAAAGAAGATAGAAATTAACGCTCCACATATTGTAATAAATTGGTTTGAAATCTTTTCAGAGGGACACAACACACACACGCACATATACAGTGCTTTTCTTTAATGTCCCCCCCCCTTTTATTTTTTGAACGGGTCAACTCAAAAAATTTTAACTTGGGATAATGAAATTGATGCATGAATACTATATTATGGATTAAATTGACAGATGAAACTTTCAAGATGGCGACTGAGCGCCACCTGGGAAAAAAAAATGGGGGGGGGGGTCTTGTGACACATCCTTTTGAAGCTCCTGACGAATACTTCACAACCCTAGAATATAAAGTCAATATCTTCACCTACTACAAAATGGCGGAACATTTAATAATTACCTGAATACATCGACGTTTAATTTCATAATTTGAGGAAAGAAGCTGAGTTCAGTTCAGAAGATGCTCAAAATGGTTGTCTTGAACTGCTTGACATAAGAACAGCCTATCCGATATTTCACGCCGAACATTTTGGAACACAGTAACGTCGATATTTCTACAAATATTTATTATTCTCTGCCGTATATCCAATATTGAAGCAGGTTCAGTTTCGTACACCTTTCGCTTCAAATAGCCCCATAAAAAAAAAGTTTACAGGTGTCAAATCTGGCGAGCGGGCTGGCCATTCCGTATGACCTCGACGGCCAATCCAACGACCGGGGAAAGTATTATCCAAATAGTTTCTTACTTGTCCGTAGTAATGTGGTGGTGCTCCATCTTGTTGGAATACAATATCCATATCGAATTCATTAGGATTCGCTTCGACGATTTCGGTGATTAGAGGGTCAACAGTATTTTCCAGCATATTCAAATACAGTTCCCCTGTTAAATTTTGTTCAATGAATAGAGGTCCTACAATATGGTTTCCCAATATTCCTGCTAAGACGTTAATTTTTTCTGGATATTGAGTATGAGTTTCCCGGAAAATGTGAGGGTTGGTGTCACTCCAATAACGGCAATTTTGTCTGTGAACATTGCCGTCACTGAAACAAATATTGTGGAGATAGGTAGGATGCCTTGCAATGGTTTCCGTCATAATTTCGCAGAATTCTGTTCTTCGATCAGGGTCATCTTCAGTTAACTGGTGTACCATTTTGATTTTGTATGGATGATACTTATTCCTTTTCAAAAGTATCCACACAGTAGAAAGACACACCTCACAAACATTCGCGACGGAGGAAGTAGACTGTTGAGGATTTACTATCATCTCACCAATTAGTTGAACTTGCTGTTCTTCCGGAATGGACGGATGACCTGGGGGCTTTTTGTTCTGTTCACTACCGGTAGTTGTAAATTTGGTTACAAGTTACCTTAAATATTTTCTACAGATAGGACAATTCGGGAAACGATCATTAAAAATTCATTCGGTTTCGTGAAAGTTACGCGTCGCACCGTAAATAAAAATCGCTTCGATTTTTTCTTCCAATGGACGAGAATCGACCATTTTAGAGATAGTTCGCGTGGTACCTATTTACTAGTAAAACCGAAAACTAAATGAGAATATTTTAACTGAACAATGATGTTCGTTGTCGTACTGACATTTCTTGTCATTTTTTGTTTAAACAAAAAGCAACCTATCAAACCTATGGCAGAGAAAAACAAATATTTCTAGATGTTTCGATATTAATGTGTTTGTATGCAGGTAATTATTAAATGTTTCGCCATTTTGTAGTAGGTGAAGATATTGACTTTATAATCTAGGATTGTGAAGTATTCGTCAGGAGCTTCAAAAGGATGTGTCACAAGACCCCCCTTTCAATTTAATTTTTTTTCCCAGATGGCGCCCAGTCGCCATCTTGAAAGTTTCATCTGTCAATTTTACTCCAAAATATAGTATTCATGCATCAATTTCATTATCCCAAGTTAAAGTTTTTTGAGTTGACCCGTTCAAAAAATAAATATATATATATATATAAATATATATATATATATATATATATTGTTACGAAAGTGAATACAGCACGCGTCTGCTTGTTGTTTGTGTCTGTCCGGTGCGAAATTCCGAGAATGTAGCGTGGCTTCACATCCAAGAGTTTTCCAAGAATTTCTAGATAATTCTCCAGTATTTTCTACTACGTAACCGATGACTATACCAAGTGACAACGAAATAATTAGCCAGAGCGTCATTCAGTTGTTTTTTAAGTTAGACTTTTTACATTTGTATCGAAGATATAGTTCCTTAGAACCCATATTTTCCGTAAAAAATACAATTTAATATCTCTTTCGGTTTTCCCGGAAATAGACCCAGGTCGAGCATTTCGAATGGAGTCGACATTTGTTTTCAAAATGGCGGCACAGGAGACATTTTTTTCTAAAATCAATATGGCGGCACTGTGGCGTCATCGATCGAATTTTCGTCAGGCAACCTAATAAAATAGCAAATAAACGAAGCACTTTGATTAGTTTTTGATGAAATATGCAAAAATTTTGACTCATCGCCAATCAGGATTCCTTTTATTAGTTTCCGGTGGCCAGCCAGCTCGCCTGACTTGACTCCAATGGACTTTTCCATATGGGGTTTTTTCAAAGAAGAAGTGTATGCAACTCTTCACCAACTTTAGATATCCTAGAAAATCGAATAATACAAGTTATTGTCATGATTTCGGAACAACATTTAAGAAACTTACTTACTGAAAATATCAGAAGAATTCAATTGTGCCAGCAAGAAGGTGGTCAGCGGATAGAACATTTGATTGAATGCGTTTTTTTTCTTCCAGTTTTTTTTTACCGTAATCGTTCCAAATAGGAAAATTGTTTAAAATTAAATTAATAAAACCTAAAATGTATGTACACGCAGATAGTTATTCATTTAGGTGTACTGAAACAGACAATCTTCAATGATTTTTTCATTGAAAATAAAAACAAGTGTGTCAGGCATTCATCTGTAGATACTGACTTATACTTGAAAGTACCATTTACTATTTTCTAGAAAATTCAAGAAAAAGAATATCATTTGAAAGAATTACTAAAAGGAATCCTGATAAATCAAATTTTTTGCATGTTTCATAAAAAAATAATCAAAGTGCTTCGTTTATTTGCTATTTCAATAGGTTTCTTGACGAAAATTCAATTTGCCAAAATAAGGCTTTTTTACCCCCCAATACCGCACGCCAATGGTAAATAAAAATGTTCACTATGCTAAATACTTCATTTTTCTAACATACAATCACCAACCAAAATTTCAAGAAAATCGCATTATTAATAACTGAGATATTAGGGTGTATTCATGAAAAGCGGGACACACTGCATTTAGTTACAAACAATTTTTCTCAAAAGCTTTTTGAACTGGTTTGAATTATCGCAGTTTTTTTATAGTCACAGGTAGTTTATTGAGCTCAATCAAGCCTTTGTATAAAACGGAGTTTAGCATTTGGGTGGTGTTACATCTATCCAGTAAAATAAAATCTGTCAATTTATTGTATTATAATTATGTACAACTCTAATAACTTTTAGTTTATCACAGATGTATTCAGGTTACAGATTTTGTTTCAGTTTAAATATGAACAGATTTACATTAAACATACTTCTTTGTTTGACAGACAACACATTTAGGACACCCAACATGGATTCAATAGATATATAACGATTACATTTTAAAATCAGTCTTATAGCTCTTTTTGAATTTTTTCCAACGGGCTTATGTTATATTGTGGTAAATTAAACAATAAGGTTGAAGAGAACTGCAATGGCGTTGCATTCTTGCCTATTCTCGTTATAAATCCAACTTTTTTTGAGATTTCTCATAACATACTATATAAAATTGTACCCAAATATTCATTTTCTTTATGATAATGAATTATTTTCTCATTTATAGTGATCTGCAATTTCTTAATACAGAACTTATTCTTGAGTTTTTGGCGAACAGACCAAATTTATATTAAAGAAGCTTCAATACTTCAAATCGAACATAAACAATAAATACATCACACCAGTGACATTGGAAATACTATAACAGTAGATATGCTAGGCGAGTACGAGCCCATTTTAGCACTTTTTCCCATGTTAATTCCCATAAGAAAATCTAAGGTCCAACGTGGCCTGGCCATTTCACGACTTTTACCTGTTTCGACCTTTATAAGTATAAGACCAACATCAGGTTCTCAGAATTTAGAAATCATCATTATATCCTCGACGTTGAGAACCAGATGATAGTCTCAAAAAGTTCTAACTGATGATGATTTGAAACGTTGAGAACCGATTCGAAACGTCGAGAAACTGATGATGATTTCGAAATGCTGAGAACCTGATGATGATACGAAACGTAAAGAACCTGATGAAGATCTGACAAAAGTTGAACTGAATATAGTTCGACCCGTTGAGAACTAGAGGATAGTCTCATAAAGCTCTACCTGATGCTGATTCGAAACGTCGAGGATCTAATGATGATTTCGAAATGCTGAGAACCTGATGGTCTGATACTTATAAGGGTCGAAACAGGCTAATGGTCGTAAAATGACCACGTTGGACCCTAGATTTTCTTATGGGAATTACCATGGGAAAAAGTGCTAAAATGAGCTCGTACTCTCGAAGCATATCTACGTATAACCCCAAATGCAATAAATATAATGTTCGGTGATTTATGGTAATTCATTCAACAAACGGTCAGCAAAGTTATCGACTGGTTTCTACGCGGCGAACGGTTTCCACTCAATTTGGTCTACTATATATTGTATACGGGGAACCATACTTATTTATCTTTCCTCCGTTTTCCTTCATTAAAACACCATTTTGTAAGATTTTGAACGAACCCCCCATATTTTTCCCCCCCATATTCACCTGACATTAGAAATACTATAACTTTATAACTCTGTTCGGCTTGATCTACTACCAAACCGATAATTATGAAACTGTGGATTGGGGGGGGGGGGGTTGTTAGTTTTGGAGGTTGGGGGTGTGTTATTTGGGTCAATGGGACTTGCGTGGTTGGGAAAGATATTTACACTAGACGTTAAAACCCAAATTCCTATTTCCTGCAGATGTACTTAGACTGTGAGTGGAGACCGTACGCAGTACTCGTGCTGACGTCACACCATCCGTAAAACTCAGTGTGACTTAGATTGTGATTTGTATCATGTCGGTATCCGTGTTTATCGACCAACTGAATGAACATTTGCCGCCTACACTTTGCAATGCAATTACAATCGTCGATCATTCAGTGTGTGGACGTGTGTTTGGTATTTTCCCAGTTCAAACATTTAAATCAATCAATAATGAACGTGAATGTTACCTATAAGTGTAGCGAGTACAAGCGGACATATAAGCATTATTACGACTTAAGAAGACATGTAAAACAAGATCATGAAGAGAAAATCAATGCACTTGCATCTTTGAAAGAAAAAAACTGCCAGTTTGAATGCATTAACCGTAATAAGAATTTCAGTCGTATGGACAATTTAAAGTCAGGTACTAAAAAAGTGCACGATGATGCAGAACAAACGCGTAAACCGAAACAGAAGTGTTCTCTATGTGACTATACTGCACTTTTTGAGAAAGACTATACTAAACAGCATTCACATGGAATATGATAATAATTTGTTTCGTTAACTTTCATGAGCTCAATAATAATTACCAATTCTAAAATACATTTTTTGTATGGTAATAATGATAGAGCACATGATAGAAAATTGTTATTACTTGGAATTTATTGGAGGTATTAAATCAACTTAATCAACTATTGATTTTGGTATGTATCTTTGCAAGAAGAGAATTGAGTCCTGTTTGTTTGAAATGCTCAGCCAGCTCAAAAAATTATGGAGATCACGTAATTGTGACGTGATTGATTTGATTTTTATAATCCAGTAGCAAAAATATCCTATATTCTAATGGTCAAACTCAAGCAAATCATAACTTGATTATTTGTAAACTAACGTCTTCTAATAGCATTTGTGGGTACCTATGAACGTTTTTATATTATTTATGTTTTCACTTATAATGAGCCTTTTTTCTCAAGTACGAAAGATTCCCCACTAGCAGCTCCCGGGAAATTCCTAACTCACATTAAAATAAACATGTAAAAATAAACATCAAAACCCATTTTTGACAGAAAACAACGTTCCAGGAGCCAAATTAAAATTTGCAAATGTGAAGGATAATAATGTAGCAACATTAAAACGGTGCCTGCTTTTTCAAATCTTAAAATTTCCGGGAAAAAACATGAATTAATTGACAGGTCAGTACGCAAGGTTTAGTTATTATGCAGCGGTATTTTTGAACTCTGATATCAGACGTTTATATAATTATAAATTGATCAGAATGAAAAAGGAGTCAAATATATTTGGTAATTAAGATAAATTCAATACATTACAGTGAATATGATTCAGTAGCCAATAGAGAGGTTAGGTTAGGTCATTTTTCTAATTATTTGTTAATAACCTATCTTACTAATCGTTGCAGAAACTGGATCAGGATTTTTTTCAGTTGGTTTTTTCTTTTGTTAAATCAACTCTCCTCGAGGCATGGATCCATTTATTACATCTAACCTCATCAATGTGAGGTTTTTATGAATAGTACAAAAAACACGTTTTCGTCTAGATATCGATTATCCGAAGTTTTGTTGGCATTGTGGTTATTATTATTTTTTATTTTCTCAACTATTTTAAATAATTCAGTGTATCACTTAAATAACACTATCTTGAATCGAGAAGGTTTGATGTTTGTCCCTACCAGAAGTGCTGCCTGTCGTGTCACTGTTCTCAGGAAAAAGGCTCATTCAAATTCACCTTTGCATCTATTATATCTCCATTTGATATTTTGATACTATTTCTTACAACTTCCTCCATTTTCTTATTGCATTGAAATCAATTTATTGCATCAAGATAACATTATCTCATAACCACTATGATGGAAATACATTTTTTTCTTGTATGGTTTCATTGTTAATATCGTTCATCAACAGCAACCTAAATACCTATTTAATAAATATTTTATTATCATGATTTCACCACGCCATTTATTCAGGGCTAAATTTTTATGTTACCTAATGAAATGAAGGCCAAAAAAATATAAAAAAAATATATTGAACCTAAATTGATAAGCTTCATTATATACTCTGTAATCTACTTTCATTCAGTTACAATTATTCTAATCCCAATTGGAACGGCAATAAAAATAAGAGCACTACGAGGAGTGTTCATATGGACTGCCCGGCAAATGGGAAATTCATATATTACCAGTGTTTTTACTTTCAAAGCGTTCCTGGTACAATCATAAAAAAGTTCTGGCGTGTGTATCTAGTTGCCCAGATTATTAGTAAAGGCGCTATCAAATATATTTGAGTAATAAAAGCTTGGCTAGCTGGATTGGACACATGTTATCTGAAGCCGCATGATTTCCCGAGTTCACAATATTCCTTAATCAGTGCCGTGTGTTGGTGAGGTTAGGAATTATCCATTGAAAATAATTTAATCAATATGGCTTTCTGGAGACCTTCCGAAACAAATAATAAAATTCAGTTGAGATAACATGTGTCTACTTTTACATGGGGTGATCAATTGCTATGATTGTAAGAATAAGTAACTGAAAAAATGCCACTGAAAAATAATATACCGACGCATATGTCAAGGTGGCATCTGCAAATATAATTCCTTCTCGAAACTTTTCATGTCGTTCCAATTGGGATTAGATATACTAACCCAAAATTGGCCGGTAAAGGGAATTATAGATTAACCATTTTCAATTGCAGAAACTGTTTCTATAGGGAGCAAATCAAAAACTCACTTCGCTAACACGAGCGTATATGCGAAGAATCGGAACGAAAAATAATGTGTTCTACTCGTAAACATTCTCCGTCGGCGGAGGGAAGATCAAAAGAGCCGATAGCCAACGTGGGTGACAGCTGTCTGGTTCTTCAGCAGCCAATTAAAACGGACCGCTAGCCAATGATAATGCTCATAGGTGTGTCTATACGTTGAGACTAATAAATCACCAGTTATATACGTGTTTCAGGAGATCTGAATACAAAAAGCCAGTAGCGTCTCTGGTCTAGGATGTGTTTTGTTGGAAAATATGGGTTTTTTCGACCATGGGAAAATGATATAATGATGATCCGATTGCCTTTTAATACATACTTCCTCGTTTATGGCATATTTTTCATTTTAACGTATTTTTTAAATATTTTAATATTTAAATAAAATTAGTTATCTCCGCCTCTGCTGCTCAAAGGATTCCGCCTCAAGACTGGGAAACTTGTTTTTTAAGCTTCTGCAATTGATAATGGATGAACTATACACGAATATCGGTATGAACAAATCACAATCTAAGTTACACTATTACGGATGGTGTGATGTCAGCACGAGGACTGCGTACGGTCTGCCGCTCACAGTCTAAGTACCTCTGCAGGGAATAGGAACTTGGGTATTAACGTCTAGTCATATTTACGAGCGTGAGCAACATATTAGTACTTACGTATCATGAATGGAAATTCAAAAGCATCTAAAAATCTGATTTCTGAAATTGTATGCGCAAGCTGCTTAGTCCTTATTATATTAACTTTCTCCATCACTTTCATGGCAAACAAGTCATTGTCCGATTCCTTGTACTTGCACAGTACTACCCTACCGAAGGAGCCCGTACCAAGCGTTTTTAAGATTTTAAAATCGTCAAGAGAGGCGCTCACTTTCAGATCTTCTTGTATTCGGAGGTCGAACTCTTTTTTGGCCTTCTTTAAAAACGTTGCGAAAGAAGCGTAATGCTTCTGCAGTTTTTCGTCTGCGCCCATACTGTTTTTGACTTTTTCTGTGTTCTGTCAAAGTCGATATTTTTTTGTCAAAAAGTGTTGAAGATACATGGTGAGTCACGCCAGTCGCGAACTCGAAAAAAGGTCCAATATTTGAAAAAAATTCCAAGGAATTTCTTCTCTTGTCCGGAGATTTTCGAATTTTTCCCCCCTTCATGGGTGAGAAGGAACAAAAATGATTTTGATTCAATTTTCCGAAAACCCGACTCTATATAAAATTAACTGAACTAAAAATATTCTACAAAAAATTCAATGCAAATTCTTTGTAGTTGTTGATTTCCTAATGAAGGGAGATTTGGCATGGAAATAGCGTTAATTGTCCTATGAATTAGAGAAATATATTTATTATTCACAAAATATAAAACATAGTTACAATGAGGGAGCTTTTCACAATACATTATTTGTGGATAAATGGCTGCAACTGGTTCAGTTGTGGACGCATCCACCCCTGTTCTTCCACCAGTGCCAGAGAACAAGTTGAATAAATAAATTTGAGTAGCAAATAAAATCCTGAAAAAAGAGATGAAATCTTGAAAAAAGAGATGAGAGAACTAGAGAGAGAGGAGAAGTAGAGAATGAGAGAGAGGAGGTGAGGAAGGGTGAGAGAAAGAAACGTGTATACATTTGTAAGATCATTTGTGTATAGAAAAAAGATATTTTCTGTATTTCACTTTGAATGATTTGGTAGAGGATGATGTATTTCCGAATATTGGAAGCTGTTATATCACCGTGATAATAGTTGAATATTAATAAAGTTTATTTACTGAAATAATTCCTGGATGTAAATAAATATAATGCTCCCGGGTTTCGCATAGTTTTGTTACATTATTGGATTATTTATTGGTTTTGTTAATAGTGACTGTTGGCTATTAATATAACTATACTAGCTAACCCGACAGACGTTGTCCTGTTCAAATTTCTATATTCCCTCAATTTGTTCTCCTGAAAACTTTTCGCGTAGAATTTATTTTTTCCTATGTTTTTTTTTGTATTGTTCCATCTAGGTTATGCCTTTGACTATGCCTGCTTCCCGTTATGCCTTATCCCTTTGTCTCGTTTTTCCGTTATCCCGTTACAGAGTTATCCCGTTTTCCCATTATCCCGTTATCACAACTTACAGTTATCCCGTTATCTCATTATCCCGTTTTCCCATTATCCCGTTATTCCATTTTCCTGTTATCTTGTTTTCTCGTTTTCCTGTTATCTTGTTTTCCCGTTAACCCTTTTTTCGTTATCCTGTTTTCCCGTTATCCTGTTTTCCCGTTATCCCGTTTTTTCGTTATCCCGTTTTTCCGTTCGTTACCCCGTTTTCCCGAATAAAATTTGCCAAATCGGTCCAGCCGTTCTCTAGCTTACCAACACGAACAGATATTAATTTTTATCTCTACATATATGAAAATCAATTACTGTTCGTTAGTCTCGCAAAAACTCAAAAACGGCTTGAACGATTTGAATTTTTTGTTGTTGTTAAAAACCCAAAAGAACAGCTGAAAAATAGAAAAACGGGCCTATCGTCTAACTGACGTGCTATACAAAACTGTAATTTTTTCCGTGCGGATGTATAAAAACCTTATTCGGAGTAGTACGAACATTCGAAAAAACAATTAGCCAAATCGGTGAAGCAGTTGTTTTTATAAAATTATTATTATCATATTCCGTTTTCCCGTTTTCCTGTTATCCCGTTACCCCTTTTTCCGTTATTCTGTTTTCCCGAAAAAAATTAACCAAATCGTCAAGCTGTTCCCAAGTTATGAGCTTATCAACACAAACAGACATTCCTTTCTATTATGTATTACTGAAAACTTGTCTAGGACAAAGAAATTTCCAATAACTTTTCTAAAATCCTTTCTATCCCTAAACACCTTATTCGGAGTATTACGAACATTGAAAAGAACAATTAGCCAAATCGGTCCAGCCGTTGATTTTATAAAATAAAAAAAAATGCTTCCCTGACCGGATTCGATCCTGTGACCCTCTGCTTGGTAGGCGACAGTGTAACCTCTGAACTCGTTTGGTAATAAATGACTTCGTAAAATTTATCATATTCCGTTTTCCCGTTTTCCTGTTATCCCGATTTTCCGTTATCCCCTTTTCCCGTTATCCCCTTTTCCCGTTATCCCCTTTTTCCATTATCCTGTTTTGTCGATAAAAATTAGCCAAATCGTCCAGCCGTTTAGCCAAATCGTCCAGCCGGCTTACCAAGCCAAACAGACATCAATTTTTATTATATATTATATATACCTGATAACTTTTCCAGGTCAAAGAAATTTCCAATAACTTTTCTAGAAACCCTTAATAAATGACTCGATAGTCTTTTTCTTCGCCAAATTTCTCATATACCCGAATTTTCCAATGACCGGGCAACTTTCCCAATTTTTTTTCCGTATCAACCATCCAAGGGATATTACGAACATTAAAAAAAATAGCCACTCAGTCCAGTCGTTCTCACGTTTTGCTCTTACAAAGAATCGAGATTCATTTAATTCATTATATAGATTTAATAGTATACAAAAATAGTTTGCAACAGTCCTATTCTCAACATTAATGGAAAGTATAAATAATACATTTAATTAAAAAAAATTCGGAAGAAGAAGAAGAAGAATATTTCTTTCAAATTGTCTAACCATAATAGTTTTTGAGTTATTTTTGAAAAAACTAGACTCCCTTTTGGAATCTTGTGCGGATTTGGAACTTTTGCACATTTTTCTCGATGTCATTACAAATCCAATGAGCCCTTACGCGTATTTTAACTCGCAGTAGCAAGAATTAACACGTTTTTGAACTTGTGAACCATTCTATTCATAATTTATGCAATTTTTAATCAATTGCAAAATCAATTAATCGAATATCCAACACTATCTAAACCAAAAAGTATTTTTTTATATATACATTTATATTTTTTAAATCGATGAGAAAACGTACCCTTGACCATTTCTGAAAGTTATATCAAGACATTCTCAATGCATTCTTTCATAAATAGAACACGAATTTCGACCCCGTATTATATAGACTATGCAAAAGATCTGAACTTGAGAATAAATTTCAATACAATTGTCTCAGATATCCATTCAATGTTACGTTGCACTTACAAAATGTTCGGCACTCTCATTCATCTTATGTAATAAAAAAACAAATAAATTATGAATTACTTCATGAATAGGAAATGATATAGTTGACCCCGTTTCACGAAAGATTCAAATTTTTTTGCAATGTTCTACTATTTTTGTAAAATACCCAAATTTCTTCACTAACTCTGACTCATTAATTCAGATACACATATCGATGGTCGCTTGGACGCGGTTATAAAAATACAGTATTTCATAAAAATAAAGCGGTAAATGCGAGTTTACGAAGGCGTAGAAGTGCCACATTTTTTTTATTTTACAATTCCGACTTATAAGTCGGAATTTCCGACTTGTATCTCGGAATTTTCCGACTTGTAAGTCAACGGAATTATATCTGGGAAATTTCCCGACTGAAGTCGGAATTCGACATGTCAGAATTCCGACTTATAAGTGGGAAATTTCCCGACTTGTATCTGGGAAAATTCCTTCGACTTGTATCTGGGAATTGATTTGTAAGTCGGAATCCCGACTTTATCCGGAATTCCGACTTTAGGTCGGAATTCCGACTTGTATCTCGGAATTCCTTCCGATTTATCTCGGAATTCCGACTGTAAGTGGGAATTCGACTTGTATCTGGGAAATTTCCCGACTTGTAGGTCGGAATTCCGATTGTATCTCGGAATTCCGACTTGTATCTCGGAATTCCTGGCTAGATTTCGATTTTGATAAATATTTAGAGGTTCCCGAATTTCATATATTTAAAAGGTTATGACCGTTTGTTCAATGTTTTTCATTTTAGACCTCATGTCGAATTCGACATGCCGGAATTCGACTTATGTCTAATTTCCCCGACTTGATTCGGAATTCCGATTAGGTCGGAATTCCGACTTATAAGTGGAATTCCGACATAGAGGTTCTAAAAATGAAAAAACATTGAACAAATGAGATTTTCATAACATATATATAAATATATGAATATTGAAATTTCGGGTTTAACCGCGTCTAGAATTATTTTATATCAAAATTGGCAGAATCTCAGGGAAACGCGACATTAAAAGAATTTTCACAGCAAATAATAGAATCTCTGATTTTCTCAGGTCTCCCAAAGATAACATATTGAATGAGTCTCAATCTCAATATATGAAATACTATATTCCGAATGCCCTAGGACATATATAGGACAAACTAACAGGCGAGTCACCAGTCGAGTTAACGAACATCAACTTGCTTAGACCCTTTTTTGGCAATCTCCAAGCACTATGAAGAGACAGGCCACAGGTTGGATATCGACCACACCAGGACCATTGCTACTGAGAGAACATTCCAAGTGAGGGTTATTCGTGAAGCCCTTGAGATCGAGAAGCGCCCGAACTGCCTCAACAAACGCGATGATGGATGCAGACCACCCAATACTTGGAAACATCTACTTTCTCGTCTTACTGCCAAACCAAGCCGTGCCCAAAGACTTAAAAGTCGGAATTCCGACTTATAAGTCGAAATTCCGACTTATAAGTCGGAATTCCGACATACAAGTCGGAATCAATACAAGTCGGAATTCCGACTTACAAGTCGGAATTCCGAGATACAAGTCGGAATTCCGACTTATAAGTCGGAATTGTAAAATTTAAAAAAATGTGGCACTTCTACGCCTTCGTACGAGTTAGACTAGGAGGAATCGGCGCATGAGTACCGAAAACTATTCCACCTCAATTTTTTTATACGCTCCCCTTTAAATTGCCCTACTGATGATATAAATGCATGTTGCCATGGGGCAACCCCGTGACATATTGTTTAAACCGAAATTGTTTAAACAATTGCAAGGAATTGTTATTTTCTAACCGGACAGATTTTTTTATATTCTTTATTGAAATACAAATAAAAAAGGTCCTATGACTTTTCACGATAAAGTTAATATTTTTAAAAATTTGAATTTTTAAAGGTCAGAAAAATCTCAAATTTGGGTACTTTTGACCCATGAAAAATATATAAAAAAAAGAATAAAATATAAAAAATATTTTGTTTTTTATTCTTTATACAATAGTTAATAATATCCTCAATTGAAATATGAAAAAATGTCCTTGTTTATACCTGTTTTTTTAATGTTTATTACGCGCGCTCACAAGTATGCGTCCCTTACCTCTAAGTATCGCCTACTCTCTCTGAGTCATACGCTGCATCGGCTCTCTGTGTCCTGAATCATTATTTATCATTTATCTTAAAACTATTGACTTTATCAGTATTGTTAAGGAGAGCAATGCTATTAATAATTGAATTATCTACAATTTGTTATCAATAACTTGTTTCCTGAAATCAATTTTACAACACTTATTGAAGCTTGAAGCGGAACATGTAATTAAACCTAATTTTGTATCGGTTTATATACTTTACTTATTTGTTATTAGAACAGAAAGTACTCATATTGTATTGAATTTTATTTTATTGAACTTCTTCAAACGAAGGTTATAGATGTAGAAGTATGAAATAATGAAACAAGATTTAAAAACATGTCATGTATTTATTTATTTATCAATATTATTTTTATATTTATATTTTTACGTCTGATAAAATATGCAACTAGTATAATTTTTTTTACAATAACATGCTTTGGTTTTACATGCTTTCTTACAATTACATGGTTTTTCAAGGTCACTTGGTAATGAGCTTTTATTTTAGATAAATTAATATTAGTGCCAAAGGAACGAGAAAAAATAATTTGTCTTGCTTCATCCGCGGTGTTACCTTTTTTACCCAATATATTTAAATATAATTTTTCTAAGCCTTCTAACCCTATCTTAATTCTAAGCCATTCCTGGGGATGAACCGATTTTCTTTCATTTTTATCATTTCTAATGTTTTTTTTTGTGCCAATTTTACTAGTCCTATCACAACCCGTAAATGCGTGTAAAGCAGGTAAAATTTCACAAACCAGGTAGAGTTCGTCCAGTATTTAAACGACCTCTTTGGCCTTCCCCCACCTAACAACCAATTTTTCTCCAAGATACCCCCGGGGGGGTTAACTGTGGCTATTGATAGAAATTCCAAGGGTACCAAATTATTTGGTATAGGCGTTCACGAGACTAGAGAACTTACTTTCCCAACACTCCTATTTCTTTTTTCCCCTCGAATAGTACTTACCACTGGGCATTTTTGGGAAAGGGAACGAGTAAACTATTGCAAAGTTGGATA